>JALJCO010010944.1:0-260554 GCA_023101725.1 Atherinomorus stipes
GGTCCAGATTCTGGCCCTCCATGTCCATGTCCATCAGGTTGGGCCGTGCGGTGCTGGCGCTGCTGTCCCCTGAACCAAGGGGGCTGTCGCAGCTGCTGCCTGGAGACGAGCTCAGGGTCCGAGAGAGAGAGCCCAGCTTCCAGGGGTCAGGTCTTACCCTGGCCGGTGTCGGTCGTGGCCGGGGGGCAAACTCTAAAGTCTTGGGTCTCTCCAGAGGACTGATGAGAGGATCTGGGTCGGGAATAGGAGGAGCGGGAGCTTTGCGTCGTTGGGCAACTGGGAAGATGATGGAGGGGTCTGGGAGTCGAGGGATGTCCAAAGTGTCTGGTGTCCCTGAGAAGTAACAGAGAAATCTGTTGTTATCAAGACAAAAATCATAAATTCAAATGTGTTGATGTGTGTTGTATGCTTTTGTTTATCATCCACAAGTGATAAGGGGAATCACAGTTTGTTGTCTTATGGGATTAATTAAACTCTTGGTCTTATTCAAATGAACACATACATCTTTTTTAAATCCTTTTTTAAAAATCCTTTTTTCATCAAGTCTGCTTTGAGTGAGTTAACATAAGAGCAAAAACCTAATTGTGTAAGATGCTGTCGTCAGATTTGTATGATTGAAAATGCTTCGCAGTGCTAATTTCATTCCTTATTTTCAAAGTAAATAAAGTCTAAAGAGAAAGTGTGTCTAAATTTTTGGTTCTGACTTTTGTCAGGTGCCTTCTATTTGACCTTTTCACAGGGTGTAATCTGTTCAATTTACTCCTCTTGTTATGCATCAGGGTTTAAGCCACGGCTGCATCATGTTTGTTGTTATCTTTCAGTTTTTTTGCTCAGCGTCAGATAATGTGAGAACCTCTTTCTGTTGTTCCAGTTCAGTGATGTTATGTCTTTTGTGTTTGGGGTTTTGTTTGGTTGTTCAGAATTTGAAGCTCATCAAGTTTTCTTGAATTTTTTCAATTACAAAAATTGCTTTGTTATTAATCTGGCTGCCTTTTGAAGTTTGGGTCCTCATCTCCATTTCACACACCACCATGGTGCAAAAATACAATGAAAGCAAACGACCAAGTGAAGTAATATTAGAAGAGTTTTGCAGTATTTCAGGCAAGACATAAAAAACAAAAAACTGTCCAGTTACTGTATGAGCTCCATATAAAGATATTTTTTCTGCTTTTGATCTGGTCTCAAAAACTGAAATCTGAAATGTATCATTAATGGTGCTGCAAAAGAATTAATTTCAGACAGATATAATATCATATTTTTGTGTTGTCTGTCTTGGCTTCCCTCTACTAACCTTCATTAAGAGATTTCTCCATTTATTTTGTCCATTTGCAACTCATGAAGTTTCACTGCTTAAGATGCTCACGTACATGTAAAATGGCCAAAAATTATTCTTATATAATTATGGGACATATAATTTCCAGTCATTTGTACCTTTGCTTGTTATGATGTGCGGTACTCCTGGTGGAGGAGGCATGGGCATGCTCCCATCTGATGGCGTCCTACGGTGTCCAAGAGTTTGGGCTCTGGGTCGAATCGCCCCATCTGAAGGGGTGCGTCTGTGTCCTCTGTTCAGAGCCATGGCTGCAGAGACGTGGGTGGGCGTGAGCGACTGGTTTGGCTCCTTCTTAAAGCTCTCAGCCCGCAGATCCAAAAGCGGGTTGAGGGCAGGGGCAGGAGAAGCTGCTGGTGTTTTGACCCCGGTCATCGGCGTCAGGGGGTACTCGTCCGGGTCAGAGGGGAGGAGGGACTTGGTGGAGTTGCAGTCAGAAAGAGAGGACAAAGAGAGCAGTGTCACAGAGGGAGACGGGTCCATGCAGGGGAGTGCAGAGTCATGATGTCTGGAGAGGGTCAGGGAGAGGTTTCTGCTGGGGGGAGAGGTGCTGCGACGGAAACGGCCCGTCCGCTGGAAGAGGCCCTCCTTCTTCTTTCGTTGCTCCTCTCTGAGGTCCTGCTCATCCTGAAGCACCTGAGAGCGACAAAAGGCCACATTACCAAAGCGAGTATTGCTTCAGTAAACATCACCGCATCAGATAAGAAGCTAAATCACCACAAAATCTTTGGCAACTTAAAGTTATAATGAAAATTTTAATAAACCTGAACTTCCTACAGGGCCAAAAAGCTCAAAAATAAACAGCTCAGCTGGGTTGAAAAGAGTGGAGACACATAGAAAAGAAGTTTTTTATAGCCAGACAAAGCCAGCGGCTAAGATACAAGGAAGGACGGCCCGGCTGGAATGCCAGGGCTTGGTTATGGGAGGGCCCCCCAGAGAAGAAATGAATAAATTAATTGCACAGAAAAGAGATATAATTAAAATATAATTATAATAAAAATAAAATTTAAAATATAATATAATTGTTTTTTGTTGAGATTGGGGTTCAAAGGTTACCGTTTAAGGTTTTTGTTTGGGAATGATCCTACAAGCTTGTTACACTTGTCATTTGGAGGTCTCTTCCATTTTTGGGAGCAGAATCATTAAAGCTCAGCCAGGTTGGATGTGGCGTTTTTATATCCAGGTCTCTGTAGAGACCCTCTAATGGGTTCAGGGCTAGCCTCTAGCACACACTTTGCATAGTCTCCCTAAATCCACTCCTGACTTATATGCTTTGATTTCCTCTCCTGTCAAACTATGAATACTGGCACCACCTTGAGATCCTGAGCACAATTAAAGGATTTCAGCTATGCTCACATGGATTGCTTCATTTTTTCTTCCCCTCTATCTTGACTGGTTTCATATTCTCTAAATCAGAAAAGCATCCAGACAGAGTGATGCTACCATCACTATGTTCAGTCAGGTTTGCATTACTAATGCCCGATTCCTTGACTGAAAACTGCTCCTGCCTTCCTACCTGCAGTTTTCCCAGCTGCAGCAGGTCCTGTCCCAGACCCACAGAGGCGAGCAGAGAGGCACAACCCAACAGCAGCATATCGCTCTTCTTCCTCTGACTGCAGCGACGAATTGAGTCCTGGTAGCTCACACCCGTCCCCTGGCCTCCAAGTGCCTGACAGGAACTAATACTACCAGCAGCAGACAGAGTGTTGGGTCCAAGGCTGCTCCATAGGGACCCTGAGTCCTCCATAGCCCCGTTACTGCTGGTCTCTGAAGGCTGTAAAGATCCTGGGGATTCCTCAAACTCGCAGCACTCCTCTATTACACATGGAAAAAATGATCAGGTTGTGACAAAGCTACAGCATAATGAACATATTGCAACTTGAAAAAAAAAAGAGAAGAAAAGACTCACCCATTTCATTTAAACTGGAAAAGCCAGCAGTCATGGGTGCATGTTTAGGGGACTTGCCCAAATTTGGGGCACTTGATGAATATACTTTGCATCCTTCACCAAGTGATTTCAGCCTGCAGGCAGGAAAATGTTGGTTGAAATCAAGTTACCAGCATGAACAAACCATGAATATAAAGTTCCTGATAGAAAAGGATTAAATTTGGCAAAATATAAACACAATCACTGTGTTTTTTTACTCCTTTGTTGAATATAATCAGATCTTTGAACATTTTAGTTTCTGCATGCCATGACCAACAATTTCCTCGGAGGATGAAGTTGTGACAACTACAGTATTGGTAAAACATAAATATAACCCGACAATGTGAAAAATAACCTTTATATAAACAGAATTATACCCACTTATCATAAAGTTTCTGACTGATCATTTCTGAGAAAGATTAATTTAGATCATGTACGCACTTTTCCTCCCCTCCGACCCGCTCTTTCTGGTGAGTGGAGCTTGGACCCCAGGTCCGACCCTTCTTTTTGTTGGTCGTCAGGTCCTCCTTCTTACAAACAGCACTGCGGCCCCAGGTCTTACTCCCATCACTTGGCGTCACTGAGAGACCGTTCAGACATTCAGAAAAGTACATATTTGCAGTGCATTCTTATTTGACTTTAAGGGTAATTGTACTCACATCTAATGGCTCGTAAGCGGGGTATAACACCCGGGCTGGCAGGTGGGGTGGTGCTCTCACTCCCCTGGTTCTTCCTCTTGTCCACACTGGGTGATGCCTGCACTGTGATCTTATGCTCAAATCCTGCAAGGATTGACATGTCCCAAAGTTTACTTTCAATTTATTGAGCACTTCACCAACATGACTTAGATTGTGGACTTTGTGGACTGACTTACATTCACTAAATCAGAAAGCTTTGTTTGAATTTAATTGATGAGAGACAGGTAAGACTTTTTTCTAATTTGGACAATGAGTTTTAATATTTGCTTTCTCATTTATTAGGTGAAATAACTGAACATGTTTAGTTTTACAACTGCAACATCCCTTGTACAATTAACTCTGATACACAAGGTTACTAACTGTATCAGAGAATAACACTCTGGTAGCAGTAAAGGCACAAGCCCAGTAAAAAATGACCCTCTTATTGTTTTTCTTTCCAAACAGTCTATGATTCTTAAATTTCCAACCTAGTAAACCCTGTAAAAGGAAGAGAATCAAACAATGAGTTCTGCCAGCTTGTGCACCCGCTTCATCAGTTTATAACAGCCTGCCTGAAGTTCCCACTTTCACCCACCAGAGGGCAGACTGATGCAGTTGCTGTCTCTGCCCAGCTTCAGCAGTCGGCTCTTCTTAAAGTGACCCTTTCTCTTCTTGACACTGGGTTTCTCTTGGTACATCTGATGGATGATGATGTTCAGCTCTCGTTCAACAATGTCAATCTCCCTCTCTGCCAGCTCCTGTTCTCTCCTCCTCAGCTGCTCCTCCTGCTCCCTTTGCTCCTCTGCTGCCCGGGCCAACGCCTCCTCCCAGGACCTCAGTTCCTGCATAGAGGAGAGGAGGAGAGGCAAGATGCTATTAGCATAGCAGCACCTCATTTAACACCTCTTTCTACAAGCCTTGTTGCTAAGGTATTTCTAATTTGCAGACACACCTGAGAAAGACTGTGAGATTCACCACAATTGTGTAAAACATCTGATATCTGTTTGAATACATTAGTTGTCATAAAAGACAAAAAAAAAAGAGGAATTGCACATACATATCTAACAATAATCAACTTGAGAAACAACTTTTGTAGCATTGCTTTTAGTCCAAACAAAAAGACCTAATTGGATGCATGTTTTGTTTGTTTTGTTTCATTTTGTTTGTTTGTTTGTTTGTTTGTTTGTTTTTTAAACATATTTCACCTTCTCTTTGGCCCTGAGCTCATCAAACATCTGCTGGATCTCCACTCTCCAGTCTTCTTGTAAGGAGTGAAAGGACTCCAGAGGCATCTGAAACATGGCTGACTGTTCAATGGCCAGCAGTCGCCTCAGGATGCTGGTGAATGAGGGCCTGCTGTGGGGGTTGGGGCTCCAGCACTCTGAGAGACAAGAGACAAGAGGAAAAGATGTAAAAGAGGCTTTGTTAATTACAGCAGGCGGCTGTAACTGGAGTAAGTGGCACGTGTTATGTATTGTACAGCTTTTCTAAGCTGAACAAGAGTTACAAGCGAGCAGGTAAGATAAAAATGTCCTCTATTTCAATATTTGAGTGGATACATTTTTGTCCCTGTAATGAACTTTAACTTCCATGGGAATAAAGCATGCATCTGTCAAATATATTGTATCTAGACACCACCAGTCAAAAGCTTGGACTGGTGTATTTGTGTCTAAAATAAACAAACTCAAGAGGAGTTTTGTTGGAAGATGTCAGTCAAGATTTTGCATAAATAAGCGCTTTCATTTATCAATCAAGCTTCACACTAATGTTTGAGCCTTGCTGGGTCTTTGTCAGAGCATTTTAAGAGCATTGCTTGCCCACTGTCTGTGTACAGGTGTGAGGCAGTTACTATCCAGTGGAAGTGTGTGTTTTAATACCTGACAATCACACCATCTGAGGGATTATTAAATAATCAATTTGCAACACATCACAAATCTCCAACTGGTCCCTGTACAATTTCCTTTTCTAAGAAATAACATATCCATTCAATAAAAACATCAGACTTCATAAGTATTTCAAACTTGTGCATTTGTGTCATCAGCTTACAGCGTGAAGGACGAGAACATGGTGCTTAACAGCATTTATTCATATAATAACAAGTGTCACTGTTAGTGGGAGATAAGTTCAGGAAATGTTTTCTAACATGTATTTAACAGGAGGAAAGTTTATCTTGAGTAAATACTCCTGTTACAGTAAAAATCAACTTGTATTCAAAAAGCCTTTTAATGGCTAACTGGTGAAACAGCATTCAACTGTCAGGCTGTCAATATAATACACAGACTAATTTGTGAATTGCTGGTCTGGATTTATTTTTCATGTCTGGCAGTCCTGGCAGGAACAGGAGATGAGGAAGGGAGCAAGATGGGGACAGCATATGGCGACCATCATGAGCCAAACCCTGACTGACAGTGTTGCAGAAACAAGCTGTACACCTACAATTCACTGCAGAGTCACAAACTATCAACACTGCCCCTCTCACACAAAACTACAACACACTTATCTCCCAAAGAAAAATGCACAAAAAACAAATAAAACGCTCGCGTAGCCTCACAGGGTGCAAGTACCATTTGTATTAGGAAATTTTGTGTTTAAGGTAAACTACATTTACCATCAAATGTGTGCAGAAAAAAGTTGGATGAAGACGAAAGTGAGCTGATGACGGGAGTAGAGAGTGCAGAGCAACATGGGATGACAAAAGGGAGATTAATGGATGAACATGGATAAGAAGCAGTGTGTGGGGGGGCTAGGAAGTGGGGTAGGGTGGAAAGAGGTTTTAGGAGCAGAGTGGGAGGGGAGGAAAGTTTGAGACACAACTCTCGCCTATTAGACATACACTTCCCCGACTGTATTTACAAAAGTAGCACATCAGGTTAAAATATAAATGATGGAGGAAAATGGTCAAACAGAGATTAACAGTATGAAACACGAGCCTGTTAAGACTCTGGTAACACAGATTATTTGCAAGGTGAAGAGGAGATATTAAAAGGAGAGGGGGAGAGGGAAGTGGGGGGGGGGGGGAAGAGTGGCCGCGGGGGGGGGGGCCCGCCGCGGGGGGGCGGGAGGGGGGGAAAAACCGAACGCAGGGACCCACAGACGGGGGGGGGGGGGGGGGGGGACACCAATGGGAGCGAAAAAAAAAGGCAAGCCCCCGGGGCGGCAGAAAAAACGGGGGGGGGGGGGGGGTATCTCAGGGGGGTGCTCTAGCAGATGGCCTAAGGGGTCTCAGGGACAAAATCTACAAAAAGCAACACAATTTTTATGCATCTTAATTATTAACAAACTTCTAAGTTGGTGAAAAATGGAGGAAAAAATGTTTTAATGGAACTGTAATGATGCAGTTGTGCCATTTTAAAGTCAGTGGATGAAAGTCAGAGATTTTTTTTTTTTTTTTTTTTTGCTAAGTGAGTTTCTGCATCATCAGCGACATCTTTAAGGCCATCTTAGATGACTGGTCTACAGTAAAATCAGAAAAACAAGGACAGGAACAAATGATTTTTTTTTTGCTAACCATGACTCTATGCGACAACCAGGTTGTGCTTTTCACACGTTTTAGCTCAGATGAGCCAGTTTTGGATCCAATTATCACTCTGTGTTCAGGTAGCAAATGCTTACCTCCCAGAAGCTGAGCAAAAGGTTCAGGGCAAGTTGAAGGGATGGGAAGCGTCAGCTTGTTCATGGCAACACCATAAGCTACCGCCAGCGCGTCTATCTCCCGGTAAGGAACCTCTCCGGTTAGCAGCTCCCAAAGTAAAACACCAAAACTGTGAGGACACATAGATGAATAATTATTTTATAAGTAGCATTCACAAACAAAATTCAGCAAATCAACAATTACCTGAACATCATCTGCTGTTATTGGTGACCACATGTCCAGACTGACATCATGCATAAATCTGAGCCATTTCTATAACAACTGCATCATAAATCCACTATGCATTTCCATGCAAACTGTTGTTTAATATGTTTGTGTTTCCTGTCACGGCTGTTGCCAGTGCAGACGTGAGCACCTGTTCAACTTCTCCAAGCTGTCCCAGAAACTTCTTTCCTGGTTCCTTATGACCCTCAAGTAGAAAGACACTCTGCAAGCATACACCATCTCCCTATGACGGTGGGTGCTGCTGGTCAGATCAAAAGCAGAATCCCCTGCCAAAGCAGTGATCGCTGCCCACGATTCATCTTGAAATGCATAAGAAATGCATTTAATGGACATGGTCAAAAGAGCAAAATTTGGTTTTAACAGGAGGGGGACTTTAGAGCAGAGCCTGTTCTGCTGGGCTTACAATTTGCAAGGCACTCCTCAGGCAGGCTGTCTATGTTGCCGAGCTTTCCTGGCTGATTTCAGCTGTTTAATTGTCTTCATTCTCTTCATGAAATCCCAAATGAAATATACAGTATTGTGTTGAGATCAGGGTGCTACGGGAGCCCAACAATCTGATGCAAGATGTCAAAAGTAGCTCTTTATGACTTTGGTTGAAATTGTGAGGCTGTTGTCCTGCTGCAGAATAAATTTGTGATGATCAGATTCGTTATTGATGCACAACACTGTAAACGTTGATCCAAAACACTTTCATCGAATTGAATTGATGCAGAAAATCTGAACAATATTCATATTTTCTGTGTATCAAATTCATCTACCGCAAATGAACAGTCTACATGGAGATGCTGGCCAAAGTATAAATCGTGACATGGTAGCATTACCTCCACACGTCGCTGCTCTTAGAGAAGAGGGAGAGCTTGATGACCTCTGGGGCCATCCAGGCATAGGTCCCAGCTGCACTCATCTTGGTGGTCTGGTGCCATTCTCTGGCCAGACCGAAGTCAGTGATCTTGAGGGTTTTCCCGCTCAGGTCATCCCGTTCCACTGGCTGCAAAATAAGGACTGAGGAAGAGGAGGAAGAGGAAAGGAGAGGCAGAGGGGAAACAAATGGAACAGAAAGTTGAATAAGAAAACACATATAAACACAAAATGTTTCAGACAGAAACAGGCAAAAACACTTGAAACTCATGAATTCAAATTATGTAAATACTCTGATAAGATGTCAAACTACAAAGAATAGAAACAAAATAGAGCCTCAAAGTCAGATATTGGCCGCGTTTCCCAGTTAAGATTCTTCTTTGGATTAAAGAAGGCCTCAAGGAAGCTCTTCCCAACAAAGGATCGCAAAGATACGCCCATTTCCCAGATTGCTTCTTTCACGCGTTCTTATTTCCTGAGAAACGTCTTGGCTACGCTACATCTTTAGAAGGTCCTAACAGAAGCTATCCACTTCCAGGGGTGCTGAAAAAAAAGCAATTGAGGTCAGGTATATCGATCGACACCATTCATTTAGTGTGGAGGTTATTTTCCGACGCTGATATTGAGCCCATTTATACGTTTATGTGTTTGTGCAAGAAGACAAACTGTTAAAAATATGCATGTGATTACCAGTGATTGCAAATATTCATTGAAAAGCTCATTGTATATTGTGTAATTGGCCAAATTGTGCTAAACAGGTGTAGGCGATTGGAAATTTACAGATGCCCTATAAATAATGGTCATTCTGACGCTATTTGTTGACGTAATGGCTGAAGGGAACCCCACCAAGAGGATTCCTGAAACGTGCGTGTGTGTCATATCGATGCTCAGTAGTAGAATCGGGAAACGGTGGCTAGGTGATTGAAACACTGAAAAAGGGTAACATTTTCTTGTTCGCAAAAAAAATAGATCAACTCCTGGAACTCCTGACAAGCTTCAGCCAAAAACAATATGCACCAAACTTTCAAAAACTTTTTGTCGGGTTACTGTTGTCTGAGGAAATCTTGGAGGATGTAATCACCTACACACATCTTATGTTAAATGAGCTCCACATGGCAGCATTTGGTAAATGGGCGACATACTGTATCTGGTGCGTAAAGTGTGCGTCCAGGATGACGCACGTGCATTCAACAAACAGTAATCCCGCAAATGGTTGACGTGACTTAATAAAGAATGGCTTGTTCTGCCACTCACTCGTGCCCAATTCTTCAAAGGCCTGCGTAAACGCAAAGTAATGGGAATGCTCCACATATTACACTGAGAGGTTGTGTTTGCCATTTTTGAATCACTGCCCAGTGCCACCTATGATTTTTAACATGACCTTTGTGCTGAGGTTGGCAGAGAAAGGTAGTCAGGGGGACCTAAATAGGTGGTTCGGGTGTACATAAGTGTTTTATAGTTCAATATCAAAGTGTGGCCGGAGGGGGTGGTTTGGTTTGGTTCTCTGCACAGACATCTGATGCGGGTCTGATATGGGTATGCGTAAATGGCCATGCTTTTATTGAGCGAAGCAGGTGCATCTCATCATGAACAGCTGACAAATGCGTAAATATGACGTGAGTCCTCATAGATTGCGTATAATTTGCTTACAATTCCTACCGCAATGTTTTTGTTTCTGTGGTTGATACCCACAGGCCTATCTTGCCATAATGATTAAACTTAACCACAATATTTTCTGTCATTCACTCGGTAACTACAGTTTTCTTCCATCATAGATGATTGACATTATGACATGAGTGAGAAAACATGACTCAATACAACAACTGATCCGTGAATAGGTCCATTTTTAGTAATTTCCATTTTCTACTTTTTTTTTCACGGGAAATAGTGTCGTTTCCAAAAGTGACCAGTAGATGGGCCTGTTGTTCCCTTAGCAGGGGGGAACGTTAAAGAAGGGTCGAAAGAGTGGGTCTGGCCGCTCCTGAAAATAAAGAAGCTACTAAGTTAAGAGCGCATCTGGGAAACGCAACGTCCAAACAAGGCACCTTTAAGAAGTGACTTAAGAAGGACCTCAGCGTTAAGAGTGTCTTAACTAATCTGGGAAACGCGGCCATTATCACAATCCTTACCACTACACAGGGAAACTGAACCATAAAAAACAAAACAAAAACTAACGATTTGATATCATTTTATCATGATAATCGAATGCAAAGGTTCCAAGGAAAAGCAGTTAGATGCTTAAACTGAGAAATCTTGGAAAAATGTCAAATTTGATGCAAAGACACTTGGTAAAATACTTGGGCAAGACAAAACCTGTGAAACTTGTGAAATAATGATTGAGACATTTTTGGGTGCATCAGCTTGTAGCAAATAAGAAAATTGGGCGAAACTTCTGTAAATTATTGTTGACAAGCTCTGTTCTAACATCATGGCTCTATAAAGCCTGGTACACCAGGCAAGACTTGCCGTGTATCTCATACAGGCGTTAGTCAGGCTGGTGTGCCAGACTAGTTTCTATATGCCACAGAGTGTTAAACTGGCCTGTCAGCAGCCCAGATCTGCCTCCCACTCAAAACATTTGATGCACTATTATACTAAAACTACATCAGAAGCCATCCACGACTATTGATCAGCTTAGATCCTGCATAAGGCATGAATGGGGAAACATTTTTCTATTAAATCTTAAGGAGTTGCTCCCAAACTCTTACAAAGTGTCTTCTAAGGAAATAGTGATAAAGTAGAATATTGACAGTCTCATTGTTAACATTAAAATTTCATCTCATCTGCCTCTCTTTGTGTCTCTGTCTCTTCCATGTATGACTTCCTCCTTCATTTCCGTGAGAGGGCCAGCTATGGAAATATTTGGAGTGTACACAGTTCAGCTGGAGCCAGGTGGGGGTGGCTTTCCCTCACTTATCTACAAGCATATGCAAAGGGTGGTGAAACAAGGTTACACACACAGCGGCGTCTTTGTTTACTCACATGCACTCCCGCGTGCACACACACACACACACTGAAAAAACCTTTCACGTGATAAAGGTGTGCCTCTCCCTGCTCTGCAATGTCCACAAACTCAACAGGAGGCCAGTTTCTGGGAAAACGTACTGATCTCAGACCAGGATGAGGACATTTTCATACTCATCCTATGAGGTATCATAACGTTCAGACGATGTTTGAACTGCTTGTCACCTGTTCAAGATCATAGCTCTGAAGAGGTCAAGTTGCTGAAACTGTCCAGAACATGTTCCTTATAAAAAAGAGCAGATGGGTCATTTTCTGATCCTGTTTTCTTTTTCCCATTTTGTTATATTTCTCATTTATGTTTGTGGATGCACGACGGTGGAACGTGCTACCAAATGCAATCTTCAAAGATTCCTCTAAGCATCAAAAACTCAGCTCTCTTAACACTAACACACATTCACCTTGCAGTTCTTTATCTGTACTAATTGTACTTTGCCCTTTATTTAAAGGTATAGTCCGAAGTTCCCCTCCAAAAAAAATAAACGTTAGACTTGAGCAAGTGAAATCCATCTCAAACCCTGTCTTTGGGCTTCTACTTGGGTGCCGTGGTGCGCTTGAACGCAACTCACTCTCCCCCTGCCTGTAATTCGCTTTTTTGTATTGTTTTGGTCTGGTCGGGACGTTTCTGGGTGGAGATTTCTGTTTATATCGGCAGCCAATGACAGAACTAAGAGCATGACGCTGTGTGGAAATAAGCTCATGATTGGAGCAGACGCCAGTCACACGAACTCTCAAAGGGAAAAGAAAGAAAGAAAGGAAACACCGTGGATGCACCGAAAAAAAGGTAAGAGCTTCAGATAATGCACTTTGGAAAACCAGGGTTAATAATAATTTGGCTTGTAGCCGCTTCTGAGCTCTGAAGGAGAAGCTTGAAGTTAAATTGACTAGCTAGAACGAGGCGGCCATTAGCCTGAGAGGGAGGAGCGCTAAGTTTGAATGCTGTTGTTTGCAAACAGAAACGCTGGAGGGACTTCGGACTCTACCTTTAATGCTGTCGTGTATGTTTAATGTTGTTGAAAATTAATAAGCAGATTTGGATAAAATAGTCAGCAAATTTCCACATGTTGGCGTACCAGACTCATCTTTAACTGGATTATTTTTCATTTTCCTCTGAGTTCACATAGTTTTGGGGAATTGCAAAATAAATCTGGATAAAGACACCTACGAATCAATCAAGTGTGTGTGTGTGTGTGTGTGCGTGGGTGTGTATGTGTGGGGGTGGGAGGGACGGGGTCTCGTGTTTTATAGTTTTTATTTTTGTTAAGCACTTTGTGTTGCATTCATTGTTAAGTGCTATAAGTAAAGTTTGATTTGATTTGATGCACGTATGTGAACGTTGCTGACGTGCCTGTTATGTCATCAGTGGCGACACTTGAGAATGGTCCATAAAAAGACAAAAAACTCAAGGACTAATCAGTTTGATCAATATGTTTAATTTAATTAATTATTTATGTAAGAGGGGGTAGATCATATAAGATTTTCCTCTTTTTGCTACTTTATCCAAGTGTTTTAGATTTATTTTAGTATTGAGTGTTTTGAGAATTCAACACATTTATAAAGTGAAAAAATACTGTAGTTAAATAAAAATAGAGGCAAAAAAGCTAGTTGAAGTGTTTGAAGTGTTTCTAAAGCTATCAGAAACAAAAGTGCAGAAAATTAAAAGAATACATTTGGCAAAAAGGTCAACTGTGTCACAGTTGACGGTGGAAGTTTGAGCGAATTGTTTGCATATTTGCAAGACTGGATTATATCAAGGAGGAGGAACAAATCTAAGGAATTAAATTTCAGGAGCAAAAGTACAGGTCAAGTTCAAGATCAAGCAAAATCAAACACAGAGGGGCAGGAGAAAAAATAAAAACATGAATTGAACACCAAACAGTGAGCACACATCTAAGGCTTTGAACCATCAACAAAAAATCCAGATCTGGCAACGAGGCAATGAAGGCTTTTGATCAGACAAGAAACCAACAAGCCAACAAGTGTCACTAGAAACTTACAAAAGGACGTCAGTGCAGCAGTTCACCAATGAGACCTTCATGGTAGAGACGCCAAGCAGAAAACCTTTTTCATAAATGTCATATTGCATTTCACTGGGGGTTTGCTAAAAGGTAATTCAATGATTCTCAAACCATGACCGGCAAAATCCTCACAACTAACAAAACAAAGATGAACTACAATCCCCATAGAGCAGAGGAGAACAAGTACTGAAAAGTTATGATTAAGTAAAAGTGTCTTTACTTTGTTTAAATTCTATTTAGAAAGTAAAAGTGTCCATCTAAAAATGCAGTTGAGAAAAAGAAAAAAGGACTTAATCTAAAATTTACTTTGAGTAAAAGTTACTTAGTAACTTTTCATTACTTGCTGTAAAAAAAGGAAAAGTTACAGTATAAATCCAATCCAACACTGTTTTTTTTAATCAACTTTTACAATGCTATGATAAAAAAAGAGAAAATAAAACTAAATCAAAGTATCCAAGATAATGAAAATATTGAGCAATTCCTTATTAAGAAACTGTGCTCTCTTTTCTTTCTATAGTAAACATAAATCATACGGTTGTGCATGTAAGTTCACATACCGTCCCATTAAAGAAAAGGCTAAATTCACAGTAGTTGCTTTAATAAGAAGAAACTGAAAAAGTTATAATAAATACAAATTTACAAAATTATAATTTAGCAAAATAAAAAATTTATTTTGAGTTTTTTTTAAATAATGAAAAAACAAACAAACAAACAAAACTGTCCCAGTCATTTTTGAGCACCTTGTTCGTAAACAGTGGGCTGAAATACCTGTCACCAGTCTCACTAAACATTACTGAAAACACTTAAATGATTGTCCATGATTGTCACAAAGTGCTGCTCAACAGAATTTTAGCTCAGGAGCCCCTTCATGCTTGTATATTTGTTTGATTTTTTGCTTGTTTATATATATATACATACCACACACACACACACACATATACCCTGCCTGGCCAAAAAAAAAGTCGCCACCTTGATTTAACTAAGCAAATAGGAACGAGCCTCCTATTGGATAATTACTGCATAGGGGATTATCTTTCAGCTGGCAACAAGTTATTTAACCACAACTGGTGCAATGTCGAAAGACACATCCTGTGGTCGTGGAAAAGATGTTAGTCTGTCTGAGAAGGGTCAAATCATTGGCATCAAGCAGAGAAAACATCTAAAGAGATTGCAGAAACTACTAAAATTGGGTTAAGAACTGTCCAACGCATTATTAAAAACTGGAAGGATCGTGGGGACCCATCATCTTCCAGGAAGAAATGTGGCTAGAAGGGCAGATGAAGTGATGCAGCATCATGCCTAGTGCCTACTGTACAAGCCTGTGGGGGCGGTGTTATGATCTGGGGTTGCTGCAGTTGGTCAGGTCCAGGTTCAGCAACAGTATGAGCTCAAAGAATGAGGTCAACTGACTACCTGAATATACTGAATGACCAGGTTATATATATATATACACACACACACACACACACACATATATATATATATATATATATATATATATATTCCTGTTGAACCACAATACAAAATAAATGCCACGGTGTTTGTAAAATCTTTTATTTATTATTACATTTGTCAATTTCAACTTATTTCACTGGCAGATTATTTTTTTCTGTCTTTAATGGGAGGATATGTAAACTTTCAACCACAACTGTATATTGAGTTGTTTTAACGAACAAACGAGCACACTGACTGCTTTTTTAAGAAATGAAATAAAGTGCAACTCTCCACAGAATATTCTGCCCACTGAATATTAGTGTGGTGTTAGACAAATGTGTCAGCATTTGCATGATGAAGTTATTGCCTTGTTTGTGTTTGGACATAATGAGCTGGCTGAGATTTGGCCATGGCTTTCCTTCTTTATCTCTTCCATGGGAATTGAATGTCTCTGCTTGGCAATCCTCAGCCCCTTCATCTCCTGCATGGCACTAGCCATCATCAGTGAGAATTCCTCCTGCGTAATTTCCTTTCAATAGGGGTTATGACGAATGTCATAGAAGGCAGCAGAGATTGACAATCTATAACAACCTGAATTGCATAAAACCCACTCAGGCTGATTTTTCGCCCCCTGCATTTCATTTGTTTACTCAGTAATGGGGGAGGTTTCTAAAGTAGTTAAGTAAATTTCTTCTTTCAAAATGTACTTGAGTAAAAGTAATATTAACCTATTTCAAAAACTGCTCAAAAAATTCAAAATTACTCACAAAAACTACTTAATTACAGTAACGTGATTAAATGTAATAAGTTACTTTCCACCTCTGCCATGGAGTGTGAAAATGAACCCAGTCACCGAGGCCAAGTCTACACTAGGCCATGCAAGTGCTTAAAGGGATATTGTGTAAGTTCTCCTGTGTTTTATTCACAAAAACTGATTATTTGGTTCAAAAGTGTTTTTTCATTAATCAGTAATCACTCCCATCAACAAACTGAAGTGCTCCTCTAAGTTCTAAATTTGCCGTTCGTATCGCTCATTTACACATCGAGCGGGGCGACTCGGTGAAGGCTGCCATGTCGTATCGCCATGTTTTTGCGTTCGGGAGAAGCGTGACGGTAGGAAAACACAGAAACTCACCGGACACACCAGAGTTTTCAGCTCAGTTCGAGGTAATGCCTTTGAAAAGTCACCGCGCTGCAGAGGGGGAGAGACTAGCGTCTCACTGACGCTGGGTTCACGTGCAGTCGGGCAGACGGCCATTTGTTGGTAACAAACCAGATGTCATTTTGATCAATGAAGCCGAGCGAAAGACGGTAAAACATGGGTCAGGGAAAACAATACGACATCGCCATGACAACCGAACAGATGTGGACTGATGTCACTGTAACTAACGAACCACGTCTTTACATAGAGGCCGTTGATAACTTTACATGCAGCGGATGTCGTCGGTCTGCCCGGTTTCACGCGAATGCAGCATGAAAAGTACGAGGGAGCTGCTCCCGATTACACAGTGTCCCTTTAAACGTGCATTTAGCCGACACCCCCAACTGTCCACATCGGGTGTTTAAAGATCCCTCAATCGCATATTTTTTTGCAGGGCAAGGAGGGTCATGTAAATGCCAAGCCGCCAGGTAAACAGCCTGTGGATAACTTCGCCGTTCGGTGAAAGGAAGTGATGACAATAAAACCCGCCGCAGACTAATGACAAAGCCCACCACAGGAAAGAACTGCAGCCTAAACAACCCGACTCCCAGTCAACATTTTGCCCAGCCATTAGAAGTTTTATAGTCATTTATTACTCTTTTTTTGCAACCTTTTATATCAACATTTTGCTAAACATTTCTTGACATGACTTTATACAGGTGACCAGTCATTTAGGTTGAAGTGTAGGCCATAGCTGTGTCTCAAACCGCACACTTGCCCGAGTGCACTGGAATTCAGTGCGCACTGTGTACTTTGTCTGCAGTGCACACTATTGTCGCTAAATGCTGACCTGAATAAAGGACTGCACGTACAGGAAGTGACGAACTAGCATTGCCCGCTAACGTGAGCTAACTCTACTGAGCCGGTATAACCACGGCCTCAGACAAATGACCAGATCATAATTGTCATCAGGGAGTGAACAGCTTGGTAGCATGCCACAATATAAATTAGTAATTATGTCTTAATCATTTTATAAAGGTTACTTAAATCAGAACAATACAGCTTCCGCTGCAGCAGGGGTCGCTGTTCACCACCATTATTCAGCTCTGAAAGCAGTTTGAAAGTCCCGCCTCTTCCACTACGTCAGCAAGATGGCGTCCGTTTAGTGCGAGTAGCGTGCTTCATTTTGCACTTTGTTTTTGGCTGTTAATAGGGCAACATCCTGGTACTTTAAGTACACTGAATTTTTGCTTAAATGACAGCATGAACGCACTACACACTCAAAAAGAATATTTGAAATGCTCAAGTGCACGGTTTGAGACACAGCCCATTAGTTACTCTTAGCAACAATGCCACCCCATTGTCAGTCCAAAGGAAAAAAAAATCTTTTCTCTGCGCAGCCATTACTTCGCTAGTCCAGGTAGAAAATGAAATTAACTTCCTGTTTACATGCTGATATAAAATTTTGCTTGCATCGAGCCTTAAACAATTCATAAACGACTGTATGGATGCAGACAAGGCAGGGAGTTAAACGTCTCAGTATGATGTGACAGTGTGGGGTCCTGTCACTATGCCTCTGATTGATTATGCGCCCTGGCTACTTGGCCACAGGGATATCCCTTTGGCTGACTGGTAAGCGTGCATGACTCACCCAGGAGTCTGTGGCATCAAATTCTGCCCAGGCCCCTCGTTGTGTACCTTGCCACAATAACATTAACTGCTTCGTATAGATGTGACCTGAACATCACCTCATTAATCCCATCCCCCACAGTACATCCCAGTGTCATTTTATGGCAATGTTTTCTGCAGGTAGCCTCTGGTAAAAGAACTAATGCAGCTATTGCGGTCATAGGTGCTTTAACCAAGTCCAACAGATGCCAGCTCATAGTTGGATTCTATTATTGGTTTATTATTTTTTATAATTGGTTTCTATTATTGTTGTTACAGATCTGTTCTTCTATAAGTTTGCTCTCAATACAGGAAAGTTTTTCTTGTAAAAGTAAAATAACTTTTTTGTTGGTTATCACTAGAAAATCACTAAGTAATATTAAGAATTACATACTGTAAACTGATGTTAAAAAAGGGTCTGAATCCCTTAAAAGTTTAATGCATGAACTAGCTTTCTTATACATTATGTACATATCTATATAAAAATACACTATGTACAAGCTCAATTCTAAAAAAATAAGTTAGCGCAATATTATTAGCCCTGACATCAAGGGAAAGTAGAAGAAGAGAGAGACACAGGAGGCTGATAAGTTAATAAAAGACATCATGCCCTATGAGGAGTGGTTCTGTATAAGCCAAGCATGGACTTTTAATCATTGACAAAACTTGGGAGACAGACATTGACCTGGCCTGCTTGCAGATGTTGTCTTGTGTTGTCTTTGCTTTGGTAAAGTAAGCAGTTCCCAGCTTGATAATTAGTAAATGTTTAGCTGATGATGCTGGTTTGTACCTTCTAGCCAGTTACACTATTACATATAAACACATAGCAGGAGAGAGACATTGTTTGATTCCAATAACTGAATATCATACAGACTGAACCCTTCTAACATATAACTAACTTAAACAGGCCAAAAATCCCTATTGCACAGGAAAATAGTTTACAATCATTTTAGTCTACAATAAAATTGGAGTTATAGATGTAGTTTCTAATTAAATGTAAAGTAAAAGGAAGAACAAAAGTACTTTTCAACTCTGTGTTTAGGGGATGTGACTGTGTGTCTAGCCTCCACAAGAATAAGATGAAGCCGCCACCATCCTCCAGCCATCTATTCTATTCTCATACAGTCATCTCTTTAAGGGACAACTGTGTCCTTGGGGTTGATTGTTTCCCTCTTTATGTCTCTGAAAAGCAAAAGATAGAGCCACACAGATTCATACAAGACACTGGGGTGCATTTCCATGCTCAGATTGGCATGTCATCCTTACAGACCATTTCTCCTGGTTTGTTTCATGAAGGGATGGGCATCATGTATGTAGGAGGAGGGTGTAGTGGAAACAGAGGCAACGCCATGAAACTGAATGGAAACCTGTTTACAGAAAATGAATGTGAAAGTGAGGCGACGCATCCACCTGCTCCCTCTCTGGCTTGCATCCTGATGTAATCACATCACCACCTTACTCACACCTCAAGATCATCTCCATGCTGCTTCATCACCACCTGCGTATGTTCATTCAGAAAGTCACAGCACCAGCATTTTAATCCATACGTGACGCCCAAATATCTACATGTTTGTGCTCAGCTGGCAGCACAGAAACCTGAAGTGCAGCGACACACAAATAATGCCCGCAAGGGTGTGGGATGCATCACAGCTCATGTTTTCACAGAGAAGGGAAAAAAAAAGAAAAAGTCCTCAAGGAAAGTGTGGCTTTTACACAATGCAATGCCAGCGCTGTTGGAAATGTTATCTCAAAATAGACTTCATAAGGATGAAAAGTAAGAAAGAAATCCTGCTTTCAGGTCCTCTAAAGCAACATGAATAATGAGCACAGGCCTGAATATGTCTCTGATCACAGCTTTATTACCATAAACATGCTCCTGAGAGCTCTGATAGGTATGTGAGTTTGGGAATAATGAGAAAGAAAAACTGCTGCTTCAATTCTACTTTCTTTCCATTTGTTGTAGTTTGAGAGGTTCGAAAGCACAAATTGCCCAGTTTTGTTTACATACAAAGAGCATCTGTCCTCCACTGAGACCTCCGCAGACAAAAGACAGTGAAGGTTAATCTTATCTTATCTACTCTGAGCCTGCAACCTACAGAAAATCACCAGATAAAGGTAGATTAATAGATAAAAGGTAAACAATCATGCAAGCGCTGTTGGACTGCTATAGAAAGCTAAACTGCACAATGATTTCAAATTAAAGGCCAAAGTTTAAAGTTTAAATACAGTATGTAGCAAAAAAAAAAAAAAAAACTGAAATGTTGAGAATGGAAAGATTAAACATTAATCACATGTTTGTAACGTGACCACGATGAAACTCCAATGTATGACGATATTTTCTCAACAATTGTAAATAAAACTATTTAAAATATAAATAAATACAGTATGTAGCAATGACAAAGATGCATAAGACAAAATAAATTATAACACTAAAGATACATTTTCTCTATCTAAACACTTTGCTGAACGAGGTATATTGTTATCACCTTAGAAAATGGATCATTTTTATCGATTTGTGGAGCCGATATCTTAGTTTTGATCTTTAGCAGTGGTGTGTATTTATGTCCCCAGAGATCAATGATCCACAGATCAATAATCTGCTAAATATGCATTAACTCTACCATTTGTGTCAGGGACAAATCAACCTATTTTAACTTGAAAAAGAAGAAAATTATATATATATATATCAGTCAGTCATTTTCTGTACTTCTTATCCAATTCAGGGTTGCAGGGGTTGCCAGACCCTATTCCAGCTATTATCAGGCGAGAGGCAGGGTACACCCTGGACAGGTCACCAGTCTGTCACAGGGCCAACACAAGAGAGACAGACAACCATTCACACTCACATTCATTCCTAGGGACAATTTAGAGTGACCAATAAACCTAACATGCATGTCTTTGGACTGTGGGAGGAAGCCGGAGTACCCGGAGAGAACTCACACATACACGGGGAGAGCATGCAAACTCCACACAGGAAGGCCACTGTTGAAATTGTTCGAACCCCTCCCCAGCCGGGAATTGAACTAGCGAACTTCTTACTGTGAGGCTGCAGTGCTAACCACCACACCACTGTGGTATATGTATGTATGTATGTATGTATGTACTGTATGTATGTATGTATATATACATATATATATATATATATATATATATATATATATATGGAGAGAGAGAGAGAGAGAGAGAGAGAGAGAGAGAGATAGATAGATAGATAGATAGATAGATAGATAGATAGATAGATAGATAGATAGATAGATAGATAGATAGATAGATAGATAGATAGATAGATAGATAGAGATAGATAGATAGAGTAGATAGATAGATAGATACAGTTGTCCTCAAAATTATTCATACCCTCCAATAAAGAAGAAACAAACAGCTGTCAGTGAAATAAATACAAATGTACCAAAGTAATGATAAATCTAAATTGTATAAAAATCATAACATTATTTTTAATTGTGTTTCAACAGAAATATAAAAACAAACACGCACAAAAAATGAACAAGTAAACAAGCATGATGAGGCTCCAAAGCTTAAATTTTGTTGAGCAACCCTTTGAGGCAATCACAGTTTTTGGTCCACTGTTCATGGTATGGAAAAAATTATAATCGTGATTATTTTCACTGATACTGAAATCCCAATTAATATACAGGATTATTCACTGATTTAATAAAAAGTGTTTATTGAACCACCAAAACTCAACCTCAAATATAACTTTAAAAAAAAACACAACAAAGTTCACCTTCCAATAAGACAATGACCCTAAGCACAGAGCTAAAATAACAAAGGAGTGGCTTCAGAACAACTCTGGGACCATTCTTGACTGGCCCAGTCAGAGCTCTGACTTTAACCCAATTGAGCATCTCTGGAAAGACCTGAAAATGGCTGAACACCACCGTTCACCATCCAACCTGACAGAACTGGAGAAGATCTGTAAGGAAGAATGGAAAAAGATTCCCAAATCCAGGTGTGAAAAAGTTGTTGCATAATTCCCAAGAAGACTCATGGCTGTAGTAGCTCACAAGGGTGCTTCTACTTAGTACTGAGCAAAGGGTCTGAATACTTATAACCATGTGATATTTCGGTTTTCTTTTTTTAAAAAAGATGTCTCATTTATATATATATATAAATTTACATATAAAATGTCTACATTTATATATATATATATATATATATATAGTATATATATATATATATATATATATATATATATATATATCAGCACAAGCTGAGAATAATTTTTAGGGTATTTGGCAAAAAGGTCAAGTTTACAAGATGATGGCTGGATGTCTTAACTAGTCAGGCTTCACCTTGTGGGAATATAAATATCTGTTCCTTTGCAGAGCATCCTGTTATGAAATAAAGGAGCCTGCTCTGTTGTATAGCCTTCCTAACCACGGGTGTGCACTTGATTAAGATCTTTAGAAGAAGACTACAGAGTTCAAGTTGTCATTCAGTCACAGAGTGGGAAATCTGCAACATGTTGTGGCCCAAGCCACAATCCAGAAATTATTTTCACAGCCAGTATTGATCAGCTGCCAAAGACACCTGCTGATGGCCCTCCAGCAACAGCAGCACAGAAGCAGCTTTCTCGCACCCTGCTGCCACTGCGTTCTCTTACATCTTTGGACTCTGACCCCAGCTGGGAGTTCAGTAACACCACTGTTCAAACATCGATAGACATGTAAGCACTGAGAGTTTAATCTTACCAATAATCCTTCAGCATGTTTAGTCAGTGTGTTAACCCATTATTGGGGTTCTCATTGAAATACTTGGAAATGTAACATCCCAACCACAGAGAAGAGTGTTATTGGTGGATAACAAGACTTAATAAACTTTTTTTTTTCTAAAAAACACAAGTTCTTAAGCAGATCTGCATGAAAAGTTTCTGTTCATTTTATATAAAAGAAGGTTTTAGTTGCCTGATCTTTGATGATGGGAGAAATTCACTGGGTTCTATGAGTTCATGGAGTAGCATGAGGAGGTAATTTCTATGTCCAATGATGTTGGTGGTAACTTGCCTAATAAAGGGTTAAAAACAGGTGACAAAACAGCCTCCAGCCAACTCAGACTTTTCATCACAGAGGAATGTTTCAAAAGATTTCCTGTGTACTGTAATGACATTTCTACCAGGAAAGCTTAAAAACCCCATGGACAAAGAGTGCAACATGTTTGGCATGTGGTAGCTATGATCTGTAAACTCCCTGGAGATTAAACAGCACTAAAAGAGCAAAAAAAATGAGGTTGACCCAAGTTCAAATTTGAAAAGATAAACACTCAGCTACAAGATTAGCTAGACAGTGAAAAAAAAAATCCCCCCCCTCCCAAAAAAGATAATAATAATCACAGAGGTGAAGCAAGGTGGTGGCAGGAAAGCTAAACACTAGTGAAACCAAATGTCATACGTAAATAAGCCCGTTCAGCAATGGCTGAAAGATTTACCAGAATCAGAACAAATTTAGGCTAAAAAAAAATAATTAAAACATTCTATAATTAATCATTTGTACTCTGTTTTTATAGATATAGAATAACTGGGTGAGAAAGTGTTTTTTTATAGTAGACTGGGATGATCAATTGTGGAATTTTATAATCTCTACAAATAACCATTTAGTCACCGGTAAGCCAAGCAAAGTGTCCTTCTATCTGCACTGCCTCGCCTTAAATAAACAATGTTTGTGCAACCAGCTGGAGCGGAGCTTTGGGCGTGGCTGTCCGAGCAGTCAGCTGGGACATTTATCCTCAGTGATCAGCTGATCAGCTGCTGCAGGTGGAACAGCCTCTTGGAGCTCAAAGCCACTTTCATTTTCCTTCCACACATAAGAGAATAATAAAGTGAGGGTGCAGCTAAATACAAGCACATGTACTGTATGTTCATCAGTTTGAGTAAAACCTGTATTTACATTTAGCCCAGTTTTTGTTGAAAATATAGATTCTCATATTAAATTCTCTGTCTTACCTTTGTCTAAACTATTATCTTACATAGCTCACAGTGAATTTAAAATGTGCACTGAAGAACTTTGGCAGATTTTCTTAGTGACATGCCCCCTACCAACAGCTAATTTGGCATCCATCTTGCATCCTGCCTGTACTGTGAGCTCTAAGCCAGTGAAAAGACAGTCTTGTCTTGACTTTTGTCTTATTTCTTGTTGTCACTTTCTTTTTTTCCTCTGCTCCTCACAAAATATCCTCTTGTGTTTTTTTGCTGAATCAGCCACGGTTTCTCAGCCTCAGGATGTTGCTGGGCAGCACTGACTCCAGAAATGTGCATAATTGTCACTGTGCCATCAAACAAGTTAGGAACAGGCAGCTTCGATGTTGGAAAATTACCAAGTGCATCTTTAATAATGACATTCTGCAAGCTGGTCAGGTATGAGTATATGAGATGAGTACATGAAATGTATGCAGGATCCAACCAGGTATTAGTAAATCTGACCTGAAGTTTCACTTTTAAAGTGTTAATATAGTTTGACCAATAGGAAACATCCAGAATTCTTTTCATTTAAGATGAACTACTGAACCCATTTATTAAACCTTGCATAGGAAAGTATACTACTGGCGGCAGACATAGGAAAAACAGGAAGATTTATAAAAGAGTGTGTGCGCACATCCTACGCCTGTTTCTGTTTATAAATCAGAAATAACACAAAAGTTGGCGCACCCAAGGGAGCACCTTGCGCCGCCTATAAGATGAGTATAAAAGGTCAGGAAATACCCTTGATAAATTCATCAATATCATTTCCATGACAGCTCGGGAGGGTAAAACAGTTAAGAGGCAAGATTTCTGGGAATACGAGAGTGAGATCCTAATAGACCATGATGCAAAACGTAAAAAAAACTTTATTTAGTGGCCAAGGCGTGGACATCATTAATGCAGAGGCAGAAGAAGTGTCATCAGAGGACCGGACGGTTTCCAGTGTGCAATAGAGTGGAGGCAGAACGGAGGCAAAGCAGGACACAAACATGCCAGAACCAAACGCGTCAGAGGCGCCGCATGATTCAGATCATTTATTCCTTTGTTTCACATCATAAAACCAATATGTGCAGACACAACCGAGATGTTTTTGACACCCGTTTGGTGTTAAATAATGTCTCTTCCTGGATGTTCCACCTGGATCACCGGTGCTGCCAGTGACTCCACAGCACCTTGTGCGCCCCCGATTGCATCTGCATCCACAGATAAACTCCTGTCTGCAGACAGCCATGGAGGTGGCCAAAGAGTTGCAGAAATTAAAGACCTTCATGACAGAAATGGTACAACACTAAAACTAGTAAATAAATAAATAACCTGCCTCTTCTATTCATAAAAGTTGCATCGCCTCTAGATGCTACAGCAGCTATTTGGTTGAAACAGGAGAGGATGGTGTTGGAAGTCAGAGACAACAAAAGCCTGGTGGAGAGGAGTATCTTTACATATGATTTAAGTTTTGCTGGTCTCTGAAAATGCGCTCACTCTGGAGTTTCCCCCAACAGTGTAGATGATGTGTCTTTACCCATCAGGTTACCTGATTTTGTTTTTATATAATTTATTGCTTAAATCACACTTTTGCACGACGATTGTGTTATTTTAGCAGTATCGTTTAGAACCTGTTAGCTCCACACAACACCCGTAAGACTCCTGAGATCACCAAAACAGTCAAGTTTTCTGCCCCAACAAGGTACTGAGCCAGCTGAGATGATTTGGTAGATAGATATGCCTTCTTATGAGCTTTCCTTCAGAGGTGCACAAACTGATCACAATCTCTGGGATCTAATTAGTTGGAAGGATCAAATTTCCGATCTGACCAGGGGGTAGCTGGTGGTCCCCCAAGAGGACCTAGAGGAAGTTGTTAAAACAGGGGAGGCCTGAGGTGTCTCTGTTACTATGGTGACCCCGAAATGGACAAAGTTGGATGGATGGAGGGATGGATGGAGAGAGGGATATTCATATCCAAACTTGCACAAATGAACTCTATTCTGAACTTATCTGGGTTTTTTGACCTCATGAGATCAGTGTGGAGTGACAGACACTCCAACCACTGACTGCTTGTGTAAGGCAGACGAGGAACTTCACAAATGCAAATTACCAGCGTGTGACCAAATGTCACAGCAATTCAGTGCAAATGTCAATAAAGAAGAAAATACACACACAAAAATATATATATATACTTTATTAATCCCAATCAGAGTGCCGATTAGGAAATTCATTCTCTGCATTTTAACCCATCTCAGGTTAAAGCTAGACCAGTTCACTCACATTGAGTGTTGTTTTGGTTTAGATCCAGTCCAGACTGCTGCGTCATTAACTTGTTGTTATAGTAACAAGGGCAGAGGTCAAAACCAAGATGAAGACTCTGGGAAAGCGGAGGCAACTGAGACATGAACACCCTCATGCCCCTATGAGGATACTCTGTTGTGCTTTCTTTTACAGGTTTTTTGGACAGTCCACTGATTTTCCACCTGACATTTACTGATGTTGTGCTGACGTAAAAGCTGTTCATTGTTCAGCGAACCACTGTAGTATGCACATTAGATCTCACACTGTTTAACAACTATTCAGCCAGATTGATTTACAAAGATGGATGTGAATGTTTGATCTCCAACATAGAAAAAATACATCCTGAAAGGACCTCGAGAGGGTTTTAAAACTCAATCTCAATATTCATATTCCCCAAAATATGGAGGAACATGATATTTCCCAAAGGTTTCGAATAAACAGTTGACAAAATACTTGTCAACTGTTTGACTGAATACTTGTGCCCTTTTTTATATTTTTCCTCAATAGATGAACCTTATATGTGATTATGAGCATGAATCCCTGGCTTCCCCTCTGCCTTGCTGTTTCCCCCAGGGTTCTGTTCTCGGGCCTCTGCTTTTTACTCTTTATCTTCTCCCCCTTGGGTTGGTTCTGAGGAAGCACAAGTGTGCCTTTCACTTTAATGCAGATGACACCTATGTGCCACTAAAACGCGCTGACTCTGTCTCTTCTTTTGTAATCTTTTGGTGTGACTCAGTGATGTGAAGGCCTAGATGGCCCTGAACATCCTTCACTTTAATGAAAGCAAGACTGAGGTCATCAATGTCCGTAATTTATTGCACATTCATCTGGGCCTTCTGGACCAGTATTTGAACCTTGTGGTCACCAACTTGGGTGTCCAAATAGACCGTTTGTTTACCCTGGACAGTTATGTCAGTGAAAAATAGCTTCTTTCAATTAAAGGTTGAATATGGAACATTTTTGTTAATAGCTATATTTTTTTTAAATATTACCTCCACGAGGCGTTTAGAGGGGTACAGAATGAAAGTACAGCATTTCCTTTAAAAACTACATTTGGCCTGAAAATAAATATAAAATCAATTCTTACAGGTTTGACAATAGCATTATGTTTACACGCCAATACAGGCCACCATTGCGGGTTGCCAGATACAATCTCTGTGTGGCAATAGAGTTCAGCACAGCTAGGCTGGCACTGGGGAAAACAGTGGAGTTGGTAAGTCAAGCAGCTGCTTCAGAGCCCTGCAGATATCGTTATCCGTCTCAGAAGACGTCCAGAAAAACTGGAGTGAATTTAGGTGAAGCCAACACTAAATGGTCCCACAGAAACATTTGCCACAGCATCAAAACGTGGAAATGGCAACTTTTCTCCTGGATTAGTAAGCTAACTCGATTACTAACGTGGCTAACATTAGCTGTCAGTTATAAAACTCCTCTGCATTACTTGTTGGACATGCTGCAGGCTGCTGGTCCCTTGTTGTATCAGCAGCAAGCCTGGCAACCAAACGGCTGGAGTTGTTTTTCTGCCGTTGCAACTACAAACTAGACACGTGATGTCGCTGTTCTGTCCGTATTCCATATCCAACCTTTAAGGCAGCTAGCTAAAGTCAAGCATTTTCTTTCAAAGCTGAAATAATAATACTTGCGCTCATCACTTCCTACCTCAATCATTATAATGCTCTTTTAATTGGGTCCTCACAAAAACACTTATCCTGGCTGCAACTGGTCCAGAATGCAGCAGCAAGATTTCTGACTGGCACCCCTAAGCGTGAAAATATCACTCCTGTCCTGCTTTCACTACACTGTCTGCCCATTACTTTCAGGGTTCAGGTTAAGATTCTTTATTTGTTTTTAAGGCATTAAATGCCCTAGCCCCTCCTTACCTCTCTAGGTTCCTGCATGCTTTTGCTCCAACCAGATCCCTCAGGTCGGCTGACCAGCTTCTCCTGACTGTTCTGAGGACTCAGAGAAAGCATGGAGGCGATAGAGCATGGTGGATGACCCGAGGTTGTGGAATTCGTTCCCATTGCAGGTTAGGCAGGCTTCCCCGCCGTCAGGTTTTGAGCCTTCTAACAACCCACCTCTTAAGCCAGTCTTATGTTATATTTTTTTATCTTATTCTTTTTATGGTTTAAATGTTTTTATTGTTTAATTTTTTGTGTTTATTTTTTATACATTATGCGTATTCTGTTGTATAGTGCTTTGTGTGCTGTATTTACTGTGGAGAAAGCGCACTAGGAATAAAGTTGGATTGGATTGGATGTATTATTCCTATAAAAATAACAAAAGAAACATAAAGGGTGTCATGAGGTGGTGGTTTTTTTTTGTTTGTTTTTTTTTACCACTTTGGTTAATAAACACACAGCCGTTGAAAATGCTCTGATCATCTCTTGCTAATCTGAACACAACCCTAACTTTCCCTTCAGCCTCATCTTACAGCCTTCCCCTCCTCCTTTCTCATACAGAAACAGGTGCAACCTGGAGGGTGGAACAGCTGTTTCTCTGGTGAAAAAGCATTGAATGAGGTCTGATACCTCCCTATCACTTTGAGGAGCTCGCAACACCTTCCTCCACCTCGTCCTCTCTTCACACTGGGAGCTGCTGGTTGTTTAGATACTGCATCTGATCCTTGGTCCCAGCCGTCTGTCTCATCACATCAGCATGGCAAATTCAGCAACTTAACAGACACGGCAGGAGGCCCATGTGCATCAACACAGACAAGACTCAGACCTGGGAGATGCTGAGCAGCCTGTCCCCCCACCTTTCAGGCCCTGCTGTTTCTATCTCCCTCTGGTAAAGATCAAAAACTCATCAGCAAAAAAGGAACCACCTCCTTCGACATGTCTCCTTATGACTGCCCCTCTTCATCTCTGCATCTCCTCTTTTCCCCCGCCCCTCCTGCTGTTGGTGCCCACTCCCTGACTGTCTGCTGTTGCAGCTGTCGCCAGCCTGGCTACAATCGCAACACACCAGGGAGGACAAATGGGAAGAGGAGACACAGGCAAAACACAAGAGCGAAGAAAGTGATTAAAAAAAAAGAGTAACTCAGAGGTAAATGTTGTGTATCTAGTAAGGGAGGTGGTGGGTCGAATGGGTGGATTGGATGTGGGGTGGGTACAAGCTGAGGAAGCAAAGAGGATGGTGGTTTAAGATGAAGAATGGGGGATGGGAGGCTGAAGATGAGAGAGGGAAAGATGCTACAAAGGAGCAAATATGACAAGAGGAAAGAGCTGCAAAAATTATATAGGAGGAAGATTCAATTCTAGAAACAAGCAGCAATAATCAGACAACAGAAGGGCAAGAGAGAAGAAAAGATGGAGGAAAGAAAAGGCACTCACTCTGCAAGAAAGAGGCAAAAAATGAGTAGATGAAATAAAGAAAAATGACTGGAGGGAAAGCTTTTGTCATTTTCCTGGCAGCACATATCACATGTTTTTGTATCTCAGTAGGTCCCTTCGTCTGTTCTTTGCCTTTCTCACACCTCTCATCTCTCAAGGGGTTTAAATCAAAACAAGGTATAAAACATCTCACCACACAGACTAAAAAACTCTTTAAATCAAGTCTGTTTAGTTCAAACACAAAGCTTAAAATACAATTAGAACAGAAACAAAGAAAAATTGGCAAAGCCTTTTAATCTATTGTCTTAATTTGTGCTGACTATTTTACTAACTCTGCAGGGTCCTTCTACAGTATATAACTCACATAAGGCTGAAAATGGATGCACACTACTGGAAAATGTGCACAAACATGCCCAGGATTGCTTCTCCTTGGTGCTTTGATACAACGGTTGTAGTAAGTTTGCTCCTGTGTCATTGATACCCAAGCTTGGCTCTACTTGTCCCACCACAGGCCATCAGAGCTCTCATCCCAAGCCGCTGCATAGCACGGTTTCACCCTGCAGCCATTCACTTTGTCTGAACACAAATGCAGCTGCCAGATTCGTGTGACCAGGCAGCCCCTCTCTCAGAAGGGACAGGTATTAAATGAGGCAGTGTTCTTGTACATGGAGCGTGTATCTGTGTGTGTGCTGTGAAGATAGCAATACTTGAGAGTGTGGGAACTTGTAGAGAAGTCTGAGCTGTTGTCAATCATCTCATGTTCTTCCTAAAGTGAAAATATTTTACTTCAATATCTGCTTTTTTTTCCTGTCATTGCTAAATAATGATCCAAATTAATCTCGAATTTCAATGTTAATCAGCTAATTTTCATATTTTGGGTAACACGTGAAAACCTTATACAAGCAGGGGAAAAAAACTAAGTGTTTCCTCCTCAAAGCAAATTCAGAAGAAAAGCATATCTTTTTGTTCTGGTCAATTTTATGGGAATGGGTTCTTGGACAAAAGCACACTGCAATGATGCATTTTCTTTTTTTGAACAAGCCGTTTTCAGTCTTAGCCAATCAATTAGGCTCATGCAAAGACGTCATCGCGACATCAATCATATGGTATGACACGTCACTTTTCAGCACCAGTCCGCCATGATTGGTGGCAAGCTGTGGGTTGCCATGATAACTTAGCAGCGGGGAAGTGCTAGCCACACAAGACGAACTACAGCAGATTTATTCATTTATTTTATCTCAGAGGCTATATTTGTCTAACATGGAACGGTGCAAAGAGAAAGAGCGTGGTACCTGCAGGGACAAGCTGGCGACAAACGCCAGGGAGAGATATTTGCATAGCGATCAATATGAGCTGCCCCAGGCAAGATGGAGCAATGCGTTAGATACATTCCCACCGTGTACTTGCATGGACATAAGTTATTTGGTGTTTGGTGTAAACTACTACACCATGCAGCAATTCAGGAGCCACAAATCTGGAGAGTTATAAGCAATTTTGCTGTGGCTGGGTGCAACAACTAGACATCTTCAAATTAGTGCAACAGCCACTTAACTACACTGAAGGGAGTTGTGTTTTTTCTGTTTTAAATAAAAGAAACAGCAAGCTTCTCCAAAACCGGCCAGTGTAGCAGACCAGCCCTCTACTTAATTTGTTGCTGCTTAATGTAAAGCAGCAAACGAGCCCTCTCATGTAATTAGGCCTACAGTATAAGTAATATTTGGTCCAAAAACAGGTATGTGGAGTGAAAAGTAGTGTCCATTCTTCATGGTGCAGCCAGCCAAGCGGCATCACCTGGTTACACCAAAAACCAGTGAGCTCTCTGTTGATTTAATTTTGAAATAAACCAAAAAAAAAAAAAAAGAAACACTACCGTTAACTCCTGTCCTGTTGGCCGTTGACTGTAACAGCCTTTCACTGCGCACGTTCGGTCTGGCATCGTAAAACAAAGTGATAATAAACCCAAGACACTTCTCTTATATTAGTAAACAACTTTAAACTTTCCAAGTGTTCTCCAGCTCTGCCCTCAAAGAGGACGGCTAGGGCGGGACTTGGGAAGGAGTTACGCAGCGAAACGTCACATTCTCGAGCTTAATAAGATGACTTTTCTCCTTTCTTCACATTGGTCATTTCAGTGAATACCTCCTCCTAGCAAGAAGCTGCCGTAAGTGTGTGACATGTTCAGGGTGGTTTGGCCTACTTGAATAAAGTGCAGTATGAAAGCAAACCAAACCAAAGGAAGGCGAGAAAATATTTCCCGACTTTCCCACCAAATGAAACCCGAGTCCCCCTGGACTATCCTGGTGTGAATACATCCAAGTTATTTTAAATTTCCAATCCATTAAGTGTCATTCGGTGCTTGCTAAAAAAAAAAAAAAAACCATCAAAAAGTGACATCTTCAAATACCATAAAGTAAATAATTAGCTACGTTTACATGGACAAATAATTCATCTATCCGACTGAAATCTTTCCGATCAGAACTTCCAGCTGACATGTTTACATGGAGGGGGGAGTGATCCGATCGGCTTTATTTACCTGATGGACAGATATGTTCATAATGCTTTTGACATGTGCAACGGCTCCTAGTTCATAAGACGAGGGGTTTTCTTTTTAAATGTCAACTCTTTTGACCATCAAAATGCTCAATAATCATTAACTCTTTCAGTGGGGATTAAAAACACAGCCATATAACGGAAAACGGAAACGTAAAAGGGTTTAAAGCACCCCTCTTGATCAGAATGAAAATTCTTTCTGATCAAGGCTGATTGGATCAGCTGACATGTTTACATGACGCATTTTTATTCTGATTGGCGTTTGATCGGATCAAAATTGCGCCATGTAAACGCAGCTATTGTTTACACATTTCAGAAGTTGAGTTTGTTCCTTTTAATCTGTAAAAATAAAATAGTAAAAAGAGGACATTTCCGCACACTTCATCTGTACAAATGTCACTTTATTGCTAAGCTTTCAGTCCAAGGACCTTCATCAGAGCAAAAACCATCATCAGTGTGTTAATGGGACTGTTCTCAGTAATCTAAGAATATATCAAACAGGATATATCAGGCATCAAACCGGAGTGCTTGGTGCAATGATTTGCTTGCATAATGTGAGTTTTGGGGGAGACAACAAAGAAGATCACAGACAAATTTGAGTTGCATGAAAATGTATTCAATTCATGATTGCAATCTTTCCCCATTTTATCATATTTGCTACAAATAATCTGGTCAGCTTATTTACAGTTTACTATAATCACTGTTTGAGGCCCTGGAGATAAACATAGTATTTTAACCAATCAAGACCAAAAAATACAACTATTTCACATGTTTTCCTAAATCTAATGTTTTAAAATTCATCCTTTTAAATATGTACTGGTTTAAACAAATGTATGAATGAACCAATACATCGTCAACATACTGTACTATGGAAGCAAAAAGGTTACAATGAATAGAAAAAACTATTGTTTTGCTAATTATAATCATGCTTAAAACATTCAATGACTTTGCATAAAAATTAGCTTTAAAAGACCCTTTTCCCTACCTTTATCTATGGCTCAACTTTTAAAAGACTTGTACATAATTGTACATATTTCTGATCAGAATGAAGACAAAAAAAAATCTAATTTTTCAAACTAATGGGTTACATCAAGGTGGTTGTAATCATTTTAATGTACAGACTTGGAGAGGGATTAAAGATTCTCTGAACTAGGTAAAAGTTGCTGGGCCAGATGTACATGTTCAGAACAGAGTGATGAAATGAATCTCATCTCATTCAATTGGCTTTATGCACAGCTCCACTACTTCCTGAACTTAGTACTGCACCTTTGTTTCCTGTCTTACATGATTGGATGAACTGATTAATCCAGGTGTGTCTGGCCATTTGCTGAGATCAGACACACCTGGATTAATCAGTTCATCCAATCATGTAAGACAGGGAAACAAAGGTGCAGTACTAAGTTCAGGAAGTACTGGAGGTGTGCATAAAGCCCATTCATTCAGCATCTATAAGCTTTCAGTGGGTTATAATAATATCTTTACATGTCAAGTCTCTGCATTAGTGAATGCAAATACTGGGTAAAATATCATTCTTCAGGCCGACTCAGGTTTAAATCCTCACGCAGCCTGCTATCTGACTGAAGTGTCCTTCAAACGACTTTGGTATGAAAGTGGGTGAAGGACCTATGGCCCAGGGAACACCCAGTGCCCTCTGTTTGGCCAGACCCTCCACTCTCCGTGCCAGGCTGCTGGCAAACAACAATAACCCTCTGACAGCAGAATCAACAGCCACCAAATGCACAACCATCCAGGAGGTGGAGTGTACTGTCTCTGTCAGGGAAATACTGCAATACTGTATAAGCGACAGTATGCCTTCAAGTGCTTTTCTCGCTGCTGTGCAGAGTTGCCACAGTTTACTAGAAAAAGTAATCTGGTTAAAAATATGTTTTACCGTCAAAAATTACCCCCCCCCCCCCCAAAAAAAAAAAAAAAAAAAAAATATTGAGTCACAGTTACTTTGACAAATCTGATTACTGTTTTGTAAAAATGAACAAAGTAACAGTGTTACTGTAAGGCGGAGCTCCCAGCATGCACCAGGTCATTGAATGAGGTTTTATTTTTAGTACTATTTTTTCTAAAGTAATGTGCAGTGGATTGTTTGTATTAACTTTTATTCAGCAAAGTCGGGTTTCAGTGGATAAAAGTCACTGCATGCTTCTGATTCTATAAAGTCTCAATAGCACCTTGAGTGATAAGGTGTGTTCAGTCTAAAGATACCATGATGTAAAGTCTTTACTTCACTCTTAGTGGGAAGGGTTATCCTGCTATACTGGGAGTAGCGTGTATAAGAAATATGTTAGTAATTTGAAAAGTAACTGTAATCTGATTACAGTAAAAAAATAGTAATGTGTCAGATTATTCGTTACTTTAGTAATCAGAGTCCTGTAATGCATCACTAAGTAATAGGTAACTGGCATCACTGGTGCTGTGCTAAGGAAAGGAGTGTTTTTCCATCTGAAAGCAACAATCAATAAAAGAGTAATCAAATGTGTTCTTTCCGGTGTGTCTTCCCCTCTAGTTACTTTTATTCTTTGCATTGATGTTTAATATCAGACATCCTTTCGTGTTACACAGTAGCCTTTTAAATAAACTGGAGCTGAGGCAAATCTGAACTGGTGATGAGGAAACACTGCCTGTGACATTAAACAATAGGGTTTGCTGCACCATTATTTGCCTGTCTGTTTTACACACCTAGATTAAAGCTTGTTACATACTCTGCGAGAAGCGAGAACTTTGTTCTTGCCCTCAAGGCTGCAAGAACAACAAAAAAGTTTGTTTTCATCAAGTCAATATGGTCCACAAGAAGCTCTGTGATCAGGCTGGGTGGTGGGGGGTGATGGTGTTCACCCAGTAATTATATATTACAACAAACTTTGTCTGTGGCAGGACAGGGGGGTGTCTGTGTATTTAACTGCCACGCGTTACATTTATGTATTTTCTCATCACTTCAATCAGCTGTTTATTAAAACAATCCATTAAACCTTGCATCTGTGGAAATGCAGAAGTGACAACTCTCTGCTTCAAGCATTTCCCTGTAACCCCGCCCACCTCAAATGTCCGACCAATCACACAATACTTCTTGGAGCTCAACAAGAATAAAGTTCTGCTCAGCCAACGGGTCGAGAACAAGCCGCAAGCTGTCCTTAATCACGTCCATGAGACGTCATTTTGTTCTCTTGGCCCTGAGAACAAGAAGAAAGTTCTCACTTCTTGCAGGGTACGTAACAAGATTTAGAAACCCTAATAGCTGCAACCAGTGGTTAAAGTGAGATTTGACAGGTGGGGGAGCCCTAAAATTTGGTGTCGCAGAGCAGTCGGAAAAATTGTGGAAAATTTTTACAAATTTTTAAAAATAATATCAAAGTCCTGCACTGGCTTTATTTGCTGGATTAGCATCTAACATAGCTAACTAATATGAAGAAATTCAGTAAACTAAGCCTAAAAATAAGGCTTTGACAAAGATTAAATGCAGTGCTGCTGTAGGCTATGATCTTGGCTTTCAGTCCTTAATCATAGGAAAAAATATGAAATTCATCAAGAGATAGTGAATTTATAAAAGGGACACATTTTAAATTGGCAGTGGCAACAAGAGCAAAGGATGGAGAAAAAAAGTCTCTTTGCTCTGTGAGGCCTCATCAGAGCGTCACAGGAGCCAATGAATAGTCAAAAACATGAAATAATCCATATGAAGTCATTTTTAACAATTTTAATAAAATAACATCACTGTTTTACTGAACAACATTGTGACTCCATGGACCTTTCACTGGCTGATCTATCTTTTTCAAACCAATCCTGACCCATAAAGTAATCAGTGATTCTTTTTTTGTGGGGAGCTGAGGGGAGCTCGGCTCCCCAGAAAAGCAGAAGTGCTCCCCTAGACACGTTCAGCTGATACTCTGTCTCGGTGAGGGGATCCTTAAACAAACTGTAGTTCACTTTCAGGACATTTCTTTTTTTTTTCCATAAATTTTCTCTTATCAAGCAGCATCCATCAGTTAACATCACGTGGTGGCAGATCTGACACTTTTCTGATATCAATACTTGATTACAGCCTGCACAGCTTTACCCAAACTGGAGCCTGCAGATGATTTCAGGGGGGTTCCAGGTTATTTTAAAACCAATGAAATTATAAACAATAATATACAGTAAGGTCTGCCAAATACATGTTGTTATCAAGGGAGATTAATTTGTGACATTAACACATCATTTTTTATCAACTAAACTACTCATGCCGAAGTCACCTTAAAAATTTTAGCTCTTCATTTATTTATGAAGTTTATGATTTCTTCAAAGCTTTATGGAGGGCTCACACCAGCCCAGTGGTGATCTCTGGCCCATCAACTCACTCCAGAGCATGTCAGACATTTAATTAGATGTAACGGCTTTGCTGCAACCTCCAGGGCGCGAGCATTTACACCTTACACTGTGCGCCCGGGAGCGCTCCTGCGAGCCCACCAGTTGTTGCTAGATTCGTGACATCACAGAGTCTCGGGAGGGACTGCAAGATCGGCCGGGATTCTCATCCAAATGGTTCATTTTATCCACATGTTTGTGCATCATGGTTTCTTATTTCACTGAAACCTTGTGGACACGGAGATGCTGTCATGCTCAGATAGTTCAGCAGTTTAAAAGCTGCACAGTGGCTTTTGTTTAGGAAGTTACCAGATGTTTCACACTGAATCTCGTGTCTGATTTCTTGTCTGGTCCAATCTGAACTACTAAAATTGACGCGGTGTCGGTGCGTGCTCCGTCAAAAATAGAGCTGGCGCATATCTTTAGTGCGGCGGCGTGACATGCCGGAGCGACAACGGACCGCTCATGCGCCGCGGCATGTTCGATATATTTCAAACCATTGACTACATGGGCGCGATCTGGTGCACCGCTGTGCTGCGCTCACGTCGCGTCACGTCGCGTCACGGACCAGGTGTAAAGCCGGGGCAAGAAATTTCATGTGGCGCTGACAACAACAATACAGCCAGTATTAGAGTGACTTAGTCATCAATCCCACGTGGGTGCTATATTGTATATTGTCTGCTTGACCCAACGCACCTAAAAAATCAGCGCCTCAGCAGTGTGGCAGACCAGCGGAATGATGATGAGGATTTTGCGCTCTGACTGTTGAGCATCTCAGCGATTATGAGAGAGCCATGCAGACTGTGCATGTGAAAATGATGTGTGACGCTGCTGCCAGTCTGATTGAAATGATTTATTTATTTGACCAAGGCGGTAAAGCTGAGCCAGAGCCCTACCCCAAGGTGACGGAGCTCAGACCCGAGGTGGCGGAGCTGGGCTCCGGTGAGCTCCTGCCCACCTTAACCCCTAGCTGCAACGTGTCCTGTGAATTTACTACAGATTCTAATCAATTGGTCAGTATGTGATTTATGTGCATAGTAACCAAGATGTGAGATAATCTTAATAAACTTTTGAAAGTGATGACAGGAAACCTGGTCTTAATTATCATCTATGTTGAATGTTTATAAGCTGTCATATAGGCTGTTATTAACTGCAATGTGAAATTCAGTAGGATGTGTAAATGTTTGTCGGTCATTTTGTGAGTTCACGGAGAGTTAAACCCTGTAACGCAGTAAACATAACAGAGTTTTCACAATGAACTGGCTCAAATCTATTTTCTATTGATCAGTGGAGAAAATGATGTGTGTATTAGTGTATGTGCTGGTGCATGCATGTGCATTTATTGGTGACCATGGAGCCATTGAACCGTCGACTGGTATCAGTGTTTGGTTTGGCTGCATCTCTGTGGCTATCTCGCTCATAGAGACAAGCAGCTGTACCCACTGACATCGAGGTGGTGCAAAAATCTGCCAGCAGTGTGCCCGAGTTCACACAACAGAAACAGTCAATATTCCTTCCAACAATCCACATACTGTACAGCGTTTTGTTGTGGCTCTATAGCAAGCAGGAAGCTATGAAGTTAGGCTAGGATTAAAACACTGTAATGTTTCTGAGTCTCTCTGTAAACCCTGCCTATAAACCAGGACAACAGATACTAATTTCCTTCCATTTAAAAAAAAAAGAACTGCCTTCAAATTAACAGAATCTGTTTTAGCGCAAATTAAAGCCAGAGTTGGTGATCCTGTTCAGAAACACTTTTTGTTATACTGGGTGAAATGTCCTTCCATCCTGACAGTAGTCTATACATTATGTATTCATAAAAAGGAAGAAAAAAAGTCAGACCTCTGTGAAAGCTGCAGATCTGTAAAAACAGACCAATTCCTGCTTTTTAATGTGGATGGCAGGGATTGATGTGTTTTTACAGACCTGCAGCTCTCACAGGTCTCTCTCCAACGCTAGCACCAGCAGCTGATCTGCTGCCGGTCAATCAAAAGGAAACACCCCTAATTATAAAGAATAAAGATTAATATAATGAAGGTAAACTTGACCTTCGTATGAAACCTAAAATGGTTTTTTGAACCAGGCTGTAAACATTTTTATTTCTGCATTTACAAACAAGAGTTTTAATTCCTCATTAGTTCTGAATAAAAATTAATTCCGCTTTAAGAAGACCATGTAAACCCTTAATTCCGAGTGAAAACAGTCATTCAGAATAAAATGTAATTCCGAACTAAGATGTTGGTTTATTCCTCTTTCTGAATTAAAATAATTTGGCTATCATGTAACCATTTATTCCGCTCCAAGTCAATTCCTGCCGTCCTGCACATGCTCCTCTCCTTGTCCTGTTGTAATGGCGTTTCTCGAAGCACACGTGAAATTCTGGACTCGTGCTAGTCAGCAGAAATTAAGTAGTATGTTAGTGTCAAAGTGCTGCTACAAAACTACAATCAAAATACAGTGAAAATCTGTGTTATTATGTGGTTTTTATGTCATCGCCGAAACAGAAAGGACCAGGAACCAGCGTTCGTTTACTTCCGGGTAGACATGATGTAAATACGTCACATCCGCCTCTTCCTAACCACCAGATCTAAAGCTGAATTAGATAAACGTGTTTTTCATATAAAAGTTAATTTGAAATTATTATTTCCATGTAAACACAAAAAAGAATAATTTAATTCTGAATTATTTTGTAATAGTCCATTCCGAATTAAAAGACATCATGTAACCGGGGCCTATGTGAATTTGCTCTTTTTTGCAGCCAGACCAGCAGATGAGGGGGGAACTGCAATTTTTCCTATTTGCAGGGTGGTTTCACTTTTCCCCGCCAGAGTTTGCTGCTTGATGGGAACTAGCAGGAAAGCTCCAGTTCTAGCTTTTCTTCATTGGGCCTCTGTCAGATGTGGTGCGTCAGGACGAAGGATGCCCAGGTGGGGTTTGAACCTCAGTCTCCCTTTTAAGAGCCATGCACACTGACCATTAACCAAAAGGCCATTGCTTTGGCAAAGTAGCCAGGGTGCATGATCTGTTGGAGGCGTAGTGACAGGACCCTCAGCTGTGACACTAGGACAGAATTGAAAACAATTTTCTACGCAAATAAAGCTCACCATGACCAAGTTCACTGCTAGACTGGCCATCGGGCCTACCGGGCATTTGCCTCGTGAGCCAATGGTGATTTTTGGCTGGGCCTTTTTTTTAAATTATTTTTTACTAATGGCACTAGTCGGCATTAGTCGTGATACCTATTGGAAGACAAAATTGGTAGATTGGCCCATTAGTCATGATTGATTGTGGGCTGGACCAATGACAGCCGAGGGGCGATGCCCCCTCCCTCCTGGGCCACAGCTGTCAGTTGATTAATCAAACACAGAGAGCAAAACTACACAGTGAATAGCAAAATATTCAAATGTTTCATGGGGAAAAAAGGGATAAAATGAGACAAGCCCTTTATGCAGATGCTACCAAATGTGTTAAAATAATGCAGATATTTGCTTCTGGCTATGGCAGAGCTTCCTCTTTAGCAGCCGCAGGTGACAAAGGTGGAGGTGGCCGGCAAGAACAGGGTCCCTGTTTGCTCCCCGGGAGGCCTCAGCCAGTAGCAAAGTGGCACAACCACCGTTTTAGCCACCCCACAGCAAGTCCAAACATGTCTTAGCTCTAGCCCACTTCTTACAGGTAAGAAGTGATAAGTTTCAGTCTACCTGGGTCAGATATCAAGTTTGGGTATAGACCTAGTTTATTTCAGTTGTGCTTGCCAACTCTCATCACAGTCAGAAGTTACAAGCAGGATATTTAACAAGTTTGCTACTTTTTCGTGAGTGAGTCATCAGCCATTTTAAAGAAGCTTGATTTACATACACATAATAGATGCATGTCCGCTCAAAAGTTTGGGATCATTTTCTTAATGGGAAAGAGATCCAGAACTTTTGAGTAGTGGTGGACTTATTGTAATATTTTTAAGTAAAACTTAAAAAAATCTACGAATCTGTCTGTCAGCCTGGGGTTATTATTAATAAATCAATGAGGTGTCTATGTCTGAATATCAATTCATTTTACAAATGCAACTTAGCCTGACAAAGAGTTTGTGGGAAATCCTCCACCACAATGATGGCATTTCCCCCAGAATCTTAGAACCAAAACTTGGTCATATTTATATCTTATAAGTTGCTATTAAACTATATATCAGCTTACAGACTTTTGGACAATATATACAAAGATAACTACAGTGGTCGGGGTCGGAGTGGACCACTGGAGGTTCTGTTAATTAAAAACTCAGCACCTCTGCCACATCAGGATACAACTGTGAGAGTAAAATTAGGTCCATGCACAGTAAAGGTGAGACGCAACTGACATCAAACCTTTGATCACATTTTGTGTATTTGCAATGGTCATTTTGTCATTATGAAATGACTTACTCTGTCTGATTAGAAGCTAAAAAGTAAATGCATATTTTAAAGGTTGTCTCATGCAAATGTGACTGTTCACAGCAACAGTTGCAGTTTATTTTAACATTAATTCCAACCTGAGCCCTACATAATGCCACAATTCTAAATTTTAGCTGGTGCAAAGAAAGAAAAACACTTTCTTTTTTCAAAACTGCATGCTAAAGCATACATTATTTAGAATTATGAAGCTGACAATTACCTATCATCACACCTGCACAGGCTAGTCTTTATCTGGCTACAGTTCATACTGTACATGATGTGTGCATTGACTTGAATTTGAAGTGTATGAGTATAATGAGGACTACAGGACAGACAGGGACAGTGAAAGACGGCAGCCTACAGCGCACTGAGAATGTTAGCCTTAATCTGTAACTGTCTCACTGCGAGAAAGAATGATTTGACCTCCTCTCAAACTGGCCATCCACTTCTCCCTATTCATGTGTTCATCCCTCCCTCCCCCATCCTTCTCTACTTTCCCTTTCCAAGCTGAGCCTCCAGGGTTTTTGCTACAACCACTGCATTCCTGCTCTGCTCCCCTTCCCATCCTGCCTTGCCTCCATCCATCTCTCCACTAAGTCATTCACAGCCTACAGTTGCCCCTCACTGCCTCCATATCCCATCTTTCACCCCCACCCCCTTCCACTCCCCTGCAGTGACTCCTGCCATTGTGAGCCCTGCTCTCGCTCTGTCTTGGGCTGCTGTGTGAGAATGGGGTCATTGTTGCTGTGCTGCAGGATGTGTGTACATGTGTGTGTACATGATGGGAGAGTGAGGTCTCTGCTTCAGCTCCAGCATGTCCTACTGAACGACCTCCATGCACACTCAGGCACACACAGGCCCACATAGATGCTGCATGCACCAACAATGAAAACATACTTTCCAACCTGCCATGTTTACTAGAAATGGCACCTACTGTACAAGACACCACAAGAATAATTCTTTTTTTAAATATAAAATCCCCTAAAGCTATTCATACTACAAGTCGACACATAGAAAATAAGAAAACTATCTTAAGTCTCATTATCCAGGCAAATACTCCATTTGGGCACATTTTTTAAAACACCGGGTCAAGGCAAAAAGCTATTGACTGAGTCTGGTTCTGCTGGTATTCTCTCTTCCTGTCAAAAGGGCATTTCTCTTCTCTCTGGCAGCAGAGTCATATTATCTGCCGCCAAGTGCACGAAGGAATTCAATAACACAAATATACAGTCAATATGGCCACATGTGAAAGGCATGAGGATATGTCAGATTTTGAAGAATATTTTGAATTTGTTTCATCAAATGAACCGTCACCATATCTTTCTGAACGTGGAATACCACCAGGAAGCAAAGTATAATTCCACAGCTGGTAAGAAACTAGTCCCTCAAAATATAATGAATAATTTGTGATGCAAGGGTAGTTTTATTTGTAGCATAACTCTATTAACATGGGTATTTACATATCCTTGCATTATAGCTGCCTCAAGTGTTCTGTGGAGTGGAAAAGATTTTTTTTAGTGACAGGCTGCTGTAGTTACTATTGACATGCTCTAGCTGTTGCGTCAGCGATCTCCTGCAACTAGAATAACGGGATGAATTATGTTGAAACCGTCTCCAGTGATGAATTGTACCCTGAATGAGGCCTTATGTAAAAAAGTTCTGAACTATCCCTTCAAGATGATTTTTTTAAGTGAATTATTGCTATATGGATAAACGTGAATTAAATAAACTTAATTCATTTTACATACACAATTCTCCTGAAATGATCTTCTAATGAATTTTCAACAATAGTTGGGGTAGGAGGGAGATTATTGATTGATTGATTAATTGATTGATTTATTGAATTAAATTAATATAAAAGCTCATTCTGATTTCTTTTCATACCTCACTTTTTTTCTCACAATGGTACGCATGAAAATTAGGCATGAAAACTAGGCACAAATCAACACAAAGTTTACTCTGGATGGACCGAGCAAAGGAAATGTGATAAAAACTGTAATGGTACGATTGATAGAGAAAATACGCAGAGTAAAAGGGCTGAGGGGTATTCCAGGTCAGAGCTTTAACAACTTTGGGTCTAAAACAGAAACTCTGGGTTAACTTAAAGGTACAGTGTGTAAAAAAACAACAACTAGCTCTTCGCTAACCTAGTCTCGTGAGTGGTGTGTGTGTGTGATGTGATGTGATGTGATGTGATGTGATGTGATGTGATGTGATGTGATGTGATGTGATGTGATGTGATGTGATGTGACAACTACTAGATGTCAGACATTCTTACATACTGTACTGTACCTTTAAGCCAGGTACAAGCCTTCACAGATTTAGAGACCACACACTTGAGGATTACAAAAGACAAATTGCATAAATTGCTCTTTTGATCATATAGTGTGGTTTGTGCACTACAAAGAAAATGCCACACTACTGAGTCTTCAGCAGAGAATCGGCTTCTTTCCTGTCAAGATTCCAAATCTTGCTTAGTCACACGAGACTTCAGTGATGAGAGTCACCCTAATAGTCTTGTCACCTCAGTGTCACTTCAGTGACAAGACTATTAGGGTATATTCACATCAGCATAGTCTGGGGCATAGATATCATATAATAGAGGCTAGATGGCTAATGTGGGCTGTTAGCCAATGGACAGCAAAGTAGCTACACGGCGGTCATCTTACCTCAGACAGCTCGCCCCTTGAACAACATTAATGTCAGTGGTGCATATACTATTTAAATAACCATATCTGGCTCAATTTTCAACCGATTTTCAAACAGTTTGATTTCTTATGAACATCAGAGATGTAGCTATGTTCTTGTATAATTATACATGGCATATTATATGCCACTTATGAGTATACAGGAACATAGCCCTGGTCAGCTGCTCACAGTCGTGTCTAGCTGTTGTTCCTGTAGCCTACACGATTTCTCAATTAGAAAAGAGTTTTCTCACAGCTGTGAACACACTGGCCCACATTTATCAAACGATCGTATGAAAAAATCTGTGTGTATAACCATTTCCACCCAAGACTTGGCATTTATCAATTTGGACGTGATCATACGATACGATCAAATCTCACAACAGCTCTGAGTTTGTGTACGCAAATTTGAGTCAGTGAGGGTTTGCAGAGCTGCACAGCATAACACAAAAATATTTATTAATCAAACCGCAAACCGTCATTTAATCATAAGTATTCACATATCCAGCACTAAGAATTATCCCATTTGCAAAGAAAAAAACGATGTTAAAAAAAAAAAATGTACAATGGATTCCCAAAATCAAAAAAAAAAAAATTACTGGTAACTGAATCTTATTCCTCCGTCTATCTCAACAAATGATTAAAATCATTAACATGTTCTAGGAGACAAGTGTTTTGCACTCTTCGTGCATCTCCTTACCCCGTTGATTAACCTGCCACAGAGCAGTAGCGCAGGTTTGCCTGCATCACTACACACACACGCGCACGTGCCACGGTGGAGCACTGCTTTAGGCTGCAGGAAGACAGGTGGAGATGTGACGGAGCAGCGAGATGAAACGCTGCTTTAGACTCAGAGAAAGTCTGCAACGCAACCCTGCCCCTGCGTGTGCAATGCTACACAGCATCGCTCTGACAGCTGATGGAGAGTTTTGATGCACCAGGAGCCGCTCTGCAGCCCCCACTGGAGATACGGAGGAGACAGAAGCTGAACTGATGTTTGTTCTTAGTGATCTAAACCTTAAAGCTGTATAAGTGCTCAATCAGTAGACTTTCTCTTAGCTTAGTAAATGCAAGTTATCTTTTCTTCTGTCACTGTCTGGGTCAGGCTCAGATCCGACCGGCCCTCTGTCAATGCGCAGCAGTTGGACTCATGACAGGTGGGGGCCGTCGAAACATCTTTTGGTGGAGCGTTTCATATTGGACCACTTTTTCTTGACCCAATGGCTAAAGAATTGTGATGTTGCTATCGGATGTGGGCCATTATTAAACTTAATTACTAATAAAACAAATAAACCATATAAGCTATGCCTTGATGGAGACTTTTCATCTCAGCTTGTTGTTCAACAGCAGCAAGGCTGACTGATCCTCTTCTGTGTTGCGTTTTTGTGCACATCTCTGACTCCGGTTTTTAAGCTGCCAAACAGCACCTCTTTATTCTTTCCCACCTCACAAATGAGTTCTGCCAAAAGTTTCTTTTTTGGCAGAATCTCTCCTCTCCATGGTTCAATCTCGCTGGGCAAAGCCGCAAAACCATGCATATTTAAGGGCGTAATCGTGGGCGTGACATTTAAATGAGGATGGATTTCAGCCGTGGTATTTATCAAGACTCTTTTGTTCATACGATGAGATTGGTACGATACAAACGTTTTAATAAATCACACGTGGGTCCAATCATACGATCCTTTTTATGATCAGATGTGCGCTCATTTATACGCTCGTTTGATAAATGAGGACTACTGTGCGTGTTCGGGTCCTCTTGGAACACCACACAAAAAACATGATTTCTAGTCGCAAATTTTACAGTTCTTTTCAATCACTTGCCCACAAAACCTTTATATATCACACTATTTCTAAACTTATTCGCTCAAACCTCACAACTTCCCTCCGAATCAGCAAAACCAAAACACATTCTTAGTCTTGACACAATTTTCAATGTAGCTATTCACTTTTTGCAAATAACTAGACACAATGTTCTAGCTAACACACTAAAATCTTTCAGGAAGTAACTTGACTTCCCATTTTAAAAAACCATTTAAAATGCCACACCTATTCATCAGTGCCTTAGACTCTGTCCTCACAGGTGTAAACAATGACTACTTTACTGAACACCAACCAATCACTCTTTGACATAGGTCTATAGATAAGTCAAAGGTCAAACTATCTGTCTTCTCAATCTCAAGTTTTTTTATATAGCACATTTATAAATGACAATAGTCACCAAAGTGCTTCTATTGTTTTGAACAGTGGATAACAACAATGCCGAGAGAGCTTTGCTTTAGCCTCTTCCATGTGTGATAAGTGTATTTTGCTTTGATTTTTCTATTGCAGTAATATACGATGCTGCATCCACAGCAGCGACAGATTTTTTCAGGAAATAAAATATTTTTGGTTTCCTTATTGCTTGTGTCAACTTCTATTTGCATGCAATTTTCACTCTTCTATGGCAATCATATATAGGGAGCAAATCAATAAAGACAAAAGAGCTTTAGATTTAGATCCACAGTGTGTAAATGATATACACAAATATGTGATAAAATGGGAAATGTGTTTGTGAGGTGAGACAAATGCTTGCTTTTGAGATGTGTTTACAATATTTTGAATTCTGTGTTTCATTTTGCAGTAGATAGGGGGCTTTTTGCATTTTGTGTGAGCAGTAACTGGATTTGTGTGTAAAGTTTTGAGAAATAGACAAAGAGCTTGTGTGTAAGCAATTGAAAAAAACTGTTAACAAGTTCAGTATCTACAATCTCTCTTTCCGAGGCCTTCCAAGGAGATTGGGCCAAATAAAATCGCTCTTAACTCACCTCGCACCACAGGGAGATCGGACACGAAGTCGTTTGCAAACATCTGGCAATCTGACTTTTGTTGGCTTTGATCGTATGGGGGAGATTGGGACAAAAATCGACCTAATTTTCCTGTAGTGTGTACCCGCCTTTAGAGTTTTCAGTTTCAGTAAAGCTGCTTTGAGTTGGTTTGATCAACTCTGATCTTTACCCAGAGTTGGGAACCACAAAAAAGTCAGCATCAATGGAGCCCTGATACCTGGATTCACCATGGGAACCATTGACAAAAGTTAGTTATTTTATCTGAAAGAAGTTGGGGCAATATGAAGAGCTATTTAATAAAAGAAAGAAAGAAAGAAAGAAAGAAAGAAAGAAAGAAAGAAAGAAAGAAAGAAAGAAAGAAAGAAAGAAAGAAAGAAAGAAAGAAAGAAAGAAAGAAAGAAAGAAAGAAAGAAAGAAAGAAAGAAAGACATCACTGCTGCTGCAATAGAGAAGCATCATGGAAAGAAATGACTGCCCGAGTCAATGTGGACGTGGGAATCCACCGGTTTGCTGACCGAGTGTTTAACTCATGTGGGTTGAAATATTAGTGATAAAATAAAACCTGAAAGTTAGGTATAAAAACATCTTTTGGAAGGTACTACCAAAAGATTGTACTACCAGACCACAACTGAGCATCTTTTATTTTTATTTTTATTTCACACAGTGATATGTATATCAGCCAGTGTGAAATAACTAGCTGTTATACATGTATATCAGCCAGTTCACAGTATACCATCTACTGGAACCCAGAGGTGACAGTAGATCTCTACCATCACACATTTATGGAATTATTATTAATGCAGATATAACAATCAAAAAAGTGGTCTGTGAATTTTCTGATGAAACTGCTGTTTAATTGCTAAAGCTGCCAGTTGATCAGCCCAACAGGACCTGCTCAACTCCTGTTGATCAAATGTTTTGACAGGCATGTCAAATGTCTTGACTGGTGAGATAAGAGACAAATATTTCTATATTTTCATGTTAAACTGACATTCCAACTCTGAAGATTTTCTTTGTTTTTAAATTCCACTAAATCTGAGAGAAGTCATAGCAGTTGTCACATGAATGAGACAGCTGTTGATTTCAGGTAGCTTTTATATTTATTTTTACACGGCAACATGTTTTGGGTCTATGCCTCACAGTATCCTACCGTGAAGTACTTTATCATAAAAATGAAGTAAGCAATTAACTTACATTTTTTTTTACCTCATCTGAGATCTTTACCTCAAGTTTCCTTCCCACCAGCCTGAAATCCTGGGAAGTAATTTTCCACGTGTAGAAATTCACCTAATGGCACAATAGGCCAAATGGCAACATGGTGAAATGATGAAGGAACACTGACCTTCCAAACCTGTCAGCTTTTTCTGTTGGAGCAATGCCAGCTTCACATCACTTTGAGTGAAACTGTCTATTTTAAGCTGAATTTAAGCAACAACACAACTACTGAAACCGAATGTTATTAGATAAAAGTCCAGTTTGATTTTGCTCAGGATTTTGTGTCCTCACTCTAATCAGCAGTATATTTAAATTTTAAAATGAATATCTGTACATATCATAGGCAATGTATTGTTCCTCAAGTCCATGCTTATAATTCGCTTCCACCCCCCAGGCTCAAAGACTGGTGTGATAACAGCATTCCTAGTATCTAGTCCAGTTAGTCACAGTCTCGGCCTCCGCTCTGTCTCTCTGAGGGATTAGTAGCCGGCACTGGCCACCACTCTAATCCCTTCCTCAACAGACTCACTCTTACATTCTCACACAGACACACACAGTCAGACTCAGGCTTTTTGATGACAACAACTCTATGCCATATCTTGGCTTGCTAATCTGTTAAGTAGCAATTGCTACCAGCACTTGTGTGCAGTGCTGTTGTTGTTGATGTCATGGTTTCTACAGTTTAATGTATCAACATTAATAAAAGAAAAAGCCAAATTAAAGCCATGATATTAATTTATGTAATCTTGTTTTGTAAGTAAAATACTCCACGAGCAAGCAGAATACTTGACCAGCCAGCTTTCAGGCACAGGGCCCCCACTATTCAGATTGTTAACTGTGTAAACACGGCCTCCATTTATAGCAAGAGCACTCAAAACAGCAGGTAATGTCAACCGGGCTCTATCTATAAAGCGTGTGTTTACAGTATTGGACTTTACTTTTCAACATCATAGGAACTCCACCCGGGGCCATAAATCTACTATTTATATTCTTAAGAGGCAGTTTTTTAATAAGAGCAATGTTAAAGCTGGATATTTGTTATTGAACAGGGGGTTAAGGAAAAAAGTAAATATTAGATGTACACTGTGTGTGAGTATTGCAAATGTCAACAGTGTGATACAGCTAAGCTCTACAACATTTACTATGTGCAAGAGGACGGCCCAGCATGAGTGTGGTTGTTTTAACACCAGGTGATCAAGTCACCTGTATTGTCTTACCTGCAGCTGACTTACTGTTTCTACAGAGCTCCATATAAAGTGTCACTGACTCTCAAAGATGCACATGTAACTTAAAGAGGAGCCATCGCTCCGTTTCATATGTCAGCAGCAAAACAGCTGAAAGTTCAGATACTTATTTGCTCTGGTAATTTGAAAGACTTAAAAATATCATCATTGAAAATGCAGGTGTTTGAAAATTTCCATGACTCAGACCCCATGTTTGACCTTTTCGTGGCCCTGATGTTTTTTAATTCAGAATTAATTATTACAATTAGATAATTCAGAATTAAATTATTCTCTTTCATGTTTAACTGGAAATAATATTTCTGAGTTAAGGTTTAAAAGAAAAACTGGTTGGACAGTGTGAGGACATGACATTTTTACTAGGGATGCAGAATATAATCGGCCTACATCTAAAAAAGAATAAAAATCAAACTTCTTCTTCATCAAAAACTTATTTTTTACAGACTTTAACACTTCTAAAGACTGGAGGTGGGAAAATAGAATGTCGATACACTGAAATATTGTGATATTTTCATATGCTGATATCATATTGACATTTGAAAACACTGTATCAATCTATTTCACTAACAAAATCTCGCAATCTTTCATCATTCTGTTATGAAATGTCATCAGAACATATGAGATATCGTGAGATTTTGTAACAGAACAATGAAATCTTGCGAGATTTTGTCAGTAAAATAGATCGATACCCTGTTTTGAAATATCAATTTGATATCGGCATAAGAAAATATCGTGATATTTCAGTGTATCAATATTTTTTCCCACCCTTATTTTTTCAAAATTTTGGAAATGGATAACAAAACTATTTGAAATTACTGTTTATTTTTTTCAGCTTTAATATCAGTATCGATATCGGTCTATCTATCTATCTATCTATCTATCTATCTATCTATCTATCTATCTATCTATCTATCTATCTATCTATCTATCTATCTATCTATCTATCTATCTATCTATCTATCTATCCATCCATCCATCCATCCATCCATCCATCCATCCATCCATCCATCCATCCATCCATCCATCCATCTATCTATCTATCTATCTATCTATCTATCTATCTATCTATCTATCTATCTATCTATCTATCTATCTATCTATCTATCTATCTATCTATCTATCTATCTATCTATCTATCTATCTAATACTTTATTTCTGCCGGCTGGCTCGAGTCAAAAGCTTGTTTCACGTGTGCTTCAGCGTCAGCCATTACAACAGGACAAGGGAAGGAACAAGCACAGAACGACTGGAACCAACTTAGAGTGGAACGAAAGTTTTACATAACAGAAGAATTCTAAGTTTGGAAGTTTTAAGTATTAAGTATTATTCGGAATTATCATTATCATTCAGAAATAGGAGTTTACATGTTTTTTTTTTTTTTATCTTCTTGAAGCGGAATTAACTTTTATTCTAAATTAAAGAGAAAGGAAAAGACAACTTTCTTTTTTTTTCAACTTAAGACCAGGAGTTTATACAGTACATGCATTTACTCACTGGTAGCACTTTGACTCCTTCGTACGATATTTCATGTTACAGACACACATATACGCTGCCATATGGAACATGGAGTTTTAAACTTATGAAGAACAACAAGGGTCTGAAGCTTGATTGTTTTTTAAATTCCTTTTCTCTTCGTAAAGCCTGTTTTCAAACAATTTTCTAAACACATTAAGTTTATGTATGCATATCAGATCGGTATCACCAATACTGGCTTGAATTTTACTTGGTATCGGATCGGAAGAGAATTCAGTGGTATCACACATCACTAAGTGACTCCTGTGACTCAGCTTCAGGATACACTACCCAGCCACCATGCATGCAGCTGCAGGTGGAGCAACACAGATGTTCTTTGGTAAACAAAATACTGAGAAATCAACAGCTGCCTAATGCAAAATTGAGGTGTGACAAATATAATATATGCTCTGCTATGAATTGTGTTTAGCTTTGAGTTGTTTTAAATGGTAAAAATGTGCTCTTCTGCAGCCTCATCTGAGTAGCTCTCACCTCAGCTCCCAATCAGAGTTTCTATTTGATTCTCCAAATTGAGAGCGCTGACTGCTGTGACTGATGTGAAGATACTGACTACTTGTACTACTTCTAATTACCCTTCTTCAAAAACAACAAAAAACATATCCCTTGCGTTTTAAAGTAAAAAAAAGACTCACACACAGCAAATCTTTGCATCTGTTGCAAGGTTGGAAAGGTTGGAATCATTGTGAGGACTGTGGAGAATGATTAATGCGTGTCATACTAATGTATAAATGTCATAAGAGGTTGCGGCATTAATCCTCACCTACAGGTATATGCAGGGAATTTTTATTCCAATCCCCTTATTTTCCTTTTCTAATATTATGTGTGGCAGATTTTCCAAAATATTTCCAAAATATTTTCTCTCATTTGTTTGCAATTGATCTGTTGTGTCTGCAGTTGGATCAGATTTGTAACCAACTGTGTTCAGCAGCAGTCAGTACTATGCTTTCATTTTTCTGGCTAAATCCAAAATGCACAACGTAGATAAAACAGTTCATTCTGAAAATGGAAGAGAATCATCGACTAGAAACAAAATTAACCTGAAAACTCAAATCACAGTCTTCATGGCTCTGATTGGTATTAATCTGAAGCATTTAAAGGGACTAAAGGCAGGAATTAAAAAAAAAAAAACATGAATGTCCATTTCTTTTTTTATACTAATGGGTGATGAAGCGCTAAAGACCAAAAATAACGTTTCCACCCATGTCTCTCTCCGTTGCTTTGAACAGGCTGTGTGCTGCAAAATGCGCTGCAATTCGGTGGCCGAATTTCCCGCGCTGCCCTGCGGATGTGACGTCAAACGACGCTACATCCGCAGTTTTGATACAGGAAGAAGACGGTCGCGGTAAATTCAAACACTGTAAGCGATAGTTGTGGATTCTTCTGCCGTCAGCAAACAATCCAGATCAACTGAAAGACACTAAAAAGTGTAACTGCAATCATAACACTCCTAAGAAGAAGAAGATTACTGAGAGGATCTAAAAAAATTTAAGACTGCGTAACTGTCCTATGATTTTAGGCTAATAAACATGAGAAAGCCAGCAGTTGCAGCAGCCTCTGATAATTACAATAATGTCCCTTTTTATCATCTCCTCCCTAATTTCGGTAAATAAAACAAATATCAGCAGTTCTTTAAATTTGGTCAACTCCCATAATTCTTTCTTATGATTAACTGAGGCTTAGTAAAGGTTAGAAATAAGTAATATGACCTTTCAAATTTCCGCCTCATTCCTCTCATTTCTCTGTCAATAACTACAGCTACTGCCCAATAAAGTGTCCCAACAAAGAATAATTTAACTTCAGAGCTTGAGCTTCAGACCTCAAGTTACTGGACATGCATCAAAATAGAATCCTAAATACACAAATATCAGAATATTTACACCACATTCAGCCATGTCATGATTTTATTGCATACCATTTTGAATTTAAGTGTTATGTCGCTTGTATAGTACAAATCCAAAACAACAAGATTCATCAATGACAGGAAGAAGAAAAAAAGGTAGTTATTTTTAAAGGCACTATATGATGTTTTCGGCATTTCATAAAGCAGAGACTGTTAGCGAGTTTTTGAATAATCACGCAAGACCAACCTGCTAGATTCACAGCTACTTCCTCCGGCCACCGAACGTTCACGGGCCACTCCGGTGTTTAGTAGACAGCAGGTACAGACTTCCTCATCATGTCATAAACGCAAGTAAAACAGAATGTTGTTGTCTGAACGTTGCTAACTGTTAGCTACCTGGTGTAACATCAGACAAGAGTGAGCAGCTTCCGGCACGCAGTATTACTCTCACCAATCAATCACTGTCATTGCTCAGTCTCGCTTATTACCCATTGAATTGACCGTCAATCACTGACTATGGGAGTAAAAGTGATTGACGAGCCAGTAGACAAATGAAAAATGGAAGGAATTTCTCACATTCTTCACCTCAATAGTTAATTTGACAAGGTGGAGTCAACCAATGTATGTTATTTTTCAAGTACGTGGTAATCATTAGTATTCTGAGTCTTTCCATTTGCTTTAATTCTACATTTGAGCTGATTTGAAATGACAGCTGCCCTATGCTTCAAGAAACAAGAGGTTGATCCAGGATCAGAGTGGCAGGTAAGGTATGACCACAGGGGCAATGACCTGCCATCCCACAAACATGCTGTGACATCACTCCAAGGAGGTCATGGTAATCAGATTATCTCTATTACACAGTCACACACTCAGCTGCGGCCATGAGCCCAGCCGACAACAACGCTGCAGCGTAAAAGCCAGCCACGCATACTCTCAGACGAAGCTCAGGAACTTCAACTGAGACCAAATAAATATAGAAGAAAGCATCTGAATGGACCAAAAATAAAACTCCTGTGTTGTGAAAGTTTTCACAAAGCTTCAAAGACATATAGTTTCTGTCTGAATTGGGATGTATTGATGATTTTTTTCTACAGGAGAGACTGTTTACTGAGCGCAGCAGCCTGCTGATGGAAGACAGAGGAGAAGCTCGGGGCCCTGAGCTGCTCTGCAACAGCAGTGATGCCAAGTGGTCGGCGGTTTGAAGAGGACACCTGAGACCAGCGCACCTGGACAATGAGCTGAGGTGTAACCCTAAACTGAGATGAACCCACTGTTTATCCCCCACGCTCTCCTTCTCTTGTTCTTTCCCATCACTCTACTCTCTCATTTCATACAGCTTCACTCTCGCTGGTCCCCGAGCTTATTTTCTCTCCACAACCCGATCTATTCCACCTTGTTATCCTCTCAGTCTTTGGACTCACTACCTCTCGCTTCCTTCTCTCTCTTTCTTCCCAAGTGTTCTCCTTCTGGGCATCTCAAACATTGCTCCGTGTAGGTGTGAGTCATAAAATCATTAACACCCCACATTTTCTGCAGGATCCATCATTCAGGGGGTAAAAGTCTGCCCTGAGACATTCCTGCATTTCTTCAGCTGATATGTTCACACATACACGCGCAGTTAGGAGACTGGTAGTTTGTGCAGCAGCTGACAGCAGCTAGCAGCTGTATGACTCAGTGGCGCAAAAGCAGTGCCCATGTCACCATGGAAAGGCAACGTTATGGTGTTGTTGCCAAGGCTCTGCTGTCCAATATGCATATGAACATTGTTAGTGTTAGAGCTGTGCAGGGACTAGGGAGAGGATGAAGATGGGAAGACGGGGAATCTGAGTGAAAAATATAGCGGGAAAAGAGATCAAGGAAGGTTTCAGATAATTAGAATATGAGCTGTACGGATGCTTAAGTTATACTTAATTCCTTTAGTCAGCATCTTGCACACTCTCCACCCATATTTGTTCACACCTTCCGCTATGACTCATGTCATATGGGAGAAACATATTCCTAACATGCACATATACCCACACAAATGCACTTAGACGCTCCCCGTGTATTATTCCTTTGACGCACCAACAACTGCAACTGCGTCTTTAAACAGTAAGTAGCACAAAGGACCAAAAATAGCACAGTGAGTTGCAGAGCAGAATTGCTCTCCTTGAGGAGGGGAGGAAGGAGAAGTAGGAGGAGGAGGCTGAAGAGCAGGAGGAGGTGCAAAATTAGATGACAGGCAAAAGATGGCAGAGACCAGTTCTCCAAGACTTAAGCCTCCCTGCTGTGTTTGAATATAAGTTTCAGTGCAGTGTCAGCAACCCTCCCCCTAAAGTGACAACATAATCATAATTCTGCATGTCATGAATCTATCATGACTGCTCATTTGTTTTAGAAGATGTCACACAAGGGAACTATTACTGCAATAGTTGTGACCAGAAATCAAGCATTTATTACCTATATAAACATGAAGGTAAACATGTATGTACAGCACAGATTTAAAGACACAACGTAACTTTTCAACCAAAGTTAAAGGTACAGCATGAAAAATGGCAATGGCAGAAAAATGTGATGTATAATTTAAAAATGTGGTTCAATTTATGTGTAATTGCTGCACGAGAATAGCTGTTATGTGTTCATTTTCTAAGAATGAGTCATTTATATGCCATATTTGTTCCACCATTTTTACTACAGTGTCTCCAAGTGGACAAAACAATGTGAGAAGTGAGAACCCTCTGACCTTTAAAACGGCTGTACCAGCTTTGTTTAATGGGGGTTAGAAACTGTTTGAGAACAGGAATGTCTTAAAAGACATTAAAGTAGTTCCTTATAGTACGGTCATAGCTACACCTGAGACCACTAACACACACACATGAAAACATCTTTGTGTCTGGGAGAATTCTGGCCACTAACGGCCACCATACATTTACAACAGTGCTTGGAATATGACGTCATTTGAAAGAAAACATCTTTTCTTTCAAATACCCATCTTTACCACTAGATGTCAGTAACTCTTACACACAGTACCTTTAAAAATATTTATTTATGACTCATTTTGATGGCACACCAACATTCATTATGTACTTGTCTTGGGTCGTCACTGCCCAGCAGCGCCCTGTGGCTGAGAAACTGCACTATGCAACTTTTCCCATCCAGGATGCAGCTGTTACGTTGCAGTGACAACAGCTAACTATTGGCTGCGCACTGTGTCACATGCTAGCAAACAGATTTGAACCAGATATGAACACAGGAGGTGTTTTGAATGCACATCATGGAGGATTCGGAAAAGAAACACGAGGAAACATTACCGGAGGAAGGGAGGAAAAGAAAGAGAAGAAGGGACAGAACAAGACAAGACTGTCTTCTACTGGCTGGAGTGAGCTCGCAGTACTAGTAGTACTAGCAGGATGCTAGTTTAGCTGTTGACAGGGGCGCGTCAGTGAGAAAACTGCTAAAAGTTCCGTTGTGGGTCTTTAAGATTTATGTCAATCTTCACTCCACTTAGCAATAATGGGAATAAGGATGTGCCCATTGTTGCTATTTTGAATAAATCAGTGGCAGAATAAAGTTTGATTCACAAGATATTTAAATCACATTCAAACCAAGTCTTTTTCCCCTTTATTCTTTAACAAATCAGACGGTGCTAAATCAGCTCACATAGGTGCCTGTTTTTTAGATAGTCACTCAAAGTAACAATAACAAAAGCTATATATATGAAAACTCTTCAGCTTTGTGCAACCAAAATAATCGCAGCTACAGCCTCTGAAATAACCCAAAATCAAAAAACAGCACTTTATTAGAACAGCTTAAATAAAGACTGATTGACATTAATTTTAAAAAGAAGAAACATGTTTTACACGGGTGGAATGGATCACACTTATCTTAGCTGATAAACTGTATGTGCTAATAAAAATGACTTGAGCTCACCAGATAAAATGATGTGCCGTGTGCAATATTAGGTGTGCTCCATTTTCCTCCTATCTATATCTATATCATTTGTGCATTGTATTTGTCACGTCCTCACTGATCTTCTCAACAGAGAGAAGACGGCTTAAAAGTGATTATTCAACCTGAGTTACCACCAGCCACCTGATTTCAACTGAAATGTTTCCATGCCAAATGAATGAGCTGAAATAGTGATCGAATAAAGATAACATGTTTTACAGTCTCATAAAAAAAAAAACTTTCTTGAGCTCTAAGCTACTATGGCACATTTGTCCCAATACAACCAGCTATGATGCTGCCTGTCCCTGTTTAATATCTTGACAACAGATGAAATGAATGAATTCTCATATTAATCCAGTTTTCTCACCACCAAACTTCACTCCTCTGCCTGATGGCAAAACATCAAAGTCTGTATTGGTTAATATTTTCTAAGGCTACCTTAGCACAAATCTTTCATGAAAGACTGAAGAGAGCAATGTTTCTTTTCGCCCATGATTAGCATGGTTGTTAAATATACCATAAATTTTCATTGTAATCACCATCTGATGTTTTAAACTTGTAAACCAAACTCTTTAATATTATATGATAAACACCACGAGATGGGGCTAAGTTCTGAAGATATATTCTCTGATTTATTTACGTAGCACTTAGATTAACTTGGCTTTGCTAAATTCTCAACTCATTTTCTTTCCATAAAAGTGCTGCATTTGCATCCCTTGTGTTATAAATATATTATTTCTGTAACAACAGAGGAGTAATTGGACATGTTTGATTTACTTACTATTGCTGGACTTGAGGTCTCTGTGGATGATGGGTACGAACGCCTGGTTGTGCAGGTAGTCCATTCCCGTTGCAATCTGGACCGCCCAGTTCACCAAAACTCTTGGAGGAACCTTCTTTCCCGCCAGGGCCCTGTTCAGAGCCCCTCCTCTGGCATACTCCATCACCAAGCACAGGTTTGGCTCCCGCAGGCAGACTCCACGGAGAGCAATAATGTTAAGGTGGCGGAGCATCCAGAACAGCCTGGCTTCCTGCCGCACACTCTCTGCTGTGGCACTAATATCCTCATCGGGATCCTGCCTGGCGGCCTTCACAGCTACTTCCTCTCCCCGCCACACTCCCTTGTACACCTTTCCAAACCCACCAGCTCCTATTACTTCCTCCAGGAGCAGTTCTGAGAAGTCAATCTCCAAGGGGCTTTCACCCACCCCCCCTGCCACCAGCCCTCCTGCAGTCAGCTGCTGGTAGTTGGCTGCATCTCCCCTGGTAACATAGTTGCTTGGAAAGATACCCACCTTGTCCTGGATCTTGCCTGTCCACCACCCCTCATCCCCTGACACTTTGGAGTCTTTGGAAAGAACTTCAAGTAGGTCCCCGCGCCGCAGAGTTAACTCCTCATCTGCTGTGGCCTCATAGTCAAACACTGCTGTCCAGTACGGGTTGGTATTACTTGCCCCACATCGGTGCCCTGGGTGGGAGTCTGGGGAACCAGAGGTGGTGGAGGAGTTCCAGCTGCTGCCATTTTCCACCTGCACCAGTGGGGCGGGAAACATTGGTGGTGGAGGGGTCATATTCGGGGGCATGGATGAGGAGGAGGTAGTAGAGGAGGGGGGTCCAGGGGTAATAAGGCAAGGAGGAGGTGGCGAGCAGCAGCCCCCGCAGCTGGTGCAGGATAGAGGGGCTGCTGTACTGCTCGCTCTGCCGTATGGGTTCATGGCAGCCTGACTGCTGTTTGATGCCTTAGGTCTGCCCTTTGTCAACTCGCGCACAAAATCCATCCAGGGCCCATTGACTGGGACGAGGTGTCCTCGACCACCAGAGAAGGATCAGAGGATCACAGAGCTGCAACCGCTTTCCTCCATCACCACATGTCGCAGCAAAATCTGTGCCAAATGCTGTCACCGGCTGCTGCTGTGATGTTCATACACAGTGGGTAAGTAAGGTATTCCCAAAAAGGCAAGTTCATTCGGGGTCACTGTACATCAGGTCAAACAGTGACTCTCAGTTGAGTATATCTATGATTACACCTGCCAAAACAGAGTGCTTCCAATACATGAATGAGTCTTGTAAGGAGTGCCATAAACTCTCAGTGAGATGTTAATCAGTGTGTATCTAAAAAGCAGCAGGTGTTAAGAAATATTTGAAGAATGATGCCATCAATGTGTCAAGGTCCTGATAAGTGAGCAAGTTGTGAAATAAATCCAGATGTTTCTCTCACTATACTATGAAATTCTGCCAACAGCTATGATCAGTTCCAGGAGAGTTAGCTCAAATCTACAAGACACACAAATTTGATGTCATTACATCTTACTAGCTTTTAATTACTGGTTTTAGTGTGGTTCCAGCCCATAAAAAAAATGAACTTTCAGACATCAGAGACTGTTTCACCAGTCACTGAGATGACAATAAAACCACAGCCGATTGTCAGATTAATTTTATAATGGAAAATGGACTATTAGGCTGCCAATAAAAACCGCAGTCTGTGCATGAGCCGAGCGAAATCCTCTGTGCAGGGGTCCTCTTTATTTCTCATCCAGCCCGGAGTCGATGCACCTCCCCCGCAAGCCATCTCCATGAATATGGGCCGCTTCTCCTCTATATCGTGTGTGCGTGTGTTTGTGTGTGCGTGCATGTGTGTATGTGTGTGTGGAAATATCTACGGATATTCGCCCTACATCCCGACAAGCCGGTCCCGGCTAAATCCTGCATGCATGGCCACTCGTGAGCCGGTTCAATGTCCCTGAATAGCCTTTGACAAAAAGGCCTCGTCCATTTTAAGACAGCTGGGGAATTAGAGAGACAAGCCGACGGCTGGGTGGCAGGTATTCAATAAAGAGCTGCGAAGTGGCACCATGTTCAGCATCCAGCCAAGTCTGAGCACAACAAACCCGCCTCCGTCTCAGCGCAGCGGCCTGGTTCAGTCGCCTCCTCGGGGCTACATTCGTGATGGTGACGAGTAGTCTATAGGACAAGAAGCCCTTATTCACTGGAGACAGATAAATGCCAGCATTTATCATTATCCTGCTGCTCTCTGAGCACGCATGGCACTTTCAGATCATCAGTCAGTACAGTGCTGTAGCGAATGTGTGAATTTTAAATGCCCACGACTTCTTTAGATTGTCACACGGTAGCAAGGTGGAAAATATCTGCGATAGTTTGTATAAAGGCACTAAAAGCCTACAGTAAATGTGATCCACAGAGATCCAGTCTCCATCTTTCCTTCATCGATACATCCGCCACTTATAATAATAATAATAATGGCATTGATAATAAGGAAATAATAGCAGTAACACTAATAGTCCCTGATAATAATTTTGTGGACAATCCAGTTGGCTTTTACGTCGTCCTCTCCTAATGCCTTTATTTTAAATACCCAAACATTTGTCGTTTACTGTAATCTAACCTGGACTCTGAGGGCAGCAACATCCACTGACATCGTCGCATGGGCGTATGGTTTGCATCCAAGTAAGGGGGACCATCAAGATCCGTCTCCCAAATTTGACGACAGATTAAAATGCTCCCAGCAGACCCTGTTTGTACTGTTCACCCGACTGTCCGGAGGTCCACCGTATTCAGACAGGATTTTCCTCCAAAAGCACCTAACATTCCGAGCTCCGAGCTGTCAGTCTGTGGGCTGACTTTGCATCCAAATACACCGGGGTGCCGTTCACATATGCGGGAGCGAGCGCGTCTCCTGCCGCTGATCTCCCAACTATACGGATAGTCGCAACGTGCTGGTCTGAGTGAGACAGTGCTGTTCCTGCGTCTGCGCAGATCTAGGTGCAGCTTACGGCGCAGGGGAGAGACGAGGACGCTGCAAACTGTTGGAACAAGACTGCCCAGTGCCTGGTGCACTGTGGGTAATGTAGTCTGGAAGCATTCTACTGCTGACCTACATCATTCTGGCAGCTGATGTAATTAACAATATTACAATAGCATGACAAAGGATGACTTGACTGAATATATAATTCGTTTAATCTGCACTGCATTGCAATATATGATGTCCTTCTGTTATTATTAAAAGAATAAATTATTAACCTGGAGGGCTACTTCCCTTTCATACACACAATATGTTGAAGGGGGACAAAAAAGTTCCCCAAGATGCTCATTTGTCATTCCCTTCATCTTAACATGTTTCTTCTCTTACTGTGTAAATTTAAATGCTAATGTACTGAACTGGTACAATAAGCAGACAAAAAATTATGCAGTTCTGATCACGAACTTACATACATACATATATAAAATTACTAGATATCTTAGACTGCCTGAATACTTATCAGTTTATTTAAAACATAGCATCCTAATTTTGTTGTTAGAGTACAGACTGTCTATTAAAAAGACAACATGCACACCCATCATTTTTAAAGTTTTACTGCCCCCTGGTGTCTAATTAGTGAAACACAACAACTTAAAAATGATATTCTGTTAAATCTTGAGTTTTTGTATATGTCTTGAACAATGAATAATCTAATCATCATGCCCAATAATAGAAAATCATACAGTAAACATTTTTAATATTGCTATTTTAAATCAAACAAAAATACCTACACAGTTGATAACTGATGATGCCTGCTATGGCTGCTGGAACCAAACAGAAACCAGTGGGCTCTCCAGGCATGGGGTAGTCTCTCTGGTTTCTGTTTTTACAGGAAACATGTAAATAAACTACGGCAGACGTTCACTTGCTGTTTCATGGGAATTTTAATGTTTAAGAGTATTTTTCCAATATAGAGGAATCAGTAGAAGTTGGGATTTGTTTTGTCCGACTGTGAAAACATGACAGAATTTTATTTTAGTTTTGCATTTTAGTTCATTATTTTTCCCATATTCATTCATTTAAAAAAAAATAATTTTAATTCATAAAAAAATGAACGACTTGGTGGTTCATTCTCCTACTTTGTACCCCTTGTATTTTGTTGCCACTTAAACCTTTACATGACGGGGTGGATGAAGTCTGAAGGTCTGTGGTTCAATCACTGGCCACATTCAGTCCCACTTTTTGTTGCCTGTCATGCGAATGAATGTGTGAACAACACAGACAGAAAAGCATGGCATATAAGTGTGTAAAGACCAAGATGTACTGTATAAATGTGTGTGTGTGTGGTGTGTGAATGGGTAAAAGTGGGTTGTAGTGTATAAGTGCTTTGGGTGGACAACATGACTAGAAGAGTGTGTGTACATACAGTCTATCTGTACAGCAAGGGTCTACAGTATATCCCCAACTCCACTACTTCCTGAACTTCAACCAGCAGATTTGCTTCCTGTCTTTCATTACTGGACAAACTGATCAATCCAGGTGTGCCTGGCCAGTTACTGAGATCAGGCACACCTGGATTAATTAGTTTGTCCAATATTGAAAGACAGGAGGCAAAGGTGCTGGTTGAAGTTCAGGAAGTAGTGGAGTTGTGCATAGAGCCCAGCGTGCTGGTCAAGCACTCAGACTCTCTGCCTAACAAGTCACACTAGCGTACTTAGAGCAAAATGACACCTGACAAAAAAAAAAACCCAAAACCACTATGGTTGAATATGTCTTCCAAATGCTAATTTATTCCTCTGCCTCATGGTGCCTTCAAATACTCGTATACACTCACCAGCCACTTTATTAGGTACACCTTCCTAGTACCGGGTTGGACCCCTTTTGTCTTCAGAACTGCCTTAATGGCATAGATCCAACAAGGTGCTGGAAACATTCCTCCGAGATTTTGTTCCATAATAACAAGATAGCATCACGCAGTTGCTGCAGATTTATTGTCTGCACATCCATGATGACAATCCCCCGTCCCACCACATCCCAAAGCTGCTCTGTTGGATTGAGATCTGGTGACTGTGGAGGCCATTGGAGTACAGTGAACTCGTCATCATGATCAAGGAACCAGTCTGAGATGATTTTGTGACGTGCATTATCCTGCTGGAAGTAGCCACCAGAAGATGCTACACTGTGGTCATAAAGGGATGGACATGGTCAGTAACAATACTCAGGTAGGCTCAAGGCCGTAACTAGCTATGAGGTACTCAAGGTAAGTACCTCGGTTAATATTTCATGGGATTTTTTTTTTTTTTCATTTTACAAAAAATATGAAAGTCGAATTCAACATTTTAAAATTGAGGTAAAAAAAAAAAAAAAAAGGGATACAGGAGACAGGATCCAGCCAGGCCTCCATAAGGTCAATATAAGGGATGCACTGAAATGAAAATTCTTGACCGAAACTAAAAACAAAAAAGGAGTAAACCAAGGCCAAAAACCGAAACACCAAAAGAAATTATGTCAATTATTAGAATCATAGCATTTTGGGCGACAATGTGTACTAACCTCACTAAAATCAGGGCATTGCAATAAATCAAATACGAACGTATCAAAATATATATGTACCACTGACATTACAGCAATGCACAATATAAATTAAAATTCAAAATAAAATATTTAGTTTTGACCCCACTCGTGTACATTACATAATGCCTTTTAATTTTTTCTGTGTAGTACTACTATAACAAATAATAATATACAGGCTTATACTGTAACTGACTGGCTGCTGAAAGATTGAAATTAAATATGTTCTCACATAAAAACACAAGTCGCGTGCTGGATGTGCTGTTTGCAGTATCATCACAAGTTTCGTCCGTGTTGTTTAGGTGATTTATGTCTTTTGGCTGAAAACCAAAAATGCACTTTTGGATCATTTTAGGCTGAAAACTTTCGGTGGATGAATTTTCGTCCATTATAGGCTACAATATATGAGAGTGTCAAAAGTTATAAAAACTCCAGTCAACAACATTATGTGATTGTGCAATTACACAGTTTAAAACACTTTGACTTTTTATTCACAAATAAGCACTCAAATTTTTTTCCGTGTGCACATTGCACGCTCACATGGTTTTGTACCTCACTAGTTTCATAACCCTGGTAACGGCCCTGAGTAGGCTGTGGTGGTTAAATCATGCCACATTGGTACTAAGGGGCCCAAAGTGGGCCAAGAAAATCTCCCCCGCACCTGTTGCCTTCCTATCAACTCGAATCAGTCTGGTCAGTCTCTTCTGACCTCTGGCATCAACAAGGCACTTGCGCCCACAGAACTGCTGCTCACTGGATATTTTCTCTTCTTCAGACCATTCTCTGTAACCCCAGAGATGGTTGTGCAGAAAAATCCCAGTAGATCAGCAGTTTCTGAAATACTCAGACCAGCCTGTCTGGCACCAACAACCATGCCACATTCAAAGTCACTTAAATCACCTTTCTTCCCCATTCTCATGCTCAGTTTAAACTGCAGCAGATGGTCTTGACCATGTCTACATGCATAAATGCATTTGAGTTGCTGCCATGTGATTGGCTAATTAGAATTTTGCGTTTACGAGCAATTGGACAGGTGTCCCTAATAAAGTGGCCAGTAAGTGTATTTCCACACCATCACAGATGCTGGATTTTGCATCTTTTGTTGATAACAGTCTGAAAGTTTTTTTTTTTGTTCTCAGCTTTAGCACATCTAACCCTACCTCAGTTTATTTTCCCCCCAGAAGTATAACTGAAACATGAACAAGAAGACCATAAAACATGCTTGCACTTTCTGGTTTTTGGTCTGAGATGCGCAATTTCTATGCAGGATTAAGACAGGACTTCATCCTTGGGTAAGTTTTCAGGTTATGTCTAGATGGGGTGGTGAACTGTTATGGGGTTAAAACAGTTCACTTCAGAGTTTATGTGGTTCAACACAAACTAAATGGACATGGCTCATCCCTCTTTGGAAAGACAAAGCCTTTGCGAGATGCTCTTTTTTTAGATGTGCATACTCAAACCAGACACCCTCACATGTCACCAAATAATCTGAAAATTGTAGAATTAGTGTATGTACAGTCGTCCTCAAAGTTATTCATACCCTCCAATTAAACAAAAGGCTAAATTCACAACAGCAATTCAAATAACAAAAAACTCAAAAGAAAAAATTAATAATGATAAATTACAAAATTATTATTTGGTGATACAAGAATTAGCTTTTGAATTGTAGTTGAAAAGAATAATTTCAAAACAAAACAAAACAAAAAACTGTCCCGACAAATAAGAGTACTTTGCTCATGAACAGTGGACCAAAACCTGTCAACAGGTTCAGACCTCTGATTGGACGTTACGGAAAACACTTCAAAAAACACAGATCCTTCTCAATCACCTTGTCTCATAAACAGACTGGACGTTCTAACCACCCAGATTTTTCAGCACAACACCACGGTTCACCTGCAGAAGCTCATATCTCTCCCAAAACAGTTCATCAACGTGTCAAAATCAAGTTTCTTTCTAATAGAAATAGTCAGAGCACCCAAAACGCATCATCCCTGTAGCATTGTATAGCACTGCAAGCCAAAATGTTAAACCACTTCATCAATACGGCAGAGGACCATGGAAATATCCCTCATGTCCACTTCTCGGTTTTAGCTCAGCCCTTCATTGACGATGGTTATTGTGCTAATTTTTATTTTCTTTTTGTGTACCAAACAGAATACGGTTATGTTTAAAAAAAAAAAAAAGATGAGTAGGATTTTACAGTAAGAGTAGCTTTCAAAATTTGACATCACACATTGCACTCATACTGTCAAGGAAATTTTAACCATTTTGGTTCACACACAAAATAATTTCCATACATCACAGTCACTATAAAAAAGTGTACAGCATAATATAGCTACTGTAATATAAACACAAACAATAAAAAAGAAATCTTTATGCAGCCTATGGCACTGTACAGAAGGCTGGAGTTTCACACACATTTCATTTTCTGTATTATGGTCTTGACTAGTTTTGACAGTTGAACATACCATTCTGCATGTGATGACTTCTAGAATGAAATGATGCTGATATGTTTTGAGGAGAACAGCCATCAGACTGAGAATCAACAGTTATTTTAGATCAATAAGATGAATTCACTTGGAAATTGTGCTAAATGTAGGATAACTGTGCTAAATGTGGACTAACTGTCTCAATGATTTGCAAAGATGTCATGAAACATTGAGACATGTACGAGGACATTTGCAATTTAATGAAATAAATGAGAAATGCAATTATGTTGTGAAAATTTGCCAAATGGTTTTGAGATTTGTCCACGTTGTTTTGAGAAAGTAATTTCTGATACGAGAAATGAGCCAAACCGATTGAGAAAAACTGTATTTGTTTTAAGTATTTCTGTTGAACCACAACTGAAAATCTATGTAATGACTTTTATAGTTCTTTTTTAATTTATCGTTACTTTTTTCATTTTCAACTCATTTAACTGACAGCCAATCTTTTTCCTTATTTATTAGGAGGGTATGAAGAATTCATGTACGTGTTTATATATATATATATATATATATATATATATATATATAATGAAAGAATAAGAAAAATAAGAAATAATTGCATAAAATTATTTTTTTTAATTAGTTTAATTTTACACTCAACTTATTTCCTCATAACCTTTAGTACATCTTACAGCATGCTAACTGAAATCAGAATCGTTGATACTAAGAAAGTGTGTGTGTGTGTGTGTGGGGGGGGGGGGGGGGGGGGGGGGGGAGATCTAAAATAAAACATACATATAGGCTACATACCCACTTGTACAAATCTGTTTAATTACTTTGAATTAAACTTAAAGATGACCTTGTGATAATTTAGAGAAAAAACTCATTAAAAAAATAGTGAATAGATTATGCTGAGCACCCACAAGGTTGTGCTATTGACTAAATTGTGAGAAATGCACGCTGAAAACCTTATTATCATAATGAGTAGAGGGAATGAAAATCAGGTGCAAAGTACAACTTTAGGATACAGCAGTATCCACGTTTTAAGTTACACTTTATACTTAAATTCCACAACATCCATTTAATGGAAAAGTGGAAAACAGTTAATTGCCGGAATCAAACTAAAACAGTATGTAAAGGCAATGAAAGAAACATTTCCGTGATCAGCAAAAACATTTAAGTTTAATGCCCGTAAATGCATTGCATCAAAAATAGCGATCCAGTTAAATTAATGTAAACAGATTTACTCAATAAAGAAACATGCCAACTGTTATCTCCAGAGCCAAAATGAGACTGAAAAGGAAACAAACATAAAAACAGATGTCAAACATAAAAAAAAATCAATAATAAAACACAAAGTGTTAAATTATAATTGAACCATCCACGTGTTTCACTTTTCTTGTAAGCCTATAAAATAAATGATCAGTTTATGCATACAGCTGAGTTAGTGGTTGTCCTGCGGCAGAATTGATCTTGGATCATGCACATGCCCCTTCACGTACTGATGACAACAACAAAAATGTCTAACTATCAAAAACAACAGACAAAAAAATACAACAGCACTTTTTTTTTTTTTTTTTTTTTAGCTCTTTGCGGCTCTTTTTTTGTCGCAACTGTATCCCTGTAATGTATTTGGGACCAAGTTTCTTTCTCGAACAGGCTAGAGCAGGGGCTTTCTGTTACCAGTCCAAAACATCCCCACGTGTGTCCATAGTGGCAGTAGTGTGCTGCTCTTGGTGTGTATGTTGCACCAGTTGGTTGCTGCGCAGGCGCAGTGGGAGTGCGGGCGCAGTTCTGCCGTGGTTTCGGTTGAGCATTCTTGGCAACATCTCGCTCGGTGAACAGGCAGCAGACCGTCGGCCAACCAGCGGTTACTTCTTTAATGTCTGGAGGAACTCTATTAACGGAGTAGCAGAAACACCGGAGCAGTTCTAGGTACGGTTTGTTCAGTTTTTTCTCCCTCTCCCTACAGTTTTAAATGAATAGTGGCGGATATTCAGAAGCGCTGAAAAGTGACGAGTAAACTAAACGTTAGCGGCCAAGGCAAAGACTGAAGCAGCCGAGCCGACCAACTTCAGTCAGGGAGCCGCGTCGTTACTACGACTCAGCCAGTGGTCTCAGTCCCATTTGAATCCATATACGCCGGCTCCGTGTTCCACTTCCACCATCAGCCATTGTTCGTGAGTTGTTCGTGAGTTCATGCAAAGCCTAAAAATATGCCGCTACAAGTTAAATTTGATTTACCATATAATATACTACAACCTTCCTGATCATTATGGTTCCATTGCGCATGCTCATACAGTGCTGCAGACTTCAGATTTGTAGTTTTTCGTACCTTCGTTAATAACAGTTGTAAGGGCCAAGACAAAACGGCAAAACTACAAGTTCCAGACAATGGGAGCTTTGTTTAGTAGCAAGGCTAGTCAGTTAGTTAGCCTGGACGAGCTTTGAATTTCGAGTAGTTTTGCTGCAATCGGAAGTTGTCTTGGCAGGAGCTTTTTGTGCTGTATGAAATGCATGATAGGCTAAATGTATAGACTGCGAGGCTGAATGGTTATTTGGAGAGGGAGGTGCTGTAGTTGTGAATGGCAGAGTTGTCATGAAATGGTGTGCAACACGTTTTATATATCGTAGTAAAAGGAGGATTGGACGAGCTCCTGCGTGTGTGGACATGCATAGCCTGTTCACCTGTCAGAGGACGTGTGCACTGTGAGCAGGATCTGCAAGCGCATTGTATATTATGCAAGCTTGCACTTGTGTGCGTTTGTGCAGTCGAGTGTGTACATTGAATTGAAGGTGATGATGCCTCGGCGTGTCGTTTCCCTTTCATTGAGATCCCCCGTGTTGCTGCTGTATTCCCCAACCCTCAGGATATAACACGCCGAGTATTAAAATGATGGATCCGTAAGAGCAGCAGAGCATAGCAGCATTGCATATATTTTTGATATTATTTGCCCTGGTTGCTTACCATCTGTACTTAATGGAATAATTATTACCAGGAAAAACGTGACAATGATGTTAAAGAGTCTTAACTTGTATATCCCATTGCTCAGCTGTATCGATTAAGTGTTGTATACAGTGTGGGAATCCTATTTTTCATGTTAATTATAGATGGAAATCAGATGTGAATATAAGCCAGTTAAGTTCTCATCTGTAAAGTTCATATCGAACCATAATTACTTGCATTGTGAATTCAGTGTCCTTTGACACATTGCAGCTGATACTAAATGTTTTTACTTTGCATCACAATATTTTAATTTCTTCTATGGACGTTTGAGAATATTAACAGCAAAAGATGCTAGCTATTCATAAAGTTGGAACTTTTGAATGTTTTTACTGGCTCCAAATCATGCTTTAGTGAGTGATGAAGTTTTGTGTCATTTAATCAGGAATTTCTGATTAAACAAACATGCAGAAATTAGGGAGCATTGAGGTGTGTGATACAAACTGCCAGTGCAGTTAAATGCTTAGATGTCACTACCAGCACATTGTACAACTGAAGTTCCTAAACCCACCTTACACTAAATCTGCTCTCGAATGTTAAATTAATGGAGAACTTCAATGTTGCTATAAACCCAATTGGGATGTAATGATATCCACATCTCACGATACGATATCATCACGATATGAACTTCATGATACAATATTTATCTCGATATTGTGGGGAGGCTCACAATAACAATAATGATGGTACAAAATGATTTGACCAGTCATTGTTACAATATTTATTGTCATATTCAAGGTTGTGACATTTTGAACTGCTTGAAAAACCTTTGCTGATGCGTGAAATTCAAGTAAAAATCCAACATATATTCATTGAGAAGACAGCTCAGGTACTATATTAAATAAACTTAACCAGGCATTAAAAAAAACTATTTAATAAGTAAAAACTTCCAGGCACGATGAAACTTCCTTGTCTTTTGTCGTCAAATAAAAATAAATAAGTCCACCTGTCAGTGGTCAGTCAGATGCACTGTGACTACTTCTACAGGCTCTGTCAGAACTTTTTTTCTTGCACGTGATCGGCGACGTTGTGCAGCATGATGTCAGCAATCAGCTGAGCGGATGCTCTTCTGCATCCGCTGTTCAAGGTTAAACGGAGAGTTCTAATGAACAGCTGATTGAGGTGGTGAGAAAACACAAAAATGTGTACAACACGCAAGGCGTTTAAATACACAGACATCACCGCGTGCACAACCCCGCCGTGCAGGGACCAGGTTTGTAGTCAATATAAACTCACCGAGTCAACACAGTGATCTCCGCGGCCTCACGGATGTAGCTTCTCGTGGAGGAATAACCGGACCAAGACTATTTTTCTTATCATCCCTGCAGCCTCCAGAACAAGAATAAAGTTCTCTCTTCTGGAGTAAAACAGCTGTTTCAATCCTCCGTCTATCCATGCTGTGTTCACCTGACTGCCTTTCACGTTTGTTTTTTTTCTGTGTTTGAGGGCTATGTGTGCTACCATTGGCTCAAAAGAGCCAACTGACGGCAAAGGATCATAATCTATGTAGTTCAGTATATCACGCTACGCATAGAGCGCACTGACAACTATTAGTTTTGTCTCAATAAATATGCTGTTTAATACCGTGACAAGACCACGACAATTTTGTGGCAGTTTCCCTACCGTGATATTGTGATATCGCCAATATCGTTACATCGCTAAACCCAATACCATACCTCTTAAGGACCATTTATGCTCCCTTACGTATGTAAATGGCGACACCGGTTTCATGCGTTGCTCTGCGTCACCGTATTCATACTTTTATGCATCTTCTCCGTTTCGATGGTTCATATATCAGTTTGTCCACAATGCCGCAGGGCTGAGTCCATAGTTAATTTCCCTGTTTTGATGTGAGTCTAAATCACTTGGTGTCAGTAACGCAGATATAGTGTATTTTCAGACACACTCGCACAGACTCTCCTCAAAAGCTCCATCCATGTTTACAGATACTCTCTGTTTGTTTGGCGCCTTGTTTCTCAGGTGCTTTTATTGGGAAATAATGACCCAGGCTGTTTTTGTGTTGTTTTTTTTCCGATTCCTGTTCTTTTTCTCTTGTTTGTTCCTTTCCCCGGCTGCATATCAGCTCAACACTGCCCCTGCGATTTCCGGTGGTATTGCTTTGTCTTCTGCTTCGAGTGACGGACCAACAAGCCTCTCGAAAACGCACTAAATTACGTACGTAACCGACGCAGACGACGGACGAAATTGTCCGGCCGTCTGCGTATCCGTCTTCTGCGTAAAGCATAAATGGGCCTTTAGTCTCAGTAGACCTCTGAAATTTAACTCGGTGTCTTAACAACTGTCACATATCAATTTGGTAAATAGTGCATTATATAACTAGAGATGCACTGATCCAGTTTTTTCCGATCCAGTCTGATACCTGATACCGATCCGATAGTACTGTTGAATGAATATGCCATATTTCTTGCCATGTGAGTGAAGACATCAGGCATGACATAAACATTTAGCCTTGTTATGAAAAAAAGGGTAACAAATTGACACAGATATAAATGTACCTACTATTATTTATTGATTTATTGAAGTTGGTCATATAATCGTTTCTACATTTGTTAGCTCAGGAATCAGGTGGATATACAACACACTACAACTGTGTTAAAAAAAAATACCATTGTGAAACAAAAATAAAAGGTGTAGAAGGCTGTAATTATATCAGGCTTGGTCATAATGTAAATCCAGTAATAAGTATTCTGTCTCTGCTGCTATAAACTATTCTCATTTTCAAAGATCTGCCAGTTCATGTTAAGTCTCCGGCACTTGGGTGGAACACACTCTTACAAAGCCTGCCCTCTGTGTTGCGGTAATTTCAGTGGAGGAGATTGTGGTGCAGCATGTTTTAGTTCTTCAAAATTAAATCCTATATCAAGTCATCAAAAAAAAAAAAAAGAGTATATGGAGGAATTCTGAGGTAAATGTCAACACCTTTTTAAAGACCACATCTTCAATTTACTTAACCACACAACATAATTAAGATAAGGTGGGAAGAAATATATTTTTTAAAGTCAAGGTAATGTTCATTGAAGTATACCTTAGGTTTGGGCTGGGCGATATAATGATATGCAAGGACTACCCAAAAAATTAGAATATCCTGAAAAAGTTCATGTATTTCTGTAATTCAACTTAAAAGGTGCAATTTACATAATGTTTAGACAAATAATATGTGAATCAATATATTTCAGCCTTTTGTTTGTTTGGATGTTGCTGATTTGGACTTGCAGCTTTAGAAAACCTTTTAAGTTCAATCATAGAAATACATGAACTTTTTCACAATATTCAAATTTTTTGGGTAGTACCTGTATATCTGGACGATAGAAAATCTCTATCGTTTCATATGAAGCCCAATCGTTTATGCCGCGATAGGCGCTTTACTGCAGTGTTTAATTAAGATGTGCCGCATGCTCGCATCGGTCTTTTTTTTATATATATATATCTAATAGGGTTGCACGGTATACAGTATAGTACTGCAACACTGAAGCGTTAAAAATGGTACTATACCAGCATTTAAAAAGAAATGGTACTTACAAAAAAAAAAAAAAAACGCAGCTAAATTGGTAAATAGGAGCCTATCTCTTTAAGCGCAGCAAGGCCAGTGAGTGTGACGTAGTTAATGCGGGGCTCTCTGTGAAGCAGCTTCACTGAGGAGGAGATGTCAGGTAGCAGACAGGCAGGATCATGGCGAGTGAACGCTGCCACAGATACCTGAAGTTTGAAGTGTTGCCTCCGTTAGCAAGACGGACTTTGTAGCATCGCTCTCACTGCTGTGTTTCAGTGTTCAACGGCTCACCTTTGTCATTAACTTTGAAACCGTAATACTTCCAAACTGTACTTCGAGCCCCTACTTTATCAACAAGGGCTTTTCCAAAGCCATCATCTTTTCTTTTTTCCTCTAAAGGACAACTACGCGGACTTGCTCCATGACTTCAGTCAGTTGGGTGCTGATGTTGTTCAGTTATGTCAAAGTAAAAAGCACAAAGTTTCTTCCAGCCCAGTAGAAACCAACAGCAGCTACATTACATACATCAAGGGTTAATAAATAAATGTTTAATTTTCTTCAAAGTTATTACATCCTTAAAATGTTTCACTAAGTTTAAAAATGGCTACAGAGATGAACTGACTGATGTTATAATGAAGTCAGCCACACAAACATGATTATATAGACATTACCTCATACCCATTTAATGGTTCATATCATAAACTATTGAGACACAGAATTAAATAAATGAATATTCTGAAACACGTTAAAAAATGTTACAATAGCCTTACAATATTTAATTGATTTAGATAGTTATACAATTTATTTTTCTAATTATGTCCATACGATGTTTCATGTAGCAATAGATTGATTTTGATTTTGATTTGGCATTGCTTTATATTTGTGGTTCTCTGTGTTCTAAATTGAAGATTTTACTTATATTTTTTTTTTATTATTTTAAAATAAAGACTTTGGGAACAGTAACACAAATAAAACAGATATTGAGTTTGGTTTACCTTTTTTTAAAAAGTATCAAAAAGTACGGAAAAGTATCAAAACATATCCATACAAAACATCCATACAAAATGGTATCGAAACAGAAATTTGGTATCGTGACAACCCTAATATCTAAACCACATCCATGTGACAGAAGTTGTTCTTCTTTTAAAGCTAGGGTTGGCGATGTTGGAAAAACAGTTTGAGCAAGCAACATTTAAAATAAAAAAGAAAAACACCACCTGAAACCATGCCTTTAGAACGCAGAGATTTGTGCGCCAATGTTTTAAGAGCAGGTAAGCAATAACAGCTGAGTGGATAACTCGTTAGCTTGATAGGAAACAGCTGACCAACCGCGTTTCTAAAAACTTAAATCCACTCGCCTCCAACTCCTTCTGTGGTGTAAAAAGTCCACACTGCAAACGTCAACGCCTCCAAGACTTAATCCTTATCTGTTTTGTTTTGTTGGTGCAGCAGCAGTTGGGAGTCCGTTAATTATATTTGTTTACAGTGAGCGGCACACAAGGGGGTCATGTGTGGGGCGGTGGAAGGGTAGGGACAGAGACGAGACATAAAGGCATCGATTTGTTCTTTCTATCCATTGCGAATTACCAATTCCTGCCTACCGGTGCGAATGGCAGGGGTTGGTCAGAGTTTTTACAGACCTGCAGCTCTCACAAAGGTCTGACTTTTTTCCTTCCTTTTATGAATACATGATGTTTCAACTACTATCAGGATGGAAGGACCATTTCACCCAGTATAACAGAAAGTTTTTCTGAACAATATTACCAACTCTGGCTTTAACTACAAGCTTCTCGGTTTGGTTTGGCTGGTCACCTTGTTGAGAACTAATTATCCTGGTCTGAAACATCTGCGACCGTCTTACTCTTGTTTGTTCAGGTCAAGATGCACTGCGTATCCGTGCACGCACGCTGCGCATTTTGACTAATAAAACACTGCAGTAAAGCACCTCATCACGGATACTGGCAGATGTTAACATGACTAACAGATCCTGCTTAGAAAGAAAGTAAGTAAAGGAAACATTTAGTACCTACTGCCTTTATTTGTTCAGTATGTGATTTGACACTGCAGTTCCATTTCCTTTGCAGTTTGTTGGTGTCTAGGTAGCGAGCTAGAGTGCTAAGAAACCCCCCAATAACTAACGTAGAGTTAACTCTGAACTCACAGAACAATAGTACTCGTTCGTTTGTTCATTCATTCTACTTAAAGTATTGGTGATCATTGGGAAAATTGCATGATGGCACAATTATAAATTTGCGCTAATTGAAATTGCAATTTATTGCAAATGCAATTAATTGTTCAACTCTAGCCCACACAGGTAAAAACAATCAATGCTGACAGGCGTTCGATAAGGCAACTCACACTGGAGAGACATGTGCCTCCAATTCACGTAAGAAATTTGTACTTCACTCACCACCAGGTAGGACATAGAGGTGCAGAGTGGACGAGGCGGAGCTCAGAGCGTCTGCTTGAAATGTCCACAAACAGCTAAGCTAGCGTTAGCATTGTATTTAGCTTAGCAGTTGTTCATAAACTCTATCCATTCACAAATCTGCTACTCCGATCTGACTGCTGACGTTTTGCCACTTATTACTCTTCCTATAAAGATCATGATCTGTCTTTTGGATGGTTTTAAGGTAGATTTTCATGTAGTTTCTCTTCCTCCTCTGTATGTAGCTTCTGACTACGTTACATAGAACGGTAATCACATTGACTGCACTCTGAAAAGTCAGAGGCACATGAGGTCAAAGTTCATATAATTTTCATTTAAAGTTGTGGAAAAGTTGTCATGTTTACATGGCAGCTGAAATGTATTGTTTCACAAGAAGTGACATTTGTATTTGATATTACTTCTCTCGAAAGCTGTTGATATTTGGTTTTATTCATTGTATTTTAGTATTGATTGTATTTTAATAACTCCTCAAATCAGTTGAAGTCATACACTGGGGCTGGCTTGTTATATAACATTTTTGCTCAGCTAAATAAAAAAGTGCTTGAACAGCACTTTGTTTTAAAGGGACTTGAGGCAAGATTAAGAAACGAAACTCGCGACTGGCGCGACTGGCGCTTCAGGTAACTGCAGCCACGAGCAAAGCCGACACGGGAGCGTGCACAAACTGAAGCTATAATGTTGTTTACTCACCTTTTTCTCAGTAGTTACACTTTTCAGTGGTCTTTCAGTTGATCTGGATCATTTGTTGACAGCAGAATAATCCATAACTATCGCTTACAGTGTTTGAATTTACCGCGACCGGCTTCTTCCTATATCAAAACTGCGGATATAGCGTCATTTGACGTCACGTCCGCATGGCAGAGCTGGAAAGCTATAATGTTGTTTACTAAGCTTTTTCTTCGTAGTTACACTTTTTAGTGTCTTTCAGTTGATCTAGATCGTTTTCGACTGCAGAAGAATCCATAACTATCGCTTACAGTGTTTGAATTTAACACGACCGTCTTTTTCCTGCATCAAAACAGCGGATGTAGGTCATTTGACGTCACGTGGCAGCGCGGGAAATTCAGACACCGAATTGCAGCACATTTTGCAGCACACAGTCTGTTCAAGGCAACGGAGAGAAACATGGGTGGAAACGTTCTTTTTGGTATTTACAGCTTCATCACCCATTAGTATTAAAAAAAATGGACATGCATGTTTGTTTGTTTTTAAATTCCTGCCTCAAGTCCCTTTAAGGAATCTTTTGTCCTTTTTAGGGGTATGGTTTTGAATAGGTGAATTGGTTTGTGTTACTATAAATAACTTGCAAAATAGTCTGAATGATCTACATGGAGAAAAATCATGATAAAATCGAGATCATGATTTTTTTAAAGAAAGTATTGTGATACAATTTTTTTCCCCATATAGCCCACCCCTATCGTGTACTGTGATCTTTTCATTTTTTCAGTTTTAACAAATAACACATTTTTTTTCTTCATTTGTTTTAACTTCACCTTTCCACTCCAAGCTTATAGGGCACACTATAATGGGGCTTGCATTCAATTTATGTGCTTATTTTTAGTCAAATACCTTTGCTACATATATTGCATTATGTTGAAAATTCTTGTCAGATCTAGATTTTTAATCGTGTTTATTTTGGCCTCTTTACAGTAATAACACCATTCATGCTATTTCCTCTTTTTTTTTTTTACCCACCTCAGATTATAGTAACGCACAATCATCACTGGGCTTGTCGTAGGCTCCACTTGGGTGCCAGATAACAATCGCTTACAGTCTGTGATCAGTCTGAACATCTCATATTTTCTGCTACTTAGTTTGGTGTTTCATTGCAAGCAGCTGCAGGAACAAAGGAGACTGTCTTCAAAGGAGCTGAATGTGAGCCACCTGAGTGACTTTTGCCTGTAAACATTGCTTTGAATCATCCCGTCATATCTTGGCAGATGTGGCTCATCAGTTGCTGATTTAGGTTTTTTTTTCTCTCCAATCTATTACTTTATGCTTCTCAACAGTTTTAAGATACTCTCTCACAGACTTGAAATCTTAGTCATCTTTTGAGTAAACAAAATTTAAAAAATACCTAGATCGTCTCATGTGATACTTTTTAAGGTAACAAAGACTTTGTTTATTCACCAGTGAGCTTCTGGTTCCCTAACCACCAAGACTTGGCACCTCTCCTGCCGTTTGTAATTTTAGAACGCAAAATCTCCTGCCAGGTTTCTATTTAATCCTGAAAGGCGTCTTAGTTAAATGAAGGTTGATGGTGAAAAAACCCCAAAATGTGTCTTATCAGAGTTCAGAACAATAGTTGTATGCACACAACATCCATCACGATTGCTGGATGTATTCTGATAGATCACAGTGAGTGAAGACAAACTGTTACAAACTGTTACATCTTTGTCATGGTCAGTACAAACACACACAGTCTTCATACGAGTGTGTTTTAAGGTTGCAGGCATGTAGCATTGCCTTAGACTTATTGTGATCTGCCATCGTACCAGCTACTGACATCCAACTCTCACTGAAGTGTATTTAACTACTTTGTTTATTACTTGTTCCTGATCATCATCATTCACCTAAACTAACAATGGGATGCAGGTTAAACCCGTAATGGCAGTTACTGTAAGTAAATCTCAACACACCTGCCATTATAGCCCCTCCCAGCTGGGTCAAATTGCAGTTAGGACATTAACTGACTGGGGTGACCAGGTGTTTCTGTTAGATTGAAGTAAGTAAGTGTTGGTTTTTCTGTGATTATTTGCTATTCAAAACTTAAAATATTGAGGTGAAACTACCATTTACTTACACTCTGCTGGAGGTGACCATTCAGCCCTTATTTTTAAGACAGTGTTGTTACAGAGGCACATTAGAATCGATTGCTACAGCATTTATAGAAGGGTTTAAAACAGGAAAAGGAATTTATTGTCAAAGCATGTCTAGAAGTAAAGCAGCTGTAAAAAGTGGAGGAATTTTGAATCACTTTGGGAAGAAATGTAGTAGCAGAGTGGTAAGAGATGGGACCTAAATCTGTTTTACAAAAAAATGCACTGGACTTGATTGAATTAATTTTGCACAGTGCTGTAATTTATAAAGGCTCCAGACAGTATACAAAACAATATATTCTGCTGATGTTAAACAAAAAAAATTGTTTAGTGCAGCCAGAGGGAACAGAAACAGCACACATTGTGTGGGCGAAAGCAAAGTCTGTGGAGAGAGAACAGAAACCTAACTACATTTTATTTGGTAATTATGTAACCCAGTGCATTTTTATGTAACACTGGTTTAGTACAGATGTACACGAAACTATAATATGTTAGAATCTCTAACAGTGATGACAATAAATTGATTGTATTTCTGTACACCTTAATATATGACAGGTACACACTTCTTCACAAAGAATGCTGGATAATTTACTCAGCATCAGTGAATATATGTGCATAAGAAGGATTAGTGATGCATTTTCATAGATGTTACAGGGATCATGTAGATCTGCATTGTAAATAAGTATACTAGCTTGTTTACTTGTTTACTTATTTAAAATGTAATACAACTGGTTGTTGGATTTAATGCGTGTGTTTTAGTCAGAGTACACGGGTACAATATAAGATGGAATAAATTAGATAATCAGCGTTGTTGTCCTTTCCCCCACTCTCTTTGATGAATTATACTCCCTTGAGGGTCTTTGCTATAAGTCAGGATGCATGAAAGTGTCAAAAGGTCAGGGATTTACAGGAAGAGTGACATACCATGTTTACTAAAATGAGTCTGTGCTGTACAGTATAGCCTCCTGTGCAGCTATAAAGCATTTGGTAGGTATGCAGTTGATCTTTCAAGCCTGCCTCCTCTTATTTTTCTCACTCCCTCAGAGGTCAAGTTCCCTCAAAGTGTTGTTTACCAGTTTGTTTCTTCCTCACAGGGAAATGTTTGAATCACTTTGCCACAGTCCTACATGAACGTGTCTGAAATAATGTTGTATTCGGTGGGTTTTCTTGGTTTGTCTATCAGAAAGAATAGCCACTTAGACGTATCATAGGCTAGGGCTAAGGCTGCATCTTTCTTCTTTTGACTTTTCTGTGCTGGATATGTTTGACTGGGGTAAATATAGCCTGTTGGTTTTAGCTCGAGGATAAACACAGATGTTGAGGCAGCCTTTCCTGCCACAGGTTGGTCAGTTTTCTCCCAGCACTCAGTGCTGGTTGCAGAGGGAGAGAGTGAGAGAAGCTACCTCACTGTCCATCCACAAAACACTTTAACAGTGTTATAGGACTTAACACTAAGCCTTTGATGGGATTATTGCAGATACACTGGCTACAAAGCTTTTAGACGGCTTGACAACGAGTTGTACATGGAGTGATATACACAAGCTTGTTTATGGCTGTCCATTTTGCAGTTTAAGTGAAGGCCACTCAATGAATATAACAATAGATGTCCACGGAAACAAAACTTTGTACTTTGCTGTAGGGCTGGACAATTAATCGAATTTTAATCATGATTTCAATTTTGCCTTTTCACAATCACAAAAACACTGTAATCGAAGAAAAACAATTAATCCTGAAGTGAACAGATTGGTGGAATTGTAGGAAGCAAACTGCAGGGAGTATAGAACAGGAATGTATGTAGACTTAGTATTCATTTTTTATTGCTATTATTATATTGAATAGTATTCTTATCTTACTCCTTTACTTGTTTCTAATTTATTTTCGGTTTGACTTTTTTAAAAGTCATATTTCAAGTTGAGTTATGTGGTTCAATAGACACTTTTTATAAAATCAATGAATAATCGTGTATATTGATCGTGATTTCAGTATCAGTCAAAATAATCGTGATTACAATTTTTTCCATAATCGTCCAACCCTACTTTGCTGTGTCAGAAATTGAGTGAATCTGTGTATATTTGAATAGTAGAATAATTGAGGGTTTCTACAATCAGTTGTAATAAAAGCAGATTTGTTTTTTATTTATTAGGTTTCACACTAAATCCAAAGCTGTTAAAAGTGATAGCTGGAGTAATTGGCTGCTGTCCACAAACAGTTCTAAAATGCACCCATCTCCAAAGCATTAAGAGCTCTCAGCTGACCTGGACCTTATTTCTAGGAATTTATATGTGCATTCAGGGCTCCAGACTGCGACCAAATGTTAGCATTTTGTGACCAAAGTGTGAGACAGTGCGAGTAAAGTTTTCATCTACTCGCGCATGTGCGACCAATCAATTTGCCGGGTTGCTGAGAGAATTACTGGTCAGTAAAGGCGCAGAGCAGTCCCGTATGCGGCGCTGAATCCGGAACTAAACGCAGCCGTTTTAGTCAATAGTTTACTTCACTCCGGGCCGCCAAACACCAGAAGTCAGAAGCGTCTTGTTTCAGCGCCTTTTTTTATGACGGAGCACGCTTCCAGAAAGTGTCAAGCTCTCAGCAAAATTATGGAAAATCAGACACGGAAGCAGGCAAATTTCAAAATAAAAGCCCCCTGAAGATTTGCAATCCTGAATTATTCCACTACTTCCTGAACTTAGTGGTGTTCCTCTGTTTCCTGTCTTTCATTATTGAAATAATTTATTAATCCAGGTGTGCCTGACCTCGATTACCATGACAACAGTGGCCAGATACACCTGGATTAATCATTTTGTCCTATAATTAAAGACAGGAAACAAAGGAGCACAACAAACTTCAGGAAGTAGTGGGGTTGTCCATATAGCCCAGTCAGTTGGTCAGGGGTCTCAGCCGATGTTTTTCATCATAGGCTGGACGGTTATCCAGCCCTCTTTACCATTATTGCTATTGAGTGACCTTGTAATTTTGTCATCTGTTTTAACAGTCCAATTATCATAACTTATTTATATATATATATATATGTATATTTGTTTTTACAACTGAGTGGAATGAGTCTCTCTTTTAATATGGAAAATACTTAAATAAATAAATTAGTAGAAAGAGGTGAATTTGTCTTGTCCTTCTCTCTTTGTGCTGATCTGAAAACTGATCTGATCCGTGATTCAAAAACCATAAACTGATCTAAATTGTGAATTCAATGATCTGTTACACCGCTGCTCACAACATGCCGCAAACACAAAAATTGCTGATAAAACTGGCACCACACAACTAAGACATGAAACTGTAAATAAACAGAGCTCGCTGAAACATCAAATCTGCTATGACCTGTGAAAACTGTAGTTTCTGCATTTTATTGGTATTTATCAGTAAATGAGAGGAAATGTCAAAATTTGCTTTGCAAGTTGGTTTTGGTGTGCACCCCTAAAGTTTCTGCTTGCGCTCCTAAAAATTTAAGTTAGGAGCCACTGAGCTCCTGTTGAAAAAAGTTAGTCTGGAGCCCTGGCATTTACTCACCAGTATCATTTCTTGATCACTCTGACTCCTTCAGGCGCTATTTAGATTAGTCGTGATCTGCATATATATATATACGAGGAGAGAACAGGGCAAAATGAATGGACCTTTATTAGACATTATCTGCAGCAAAATTCCTTAATTTCACCAATACTTTAATATGAAAGTACAAGTAGCTGTTGCTACTTGCTGTTGCTGAAAGAGCAACAGCCAGCCGTTCATTTGTCCAGGGTTTTTCCTCCATAGGGAAATTGGTGGCGGCCGCCACCAGCTTAATTGTTGCCACCACCAGCGTACGGCAAAATTAAATGCCCAAAATAAACAAATTATAAATAAATATATATTTCCAGCGCTCTGTCAGAATGGTGAATTAGATTAAACTGCAGTTGCTCCCCACAAATGTCAGTCAATTGCATAGAAAGGTGTTAGCGCTGTTTCCAAATCAGTTCATGGATTTACTTATCAACGCCACAGAGGGAATGATTTAGCAGCGCTGCTGCCATCACTAGATGGTTTCAATGAAATTACGGCTAAGTTGTGTCCTCTGTACAACAACACCTTTTTTTCTCCCCATCACTTTCTTTCACACACTCTTCCACAGGTGTAATGGAGGCAGGGTATATGTCTGCCACACCCCCTGTATCTGTGCCCTCTGTCCCTCGCACTTTTATCTGCCGTTACAACAGTTTAATCCATTATTTACATGCAGCAACATGTTTTTCTGAGCCGTCTTTGAATGCATGCACTAAATGCCAGCATGCAATCGATTGCCAACAGGAGACGGTACAGGTGTGCCTTATGTCCAGCAAACCAATAAGAGCCAATAAACGGCAAAGAACTGGGAGGTTTTTTTCCCCAAACAAATGATGAAAGTTGAGTAAAGCTGTTTTATCCAGATTAAGTTAGCTAAATGATGACTGACTAGTCATTACGCTAGCTGGTTAGAAAACTACTGGAAGTGGCCCAAGTTGTATTTAATACTGGAGGAACAGTACTGCCGTTTCTTTTGCCAGTTTCATTACATTACTCTTTAAATCAAATAGCTCAGTTACTGTATACCTGTGGTGCGTTGGTCCATAGGCTGGTGGGCTAATTTTTCTGTAAATTGGCTTGGAAATACAGTCAGTCACGGTTTGTGGGTTTCTGCGCTTGTTTTCGGAAGTGTGGTTCTTTTTTTCATGCCCTACATGCTAGGGCTGCACAATTAATTCGCAATCTCAATTCACACATACATGTGATCTCATTTCTACCCACAACGATTCTGAAGCATTTTTAATCACGAGCTAATCGTGAGTTAATCACGAGCTGCATCACAAATAAAAGTTTCCATTCTTCCTGGATTTTTTTTCAAGCTCCCTCAAATGCAGCACTGCCGTTGCCTCCCCACCCCCTAACCAATGGTATAAAACTACAACTATGCATCTGCCAAAGAAGTGCTCCAACAAAGCTCTTGTGCAAACACATGCTTTATTTTGAACTACATTTTGAATACTTTGTTTTATATGTGGCTGCAGGGTGGCGCGGTGGTTAGCACTATAGCCTCACAGTAAGAAGGTCGCTGGTTCGATTCCCGGCTGGGGAGGGGAGTCGAAGAATTCCAACCGTGGCCTTCCTGTGTGGAGTTTGCATGTTCTCCCCGTGTATGCATGGGTTCTCTCCGGGAACTCCGGCTTCCTCCCACCGTCCAAAGACATGCATGTTAGGTTAATTGATCACTCTAAATTGTCCCTAGCAATGAATGTGAGCGTGAATGGTTGTCTGTCTCTCTATGTTGGCCCTGTGACAGACCGGTGACCTGTCCAGGGTGTACCCTGCCTCTCGCCTGATAATAGCTGGGATAGGCTCCAGCAACCCCCGCAACCCTGAACTGGATAAGCGGTACAGAAAATGACTGACTGACTGATAACTGATGACTGTTTTATATGTTTACTTAAAAGTTTATTTGTGCAAAAAACATTTTTTGAAAAAAAAAAAAAAAAAAGTGCCAGAGAATCGTGATCTCAATTTTAAGCAAAAAAAAAAAAAAATCGTGATTCACATTTTTCCCAGAATCGTGCAGCACTACTACATGCACGCATACACAACTTCAACTGAGAGAGCGACAGTCCACAAATAAGGAAATGTGTCAAATATAATAGAGCAAGAGAAAGACGGTAGATGGAATAGAGAGGAAAGGGAGGAGAAATTAGACCTGAGACCAGCAGCACGGATGACGATGGTGATGATGATGAAGATGTTCACTGGTAAAGGAAAGATTAGAACTTGCTTTGAAAGATGCACTATATTGCCAAAAGTATTTGCTCACCTGTCTTGACTCACATATGAGTTTAAGTGACATCCCATTTCTTATCCATAGGGTTCAATATGATGTTGGTCCACCCTTTACAGATAGAACAGCTTCAACTCTTCTGGGAAGGCTGTCCACAAGGTTTAGGAGTGTGGGAATTTTTTTTACCATCCTTCCAGAAGCGCATTTGAAAGGTCACACACTTGATGTTGGATGAGAAGGCCTGGCTCTCAGTCTCCGCTCTAATTCATTCCAAAGGTGTTCTATAGGGGTTGATGTCAGGACTCTGTGCAGGTCAGTCAAGTTCATCTACACCAGACTCTGCCATCCATGTCTTTATGGACCTGCTTTGTGCAGCTGATCTGAATGCCACATGAAGTTTGGAGGTCTGTAGTGATGGATTCTGCAGAAAGTTGGCGAGCTCTTTGCACTATGCGCTTCAGCATCCGCTGACCCCGCTCCGTCAGTTTACATGGCTGAGTTGCTGTCGTTCTCAAACACTTCCATTTTCTTATAGCTGACAGATTACTTTGGAATATTTAGCAGCGATGAAATTTCACGACTGAATTTGTTGCACGGGTGGCATCCTATCATAGTTCCATGCTGGAATTGACTGAGCACCTTAGAGTGACCCATTCTTTCACAAATTTTTGTAAAAACAGTCTGCATGCCTAGCTGCTTCATTTTATACACCTCTTGCCGTGGAAGTGATTGGAGCACCCGATTCTCATAATTTGGATGGGTGTGCAAATACTTTTGGCAATATAGTTGTATCTATTGGAGGGAGAAACCAGGCAGGGTTCTTGTAAAATCTTTTTATTGGTATTCCCTGAAAGAACCTACTCTAAAAAATTAAAGGGAGGGTGGATGATGTTTTCCAGGTGCATTTTTTACTATATTGCTTAAAATCTTCTTCACATCTTGATTGCAGCCAATTAATTAAATGCTCGGACACAAAAATAAATTTAGTCATCCGTGGAACGGACAGGACTGAAAAATCCCATCCAATCATCTTTTAACACCCCTTGCTTAATGACTGAATAATGACATGTCCATCAAACTCAAATGCCATTTGTCTCTCCCTTTTTAAAAAAGCTTGCTCGAACTGTTTTTCCAGGATCCCCTACCCTGCCTTTAAGATTAAGTTGAATAACTTCTAAAGCTTCTTGTAGCTCTGAAACCGACTCAGTAGGTGACTTTGAAGAAAAATACATCAGCATACAGTAGGGATGTCCCGATCCGATCACGTGATTGGAAATCGGGCCCGATCACGTAGTTTCAGACTCGATCGGAATCGGCTACTACATCCCGATCAGGTATCCGATAAATGTTTCTTTTACATTCACACAGCAGCAGCAGGCTGCCATGGCCAACTTTGCCCCTCTTTGGCCGGAGATGCACCCCGACGGCAGCACCTCTTGTTCCTCTGCGTGGTTTTCCTGTCATTTACGGTTTTATGACCAGCAGTTGTTTTGATTCTGCCTCATATGAACAGCCGGAGCCCTGCACGCAGCTCAGTGTTGTATGATGCAGCATCACCGGCAGTACAGGAGTTTAAATTAAACGCAGCAGCAGCTGTTCATCCAGACGTTAAAGTGAAGGTGGCTGTTGCGCTGAACTGAGCTGTGTTCAGAAAGTTTGATCCATTTGTCAAAGCATACGACAATAAAATTATCATATGTAACACACCGTTCATATTTAGCCACGCAATGCGGTGATGTGCTGGTTTAGCGTTATTGGTACAGCGCGTGCACCAGTGCGGGTTTGACAGAGCTGCTGCTGTGTGTGACGTGACCCACGACAGACTCGGAGTGACAAAAAAAATAATTAAACTTTGTTTGCCATTACTTAGTGGGTAAAATCGAAGCACACATTACATTTTCTGTTGTTTCACTGTTTATTTAAAATCTACTGTGTTGGTTTTATTTGCTGTCTAACAGATAAAGAACCGAACGTTTCCATACCTCAGAGAAATGGAGAAATAACCAGTTTCTTTTGCATCCGGTGTCAACCCTGTTTACTGAAGTTGGGGATGCTGCACATGTGTGCTGCCTTTGCTACTATCCACGGTGCTTCACCTGTGATTGGCCTATACTTCCGCGACATATAGTTCCCCTATTGAATGCCGCCTAGTCAGTCCTTTGATGTGAAATCGGCTTCTCATTTGTACTCGATCAGAATGTGCCAGTCACGAAACGTAATTGGAAAAAATCTTGAGTTAATTAGTTCACTTTCGCCAAGTGGTGCTAGTTGGATCCGCCAGATTACAGCAACTACGCTAAGCTAAGCTAAAGTCAGTGCTGCCAGATTCAGAGAATGAATGGGTCGGTTAGAAAATGCTTCTGCCCACTTGTCCAACTCGGGACTGTGGGAGGAGGCTAAATTTCACCCAGGGGTGGCATATGCCTTTAAAGTATTGGTGAAATTAAGGAGATTTTCTGCATTGAGGCCCATATATTTTGCCTGGTTCTCTCCCATTATATGGACATGTGTGGATTGTGATTAATCTAAATAGTGTCCAAAGGAGTCAGAGTGATACAGAAATGTTACTGTGAATAAATGCACGTATAAATTCCTAGAATTAAGATTAAAAAAAAAAACAAATAACTAAAGTTATCATTTCATTTTTGTCCCCAACAGAGGTTTCACACATGGGGATGACAGGTGGTGTGTGTGTGTGTGTCGGTGTATGTGTGTGAGACAGTTTCAACAAAGAACTCTATCATACACTTGCAAGACAGAAACGTGGAAACAGGAAATCCTTTATGACAGGATAAAGAAACAGCTGATTCTTTCTCCATCTGGTTTTTATGTAGTGAGGAGGAGTAAATTAACTTTCTGCGCCCCAAAAACACATGAGCTTGACCAATAGTAACCTGTCATGTCATGATTTAATGTGTAATCATTTTCACTTCGTATCACAGTAAATAATCATAAAGTTATCCAGTTAGAGGTCATCAATTCTTAAACAATTTTTCTTTTAAAGCAAAATACAGCAAACTGTTTTCATACATTAACAACACGATTTTCATGAGGTCATGTGGACAGTTTGATAAGGACTTTTTTTTCATAGTTGTGCACTGCACACACGTTCTTCACTCAGCAGATCTTCTGCAAGAGAGGCTGTTTTTGAACTTCTATGTGTGAAGCCCTCATGAAGTGGGACATGATGCAAAAAGTACACTATGGGGAGCACTGTGTTTTGTGGAAAATATATTGAGTGGCAGGTGGATTAGAGTCCCAGATGACTATCTTTGTGTGGATACCACATACCACATGATTATTTTTGCAATATGTAAGACATTGAAAAGTATTTTACTTAATATTAAAAAAGGAAAGTGAAAAACCCCTTCTTTTTGAGTGAAATGTAAAGTTTGACCTCTGTAATCAAATCAAATCAAAGATACTTTATTGATCCCAGAGGGGATATTCATGTTTGGAAGTAGCAGTTAAGGGTGAATATGAATGAGGAAGTATTAAGGCCCTTCATATCAGTTTGGTCAGAAACAGTAAGTCAACAAATGATCCAGGTGCTATCCTGTGAAATGGCGAGTTGGTTTCGTATTGTAAAAGTTGTGTTTGACCATATTTGAGTGATTTTCTGTTATGTGATAAATCCTCTTTTTCCTCTAACTCATTAGAAATTTAATCAGCATTTTGTATGGAGGTGTTTTTACACCTCTCTCTCTCTCTCTCTCTCTCTCTCTCTCTCTCTCTCTCTCTCTCTCTCTCTCTCTCTCTCTCTCTCTCTCTCTCTCTCTCTCTCTCTCTCTCTCTCTGTGCTGTTTATCTGGGGTCAAGTGTTTGGACAGGAAGTGAGTGTGTGCAGTGTTTTGCGAGTATTGCGGATATGAGTGCTTGTGTGAATCAGACATTACGCATCAGGGAGAGAAATGGCCTTACACTGTGGAGGAGATCTGTCACAAAGACAAATGGCTAGCTCACAGGACATGAGTAAAAGCATTCCTTTCATGCTTTGAAAGATTTCATAGATTGTGTCTGACAAGCAGCTGATGTCCCAGAGTTTTTCTTTGCCTGTGCGTTGTTGGGATAGTTTAAGGTTTTTTTGCTCCCACTTTCCAGACAGGAACCACGCTGTTTCCAACAGCATGTTGAATTAAGGGTGTAACAACAGGCATCACTTGGAAACTTGGATACATTTGCCCTTTCCCCATTATTCTGTGACTGTTAGATACTTTGCTTTCAGGGCCTTGAGTAATCTTTTAAAATGCAGACTTAACTTTCCTTTTACGTCATCCTTGTATACATACTGGACATGTATGCAGGCATTGATACACGCATGCCATCTTTCTCTTTTCTCTGTCTTTTCACAGCTGTCATGTCAAGCTATTGCTGCTCACTGTGGATTCATTGTTTTAATGCTAATTGAGTATAGCATGTGGTCATTCCATGAATGCCTCTTGTCCCAGTTTAATATGTTACTGTATCAAAACGTGCATTTTTTTCCCTGCTCATTTCCAAATCAGATTTGATAGTGGGATGTAATTTATTTAGTGGGCTATTTCCACAAAAGTTAATTTGGTCTCGTCTGCTCTGGGAGGATATGGAATGCTAATGTGTTTATAATGTTGGTGAAACAAAGCAGTGCAGATAATATGTTGAGTCGGCTCTGTGATTAAGACGAAAGGGGATTTCTGATAAACATACAGTAAAGAACATGGTTTTGGGTCTTCGTGACCAATACAAACACTTAAAAGGAATGCCAGGGTAATATATCCCATAATATAATGGTTTCATACATCTAACTTCCATACAGGCTTAAAGGCCCTGTACCTGATTTTATTTTAATCTCTTTGAGAGAAATGCTTTCTACACGGTATACTGTGTGTTAAAAGAGGTAATTTCATAAAAATAAATTACTCATTGATTGCGTATATGCATGAATCCAGGCCTTTTTAGTTTAGGTTTCTAAGGATGGCGTGACGTTTTTCATGCCAATGCGGTTCATTCAACATAAGTTTCGGTTTCCAATCAGCCACTCAAAGCGTTATTTAACAAGAAGCGCCCTCCTCTCTCGCGTGCACGGCAGCACTTGTAAACAGAACCGCATGGCGTCTACTGAAGGGAAAGTGACGATACCTCAGCAAAACAGCCTGTAAGCATCAAAACTGAGGAGGAGAGAGGCTTGAAACACAGGAGAGACCAAAGAAGGAATAAAGTTTGTGTTCTCGGTGGATTGTACTGAAGGTAGAGAGCAGCCGGACGCCTCGGACTGAATGTGGACTCGAAGTCTGCCTGGACAGGTATTTTTTTCAATAACTTTCTTCTCCGAAGCATTTATGTCCTCGGGTGCTGGCGCTTCCTCTGCTGGTCTACCGTATGTAATACACAGTGATATTTACAATGTAACACGAAGAAGCTTTACATCAGTGCTTCTCAAAGTTGCTGGTTAGAAACTTTATCAGGCTGTCATGTTGTAATGTCGCCTATAACATCATAACTCGTCATAACTGTGCATCTGTCTACATAACTGTAGTTACGGTAAGCTACCGGTTATGTTAGAAAATGTCATTTAGCTGATCCGCAGCCATTTACTGCAACCAAAACAGTAATTTCACTGGAAGATGCAAGTTTTCTCTGAGAGTTTCTTTGTGCACGAGTGTGAAATGTGCATGTTGAGTGGGAGGAGAGAAAAACGAGAGTAGGAGCGTTTCTCACTGGGAGAAACAGTTAGGGGTGGGGCTTACAGTTCAAACTACACTCGCTCAGGTTCGCAAATGTGCAAAATCAGGTATAGCGCCTTTAAAGGTGCCATGACAACAAATTTTACTTTTCTCTGGTTTAGGGGGTATAATCATATACTGTTAATAGAGAAAGACAAACCTTCCGCTCACATCAACCGTTGGTTTCTGAAGAGCTAAAAGTGAAGTCAGTTGGACGTGTCCCACTGTCGCCGTCTTGCCATGTTGCGCGTGCTGTCACTCCCGGAAAATACTAAAATGGGCAAAGGCAAGTCCGCTCAGAGCCATGGGGCAAATGATTAACAGCTGACGTACTCTGGGCTAAATGCTAACCGAGCTATCTTGAAACTAACAGGAGCTAACGAAGATTTGTCCCCTAAATGGCGGTGTAAAGGTAAGGCACGCTTAGACTTGCCATTATCTGACTAAAAACCGCTGTTGTGCTACTCCGCTACAAACTGAGACCTCACCAAGAGCAAACGAGCTAACTAGGAGCCACCGGCTGGCAGGCCGGGCTTCCGGTCTGCCACATGTCAATCAAAAGGACACACCCTTAATTATGTGTAATTTCAAGATTAAATAGCATCTAAACGGATCAGTTATAAAAAAAAAATAACTTTTTGGTTATTTATAAATTAAAAGTTAGCCACGGAGTAGACCAGCTTTGTCAGAGAGGATGCTGGCGACAAGGAGGGGGAGGAGGGGGGAGATAGCCATGCTGAGTTGCCTCGGCAGAAATTCAGCAGTTTTCAGTGCTTTAACAGGAGGGACAGCACTACCAGGGACCAGTGGATTATATTTATCAGTGAGGATGTGCAGTCGGTAAGTGTTGCTGCTTGTGTAACTTATTATCTTTTGTGTAAGAGACCAGTAAACGGTGGTTGACGAACGGACAAGCTGCTAATGTAGCTACAGAAGCTAACACCGCTTGGTTAACTTCACGTCAGACGTCCGCTCCTTATATTCATCAGAGTCCAGCCCTTTTATTCCGCGGATCCTCTCTATCAACCGCACCGTTACGTTTTTATTACGTTTTTCTCTGTTGGGACATCATTTTCCTTCACCTGCTCTGTCCTGATAAAACTTTGTTTTGGCTTTGACGTTTACCTTGTGAACGCGCTGACAGACAGGTCTAACTCTCGTACGTATTCTCGCGAGAAACAATAGTTGGGGATTAAAAGAGGTTAAAATGAGCTCATTAAATTTTCTTCCCACCAAACTAGAATTAAAAAATAATTTGAAGATAATTTAAGAAGGATTGTGTATGTAAAACAGCAGGTTATGACACCTTTAATAAATGTTCGAATATATTTGAACTTAGTCATAAAAAAAACAAATGAACTTCGAATTGGGTTTCTGAGCAAAAGTCAAAGCCCCAGTATAAAAGATATCAAACAAAACTGTTCATTATCTCAAATGCACATTAACTTAAATAAAGTGCATTGCTTACTGATACAAAAAGGCTCCTTGAACTGATGCAAATACATGCATTGAGATTACAAATTGAAAAACTGCAATCAAGAAGTTAAAAAAAAAAGAAAATGATGCACTGACAAGTTAGATTGAAACCTTTGCTGTTTGTTAACACAATCTGAAAAAAATTCATTTTTAAACGATAGTAATGTACTGACAGGTTAGACTTGCCTATGTAAATAGTGTGCATTTTTAAACAACAAAAATTCTGGTTTCATGTGAGCGGAGCTTTGTCTTGCTGACAAAAATAATATATGTTATAGGGGCAAGTCGTCATGAAATTGAACTAATCAGAATGACATAAGAATTTCTTGTTATCAGCTCAATAATTATCGAGCCCCCCTATTGTATTTGTGTCACTACAATTATGGTATTACGATTACTACTACTAATAACAGCTATTATTATAATTATTAGTTGATTTGATTTATGTTAATTATTATAAACATTTTGTGAGGAAAATCGTGCCAGAGAGTTTTGAAGCAAAATTTTTTTATATTTTTATAAGATTCATATTTTTTCCAGAATCATGCAGCCCTAGTATGCAGAAAGTCTTTTTAACTGTTCATAAGAGTAGGCCAGATAGCAGCAGTGGGGAGAAGGAAGTGACAAAAGTTTGGGTGTTTCTACACAACCTTAAAGGATGTTATCATCATGGGAGAGGAGGAGACGGATCAGTTGATAACTCCCAGGGAGAGAAATGGCTTGACAGGGGAGGAGAAAGAAGACAAATCCAAGGAAAGGCTGAAAGAAACTTCCGTTGCAAGAAGAGAGCCTGTATATATGGGCTGTTTATGGAACAAATATCATTATGTTTTCTTATCATCGTTCACCTTGATTTTTGTCCTCCCCTTTCTCTCCATTTCTCCCATGACCTCTGCAGCTAAGCTCTGATTAAGTCTCTGTCTGTTTCAATGTGTCAGGTGAAGTTTTATCTCTGAAATGATAATGACCAAAAGAAATGAAGCAAAGTAATGAAAATGGAAACGTGAGCTACTATGAGAGAACTGTGAATATGACAAAATACTGCCTAGAGAGAGGTGAGAGCCTTGGAGAGGGAATGAGAATTCTGCGTGTGAATCTGTGGAGGAAATGCATAGTCTCTTGTGTGGTTGTCTCTGGAGAGAGTGTGTATGTGGAGCGGATGTCCTCCTGCTTAAATGAGTACGACATAGACAACTCAAAAAAACCTTCAAACAGAAGAGAGGAAAGAGACCGTCAATATTTTGTCTCTGTGCTTCTTCTACCTGGTCACTGTCTACAAGGAAGGTCACTGTTATCACCTGTCCCTGAAACTGGCTTAACCCACTTTGTTGCCCAAAGGCAAACACCCCTGTTGCCTTGTGCCTCATCTGTCTGAGACATGCACTCAGGCAATATCCCAGTTCCATTTCTTCTCCCAGACATGAACTCTGCTGCTCTCAGCTCAAAACACCTCAATGCGCACGGCTTAAAGAGGGGGTTTCATATCATTATTAGGCATGTATTTACCTTTTATGGCACATCCAAATAACTGTGTTACCTTCAGTAGTTTTGAAAATACAGTATACACTAAAAAATAACTTAGACATGTGATATCACTTCATGTTTGTACCTGACGCCTTAAAAATTCACTGCTGCCCCTTTAAGATGCCTCCTGCTGTTTCTGACACGCTCACTCCACTCATAACAACACTTTCATGCTCTGGTGGGACAGAGCTTAGCAAGGAAGGGGGAGGAGCTTCGTGGTTTTGGAGGTGCTTTGTGGTAGCAGCCGTTCTGGCAGCCATGTAGGTTTCCACAGGAGATTCGGGGATTTCTCAAAATATGCGTGAATGAGTCAAAATAACCCCCGGGGCATGTTTTATGGGGAAGGAATGACATAACATAATAAAAAGCTCAAAAAAGTCCATTTTACATGTTGATCCCCCTTTAATTCATAAACACCCCCTTGATGCAGATGTACAAACTTTAATGGATAGTTGTCTGGAGAGACTAGAGTTGTGTTTTTCTAGTAGTTCCCATGTCTGAGTTTGACTGGAATATTGGCAGTCCCATGGGAAAATTACACAGTTTACACTGAAATATTTTAACATTGTGTGAATTGTTCCCCATTTTTGTGATAAAAGTTGAATGTAAATACTGCCATAATATCAGTGCTTGCTTGGCAAATATGAAACTTTATCCTGTAGGCAGTCTTTACAGACAACATTGTAAAAAAAAGAAAAGAAAAAAAGAAGAAATTACATATTTCCTAAATTATATATAATGATGTAATGGTTCCCTTTTCATCCCTTGAGCTCTTGTCCTACTTTTTTGCTCTACTTTTTTGCCATTAGTAAAATGTTTTCACCCCACACCATAGCAGGGTGAGTCTTACTCTGACTGGAAAACAAGTACGTCTCTGTGAGCACATGTGCTGCTCAGTGTGGGTGCACGTGCATGAGTAAGTGCACGCTCAGCTGTTGGACCACACCCTGGAGTAAGTCTTGCTTTTTAAATCAAGCAGAGAGAGAAAGGGAAACAGATTGGATTGTTATACAGGCAGCTTGTTTGCAGGTTGATTCTAATCTGCATACATTTCATTAGTTGGAATTGCCAGAGAAGTGGTGTCCCTGCTGCAGCCATTTTTAAGACAGTGATGATGATAATCCCTTGGCACAGCCCCTCAGTTGAAGTTCCATTTGAGGCTGTTCGGAGCAGCCACACCTTCCACTCGGTTGTTATTACTGGCCAAATTCCACTTCAGAGATGCCGCTGTCAGTCCAGATGCTTAAGATAGTTTTGAGAGGCTGAGACTGCTATTGGCATGTAGAACTCCCCCTAACCTTTCCTGTGTGATTGTTAGTTTTGGGTCACAGTACTGAGCATTTATAAATTATCACTGCTGTATTTTATTTGTATCTAACTGCTTCATGGATGGGTTTGTAAGTGATGCAGGCTGATCTCTGCTTTCTGAAGGTAAGACATTAGCAGACCTTCTGTCAGATAATGTGTCTCCATTTAACTTCGTGACTTAATGGGGTGTTCATATAGTTGCTCAGGGACACACACAAACACACACATACACAATGCAACTGTGAGTTGCGAGGAACCACACCTTGCTCCTGTAATCCTCTTTCAGTAAGGACAAACCCCTCTTTATAATACCCTCTGAATAGACTCTGCTCACCTGTACTTACCACCTGCATCTTCTTTGCAAAACTGTGTGTTGCCGTGTGGGAAGGGTAGACTTTTGGACATTGTAAGTTACAGATATAAATAAATAATACAGCACAACATATATCAACAACAATAATGGCAACAAGCCTTCAAAGAAAATAAGGGAAATTTACAATGCAATGCAATTTTCTCAAAATTAGGTTGGAATTAGATTCATGTTGATGCAGTGATGTTGATAGGTTTTCAGTGTAGTGAGTCCCTGGGACCCACAGATGATGATTTAAGTGGGTCCCTGGGAAATTCAATGGATCCCCAATTTAAAAAAAAAAAAAAAAAAAAACAATAAAAGAAAGTATTTTCTATCTATTTCTTGTATTCTTCTATATTTTCAATTGTAGTGTTTAACTCCATTGATGGTGGTATGGTATGACATGGTTATAATTAACAGACATAATCATGTTTATTACAAAACAAGACAGTTGTTTATTACAAAACAACTGTCAGTGGCATAATATACAATAAATCAAATGCCTCTAGGATTAAATTACAGAAGGGGCTTAGCTCTCATGAAATAATATAATATTTTGTCCATCAGGTAGTGGGGAAGTCATAAAGCTATAGTTAAAAGAAAGACTTTCTCCTCCAATTCTTTTCTATTGAAAAAGCATTATTTTAAAGTTCTTTTAAAAACATCAAGCCTTTGTAGCATGGACTACCATGACCCTACTGTGCTCTTGCTGAAATAATCTGTAAGCAATAATGTAAATGCTAAACCTTTATCAGAAATGCAGCAAGCCATATGTTATTCCATCCGATAAGTTGCAGATCTAACCAGCAAGGAATTTTTTCTCTATAGTAACTGTTAGGGTCAATTCACAATCCCCAAATTAACAAAAAATGTTTATTTGGCTTTGTGGAAGAAAATCACACTGATACAAGTATAAAAGAAAATAAAAACTAATTTATAAAGTTCACTTAGAGAGGTCACAGTCAATATTCTACTCGTAGTTACTACAGAGCCAGCGATGTATCCCTCAGCACACTTTTATCCACCAGTTGGCAGTAATGCACCTGTAAACCAGGGGGTGGGAAAATATCAATACACTGAAATGTTGCAAAATTTTGTCGTATTGAAATATAAAAAGCGCTGTGTTGATAATATAATAAAACGAAATCTCACGAGATCTTACTAGGGGTCCTACAAACTGCAAAGCTTTTTTGGCATCTGGTAGAATTGGGTGGTTTTTAGTAGGGCTGGGAAAAAAATCGATGCACTGAAATATTGCGATATTTTCTTATGCTGATATCATATCAATATGTAAAAGTGTGGTATCGATCTATTTTACTAACAAAATCTAGCGAGACTTCGTTGTTCAGTCAAGGAATCTTGCAGGTTTTCGTGACATCTCGCGACACAACGTTATCTTAAGAAATCTCGCGAGATTTCTTTGGTAAAATAGATCATTACTGCATTTTTGAATCTCTATATGAAATCTGCATCTGAAAATATTGCGATATTTCAGTGTATCGATTTTTTTCCCAGCCCTAGTTTTTAGTGCCTCGTCGACTCGGCCTCTGTATGTATTCAGCACGAGTCATGATCCTGGCACTCTTTCAGATCAGATGTACAAAATAATTTACAATAAAGTATCAGCGATTCACATCTCTACATCAGACAACACCTGTCCAGTCCACACGCTGTCAGCTGTTTACTGTTAGACCACGTGGAGTCCTTCCGTGCCACGCTCTAAAAAGCCCAAATAAAACATTTGATAATAAATAATACCATCAAAACTGTCTTCTTTTATCGGAAATGTTTTGAACGGACTGTTTCACACGCGATGCAACGGAAGCGACACAGGTTGCCCATGGTGACGGAGAAAAGGGGGCTGAATGTGTGCTGGATGCATGACATTGGTAGTGTAGTGGTTAAGACAAAAGGCTGGGGTGCAGCGGGTTTGAATCCCAGGTGTGGCTGACTTTATCGTTGTCGTCTTCAATGTTTTTTTTGTTTTGTTTTTTTTATTCACTCGATATGATATTTAAAAATTGTACAGTAACTTATTTCAATTGTGTTTTAGTTAGTTATGTCTTCGTAATATATACACACATGCTGTTGAGTGCACACTGAGGTGGAATAGGGAAGTGGCAGTGACAGTCAGAACATGGCTGCAAGATTCAGATTACCTGATTTGCAAAACAAAGGGGAGTGAATGGGCCAATTCAACTATGGCATGTGGGGGTGAGGGAGATGGAAGTGGTTGGGGGTAGGGCTGGGCGATATGGACCAAAAGTCATATCTCGATATATTTTGGCTGAATATCGATATACGATATATATCTCGATATTTTTATCGCAAGGTGAGATCAAATATTTTGTTATAGTCAGAGCCAAATATGACATTACAAGTAGTTTAATTTAACCAGACCGGATGAAATAATGCTCAGCTGTTCAAAGAATGATCAAATGTAAATAGAAATACTGTATAATACTGTATGTAATAATACTCGCAGATGCAAGTAAGGAACATTACACAGAGTTAAATGTAACAAACCCTAGTAACGTCAGCATTTATATACAAAGACAAAACAAACACACATTGAACTCCATATCTCGATATGGGCGATATGGTCCAATTCCATATCTCATTTGAAAATATATCGATATATTTTTCATATCGATATATCGCCCAGCCCTAGTTGGGGGTGGTGGTGGTGTGGGGGAAATCAGAAAATTTGGGGGAGTGCTGGTGTTAAGCTAACAAGTGTCAGCTTCATCAGCCTATGTAGCGTTAGCATCCCGTTTGTGTTAACTTGTAAAATCTAAAGCAACTCTCAGCAGCTACCTTTCTCCTCTGGACTTCACTCCACACGTAAAAAGTTTGTCAGATGATCTCATGTTTACAGTACCCTGTCTGCTCCGCTCTATATATGCTGCATTCAGGTGCAAGGCAGATATCTAGAGCCCTGTGCTCTGCAGCCATAATGATCCATGCTATTCACTAGTTCCTATAAAACAATGTTATTGTTAGGGCTGGACGATGATTCAATATCTATATATATCGATCGATAGAGGTTTTTTCAATATAAAAAAAAGAGGGTCAATAAAAGTTCAATATGGATCACCGCGAGCCTACGTCACAACCCGGAATTCATGTGACCGCGAAGCTGGTCCCGGTGAAAATATGCTTCGTATTTGAACGGCGTCTGATGGACTATGAGCCTCATAAACTGCTTTTGCACCCTTTTTAATTTTTTTCTCCGCTGGTCTGTCTTTGAAATAATGTTGAAATGACGTCCAGTTATACTGAAAGTCTTACTGCCGACGCTAGAAGAAGATACGAAGCTAAACTAGTATCTGTTGGACTAAGTGATGCCCATCTTCTGCTGCTACAGCCTGGTTAGACGAACCTACCTGTACATAACAGCCTGATGATCAGTTTCCCGATCTCATGATGTATTTGGTTTCATCAGGTAAGCCCCGTGTTCAAGCCATTTATTTTTTATAGAATATTAATTTTCCCCGGATTTTTAAGAAATGGTGGTATTTCTTTGATGTACTTCTCAGGAGTTTACTCTCATTGATAAAGCTATAAATTACCGGCAGTCTCATCTGTATGTAACTGGTTATGACTGTGCATGTTTATAATGCTGCAAATGCCTTTCTGCCGCTTTTTATGCTTTTATTCTTATGTGGGAACATTGATGGCAGTAATATGGATGAACGTGATCGTTAACAGTCCTGAGGAGACGGGAACAGCGGGCGGCGCTGTGATTCTGTACATCCACTGATTTAATGGTGTTTTCTATCATCTGTACAAAAACAACTACAGGGTTTAAAAAGTAAGACCACATTATATGCTTTTTTTATCAGTCACAAAGTGATCGGAACATATTGTTAGATGTTTCCATGGTTTCCAGCGTGAACTGTCAGCATTTATGGGCTTGATAGCAGCTAGCCACTTAGCATGTTGCTCGGGACTTTTTCTGTTGTTTTGGGAACTGGAACAAACATATTCTCTTGTCCGTGTGATAGATATGTTTATGGCAGCCAGACACAGCGGGACTTCTCCGTATTTCCAAAGTAGAATAAACGAAGATTGACGAGTAATGAAGCAGGTAATTCAGTGGCTCCCCTATGCAACGAAGCGATGTTTTCACCTGTTACCTAACCGGATGTGACGAATTTGGCGAAAATTCCCGGATGTTCGCGGTGATCCATAGAAACACAGTTTTCTGCTGTAGCCTATTGGGTAGTATGATACTACAGTCACTCCTTCCGCCACACCAATCACAAACGCAAACCCAGGCAAAGGCTGAACTGGAATTCAGTGTTATGCCCCTTTCACATTTGCAATGGAAAGCGGTAATATTGTGAACTCTGTCGTTTTTAGCGTTTGCATTCAGACATGCGTACCGGTCTTTTACCTCAGAGATGTAGCGGACATGTACCGGCGGTCTACATGTCACAAGAGCGGAAATGTTGCGGCACGTCGTTTTGGCTGAAAGCACAAGAAAATGTTCTGGACAGAGTTGAACGGGAGAGCGGGGGGGGGCTGTGCTGACTTTTCAGCAACATTTCCTGATAAATGAAAGCGCCGGGACATAAGACCGCAAGGAAGCGATATGTTTGAAAAGACAAGTCTGTTTAAGGAGCAGATGGACTTTACTGTTCATGTTCTGCAATGCAAGTCCCGAAACGGCTTTAGTGTGATCTTTATTATGAGTACGTCATTCAGAAAAAGCTTAAATGGCCAGGGCTGCACCTAAAATAGCTTTTAATTTGATAATGGCTTTTTTTTTTGTTGTTGATAAATATCGATATCGATCGATACAGGTTTTTTTTTTTATCGATAATCATTTTTTTCTATATCGTCCAGCCGTAGACCTGGTCCACATGGACCTCCTGACATGACCTGATCCATGTGGACCTCCTGACAGCAGACAGCCTCCAGCAGCGCTGAACAGCAGCCGCTCCCATAGGTGCAGCCAACCCGCTCCGCTACAGATCAGCCCTAGCTTCCTCTCTAGTCATGCGGCCTACGGGCTGGAAAGCATCTGCAACAGGATCTGGATGCTGGACTGGCCTTTCAGCTTCGCCTTTCATTATGTCCATCTTCTAAATTGTGTTACGGCTTGTTAGTTGTTGTGTAGCTGGTGATACCGATGGGTTCAATGTGGAGCTGGAGCGCAACCCAGTGACTTCAAAGCTGCCACATGGCGGCGTCCTGACCATAAAACATAAACGTTACTACGTTTTTCTCTTATATGCTGATATTTTTCATGTAGTATTTTTCAACTGTCAAATTAATAAATGTAGTTTGGTTGGCAGGTTCATTTCCACTTTAAATCAATCCTGACTTATTTTAGAAGCAAAGTGTAAATTAGAGGGGTGAAATCTGTACTCGCACGGGTGCTCACATTTTTCTTCTTCTACTTACGCCAATCTATTTTTAGGCGCATACGCGAGTTAAACGCTCGCACTGTACAGCCCTGCTAGCAAATGATACCAGCTATAGTTAATAGGGGCTCTCAAACTTGCTTGAATATTTTCCTTCAGCAAGTTCCTGCACACAGACATTCTTGTACATCTATCTTAGTAAGGACATTCATTGGCATAATGCATTCTCTAGCCCCTTACCCTAACCCTAACAACCACAACTGATTACCTAAACCTAAATCTAACCCTTGCCCTAACCAAAAGCTAATTGTAACCTGAACTCTAAAACCTAATCTTGACCCTCAAAAATGGGTTTTTGTTTGGCTTTTTTTTTTTTTTTTTTTTGTGAGAACCACCCAAAATGTCCTTACTTTCCAAAAATGTCCATACTTTGATGATACTGAACATGCAAAACGGTCCTCACGTTGATGGGTGAACAAGTACACACACACATAACACACAAACACACCTTTTAAAATGATCAGGTTTCTGGTAATCAGAGAGAAAAAGGAATTTATTAAATTAGGATTAAATTCTTTAGCAGCTGTAGCACAAGGTTTGTGGTGAGAGAATTGAGGTAAGGGAAGGAGAACGGCACCACTGCAGTCATCAGAAGGGAAAGTTATAATATGATAGACCCAGCTGTAGTTTAGCACTTGACATGTATACATTTCAACCAATATACTGTATAAAGTTTTATTAATAAATTTTAGTTACTTCTGCTGCACTTTATTATTTTTTAAAATCCCATGCTTATTTGTGCTTATTTGATATACTCCCAAGTTTCTCTGTTATCATAGCCTTAGTTTGCACAGTGCTTTCTGCAGTTCTGTGTCTCAGCTTGGTCTCAATGGGCCTACTGTACTCTGTTTGCAAAGTCCTCCAGGCAAACTGTGTCTGGTCTCTGTAGCTTGGGACTGTTAGGCTCTCTGTACTACAGCACTACAGTTTCACCATAGACTCGTGTTACCACAGTGTCTGGGTAGTGACGTGTTAGGAGTTGGGGGGTATATGTGATCGTGTGTGTTCCTTCAATTGCTGAACAGGGAATCAATGCAGACTGAGCTTTTTTTTTTCTTGAAGTAACTGATTAATTAAATGAGTCAACATTCAATATTAACTGTTTAGTTCTACTAACAAGAATATGACATAAAAAAGGGACAGACAAACAAGGGGGAGGGGAGGGTGAAACACTAGACATTACAGAAGGTGTGAGAGGGAGAGCAGCAGACACATATAAAAGACAGACGCATCCCTTTGTGCATGGAAGGCTAAACCATTGTCCTCCATGTGTTTTAATCTATGTTTATGCCCAGATGAAGTTGCATGTTCACATCTTGGTGCTTGTCTTTTCTTTTTAATCTTAACTCCCTCCTCCTCGACATCGCTGAGTCTTCTGTAGGTCTAGAAATTGCTCCCCTTGGCTAGTTTTGGCAGACAGAGGGAGAAGGAAGGAGGAGGAGGGGGAGGCCAGAGCGATTATGAGACTTGGGGTGTGCTTTAACCCACTTAGCACACCATCTCAGGGTCTCCTGCCAAAACGGTGAGCTTAGTGCTTTAAATCCTCCTCCCAGAGAGGGCTGATGGTTTGCTTGCAGCTGCTCTTTGTCTTGATGCCTAGAAATTTTTTCTGCATGAGTTTTCATTTGCCCCTTATAATTTATGGTCATTTATGTAAGTGGAGTATTGTGTTTTATGTGTGTATGTTAGAAAGGATCTGTCCATTTTACAATAAGTTATTGAGTGTTGAGTGTATGAGCTGTGTATCCTGGTCATAAACATGGTAGTGCAGAAGCTCTGCAGTGGCTAGAGGTGAGCCAACAGGCAGGCATGTTTGTTTGCCCTCTCCATATGAGTTTTTTGCCAGACTGGCCTCTGCTCCAGGGGTCTGACTACAGTGTAGTTGAGCTCCAGCTTGTTCATCCTCTCCCAGCTTACTGCCAGCATCACATGCCTGGTTCCCCCCACACTATGCTGGGCTCCCTTTCTTAATAAAACAGGCTCATAAGGCCACGTTCCTTGAATTCTTCATGTGCAAGCTACTCTCAGTTTTTTCACATGCATGGATGATTTGCACTCAGAAATGTAGACCCCAGCATTAATGAAGCCAAATTGTGCAGACTGTTTTTAGAGTACCTAAATGTTCTTTAGTTTGACTTTATTTTCACTCCACTGCTATACAATAACAACATAGTAGATTTCCATGGGGGCATTAACATGTGAAGGCTGAATCAGTGGTGAGGGTGCATTGTTGAAGCAGCAGCTCTGTCATTTTTGTTTTATGTGTGGACTCCTCCCCTTTTGTTTCCCTCTCCCCCTCCTTCAAGCATAGACGAGTCATAGAGAGAATCGGGGTCAGCCGTGCATCCCCAGTTGCAACCCGTTCCTGCTTTTCTCCCCTTTTCCCTAAACCAACAAACCTCCCTGTGTCCTTTCCATATCTGCCATCTCTTAGACCTCATTTTGATCATCCAGTCACATTTCTTTCCACTTCCACATCTCTTAATGTCTCCCTTCATCTCATGCTTTTGCTCTGGTGAGTTCCCATGTGTCTGTTAGGAGAAACGGACAGGGTGAGATTTATAATTAACAAAGGCTGATTCTAGCACTGAAAAGGAGAGCTGTCTGGAAGAATCTGTATGGAAGGGAGCCAAAGGGCAACAAATTGGGCTTATTATACAGTTTATCAAATAGATGTGGAAAAAGGAGAAAGGGCTTGCCAATGAGACACAATGATTGGTGTAATCTGAAATGGGTTGTGTTCCTTTTTTTATGCAGGTTTTGGACAAATCTAAACTGTTTAGCCATGGAAGAACACTTTAAAAACAGCTTTCAGTATGGGACCCAACACTGCATCAATATTCTGACAAGTTTGGGCAACCGTAAAGATGGGTTACCATCTTATAAAGAATCTTTGTTCCCCTCAAGAGTGCATTGTCTCTTGAATTACCTCTAAAACTGTACTACTACTGTACAGGTACTACCCCAAAAATTTGAATATTGTGAAAATGTTCATGTATTTCTATAATTCAACTTAAAAGGTGCAATTTACATATTGTATAGACAAGTAATATACAAATCAATATATTTCAAGCTTTTATTTGTTTGAATGTTGCTGATTAGGACTTGCAGCTTAAGAAAACCTCAAATTCTAAAACTCAAAAAATTAGAATATTGCATGAAATCAATTTAAAAAGGACTTTAAATACAAAAAAGTAGTGCCTCCTAAAGTAAAATTTTGCATCTATACTTATTACTTGGTTGGGGCTCCTTTTGCTTGAATGACTGCCTTAACCCGGTGTGGCATGGATGCAACCAGCTACTGGCATATTTCGAGTGTCATGGAAGACAAACATGCTTCAATCACAGCCTTGAGCTCTTTATTGTTTGGTCTCTTCCTGTTCAGCTTTCTCTTGACAATGCCCCACATGTTTTTGATGGGGTTCAGGTCAGGTGAGTTTGCGGGCCAATCAAGCATGGGTGTTGAACCAAGATTTTGCACTTTTGGCAATGTGGGCAGGTGCCAAGTCCTGCTGGAAGATGAAGTCTTCATCCCCATACAGCTGGTCTGCTGAAGCAAGCATGAAGTGCTCCGAAATGTCCCAGTAGTCGGCTGCGTTTATGCTGGACTTAATGAAGCTCACAGGTCCATTCCTTATGAAGTCCTCCACACTTTTGAATGGCCCTTTCCTGACCATCTTCTCCAGGCTGCTGTCGGCCTTCTGGCTTGTACACCATTTTCTTCCACACTTCTTCCTTTTACTTAACTGTCCATTAATCTACTTTGAAGACAGCACTCAGAGAACAACCAGTTTTTTTTGCTATCACTTTTTGTGTCTTTCCCACCTTGTGCAGGGAGTCAATGATGGTTTTCTGCACGACTGTCAGATCAGCAGTCTTCCCCATGATTGTGAATTCCTCTAAACCAAGACAGGGAATTTTTTGAAAGGCTTGGGGCACTTATGGAGGTGTTTTGGATTACTTGCCTGATTAGAACGTGACACCGTGAGCCTACAATACTGGAGCTTTTTACAGAAATCTAATTTTTTGAGTTTTAGAATTTGAGGTTTTCTTAAGCTGCAAGTCCTAATCAGCAACATCCAAACAAACAAAAGCTTGAAATATGTTGATTCGCATATTTGTCTAAACAATATGTTAATTGCAGCTTTTAAGTTGAATTACAGAAATACATAAAACTTTATCAGTATATTCTAAATTTTTGGGTAGTACCTGTATATAATATAATTAGTTAAGATGGTGCACTTTTTGAAGTATGAATACAGCAGTTTTCTTAAGTCAGAGCATTACTCTTCCTTTTTCTTATTTTTGAAGAGAAGCATCTAAAGTGTTAAAGATGAAGAGTGCAATATCCAGTTTATAAATGCTAGGCTACTGGTTTGCTTAAGGAAAATGGTTGGATGGAGGGAATGCCACTGTAAGGAGACCATGTCTTACAGCCTGCTCTGAGGCATTAAGGCAGGGCTAGGCCAGGGCTGGTTTAATTTGGTTGGTTAAACAGATGGCCCAGTGTGGGTCAGTGTTGTGGAGGGAGGGACCTTGTAGACGAGCCTTTAACCATCTGGGCTCAGAGTGATACTGGGGTTGCTTCTCTGTCCAGACCTCCATTTACTCATACCTTAAGTGATCCCTAATGGCAAATTATGTTTACTCGACAGTTCTCATTTGGAGATGAATGGATGGTCTGTCTGCTTAAAAAACTGACAATCAATCTTTAAAGCAAAAGCTTAACACTTAATGAGAGAATTAGTGTTATTGGATTGGTAATGAGTATAAGGTTCTTTCTTTTTTTTCTTTTTTTTTTCTTTTTTTTCCTCTAATTGTAATTATTAATAGTGTCCCAACCAACAAGTTAAAATGAAATGTCAGCCAATAGTTTCTCACTGATATAACTAGAAGACATATTTTTCTCTATTGTTTATAGATAATTCAAAATACAGCAGCTCAACGAAGTGCTCGAGTGAATTTTCCAGCAAAGGCTGTGACATACTCCGCGAGAAATGAGAACTTTCTTTTTGTTCTCAGGGCCACGAGAACAAAATTATGTCATTTTGCTCTCATGGATGTGGTTGAGGATGGTTTGCAGCTTGTTGTTGCTTGAATCAGAGAATTGTCACTTCCAAATTACCACAGATGCAACGTTGAACGCATAGTCTGAATAACCAGCTGATCGAGGTAGTGATAAAGTACGAAAATGTAAACTACACACGTGGCATTTAAATACAAGGACACCACTGCGTGCGCAACTCCATCCTGCCACGGACAAAGTTTATTGTAAATGTACAATCAGTGGGTGAACACAGTCGCCCCCCCTCTTCTCCTCTGCGCGCGCCTGGTCGCAGAGCTTCTTGTAGAATATGTAATGACTTGATGAAAATATACTTTTGTCTTGTTCTTGCAGCCTCGCGGGCAAGAACAAAGTTCGTGCTTCTCGTGGAGTATGTAACAACTTCAGAGAAAGAGCTGGAGGTGCAGATTACTCTCTTGTGCCAGCCTTAGAGTAGAATCTACAGCTGTCACCGAAAATGACCAGCACCTGCTCCTTATGTTCTCCAGGTCCGTTTATAGAAAGCATCAGAGCAAAACCACAGTACTAAGTGGTTGGTGGGTGGCAGCAGCAGAAGCTTCATTAGATGTAAAATGTACCCTTTGTGTGCACGTGGGTTGGCTTGGTCATATCATACCATTCACGGTAATACCGGTGTAACGTTAGGGAATGATAAGAAAATGAAATAGCATGATAGAATGTGGGTGAAACCCGCATGCGCACTGCCGTTGCTCAATCACACATGCAGCCAGTCTGTCGGCTGAGGAGAAGGAAGGTAAAAGCATCATATTGACTTGAAGCTTGTTCCATACTTCATGAGAGTAGTAGGGTTGGGCATCGAGAATCAAGCATCGATGGGAACCGGGACTAACTGTCCGATTCCCCCGGAATCGTTCAATTTTTTAAATTTCGATTCCTATTTTCGATGCCCAGTCCGCTAAACACCATAGAATCCGCCGGAAGCGGAACGTTTCTAAGTACCGAGTTTCATGTACAGCCAATTACGCTGACGCACATGGCACAACTCAGTGTCTTTGTCGCTATATTTAGCCAGTTTTCAGACCCTCTGTTAACTTTCTTTTAGTAAAACCACTGGCAACAAGTCTAGAGACACTTTCTGGTCTTACTGGAGACTTTTGAGACTTTTTTTAGTTGCCTACAAAAAAAGAAAATGTAAACTTTTTTCAACCCTTACAAGAATCGGAATCGAGAATCGATAGGAACCAGAATCGAAAGAAGGAATTGAAAACGGAATCGTCAAAAATCAAACGATGCCCAACCCTAGAGAAGAGTGAACTTTCTTCTAGTTTTCAAGGCGACTATAACAAGAAAAAGGTTCGTTTTGGTCATTTCATCCTCTACGTGAAGCTTCTTCTGCAACTGGGTTGTTATTAATGCAGGGGGATGACTGAAAATCTTTGTTAGTGGCAGGCAGGAGGGGTTGAGCCAGGGTGGTGTCTGTGCATGTAAATGCCACGTGCTGTACAGTGTGTGTATGTGTGTATGTATATATATATATATATATATATATATATATATATATATAATATAATATATTAGGGCTGTCAAAAAATTAATCCTGATTAATTACATTGCTTTTTTCACTTCTAGAACACATTCAGGGTTAACGGTGTCTCACAAGGAATTCTGCATTTATCTTTAGTAGACTAAACTACTGAAACCCTGTCCTTACATGTCTCCCTATAGTCCTTCAGACAGCTGCAGTTTAGTCCAGAATGTTGCTGATACGGTCCACACGCTGACTTCACAACTGTCCTAATGTGAAGCTGAAATTCAGGTCTGAGTCCCGGACTACTCCCAGATGTGTAGCTTGGTTTTAGCCTTTAAGTTGTAAAACAAAAGTTAATGTATTTTCTGCATATAGCAGTAGTAATTAAAAAGGACATCTCTTGTTTGACAATAGGATTAATTTAGGATAAATTTTTTGACAGCCCTAATATATATATATATATATATATATATATTTCGTACTTTCTCACCCCCCCGATCAGCTGTTTATTAAAGCTACCTGTTTAACTACGCATCAGCGGAAATGCGGAAGTGACCGTTTTCCACTTCAAGCTTGTCTGCGCTAACCCCGCCTGCCTCGGATGTCCGACTGATCCCTCAATATTTCTCCTTGTGCCGTGAGAAGACCGCTCTGCTCATATGAATATGATCACGTTCTGCTCAGAGACTTATTATTTTGAATCAGGTGTGCTAGAACAAGGAAACATTTCTTTCCTTGTCTGAGTTTGTGGTTTTGCTGACATGAATAAACTGTACCAAACTGAACTGAATAAATGCAGGACGGGGACCGCAGTTCTCCACCTCTGTTATAAATTTTATGCTCCGGATATGCAGCCCATTTCCAATGCTTTTTGTTTAACCTAACTGACAGCAGGAAATTTGCAACATCTGCACAGCTGATTAAAAAAAGTGTTAACTTTAATGCACATCAGAAACAGCTGCTTGTTAAAGTGAAAAGAAATTGTAAATTTTCAATTGCACAAATAAAGTTGTGCAATTTTCAAGTATTTGTCTCATGTCAGTCATATCACCAGTTATATCATTATCGCAAATTTTATAATCTGTATCGTGATAAATATTTTGGGCCATATCGCCCTGCCCAAGTGTGTGTGTGTGTGTGTGTATGCATGTGCGTATGTGTAGGTGTGTGCAAATGTGTTGCTTGAGCTTAACGTTTACCTTGTAAACTGCTGTTGTGACACCATCAGCAAACAGCTTGGACAGAGGCCACCCAGAGTGAACTGGACACTGTGGTGTTTGTCACCTCTTACGTTTGTCTTTGTCTCTCTGCTCTGTCCATCTAGCATAGAAAAAGGGACAATGAGCAGCACCGCACAGGTGGGAAGAGCAGCCAGAACTATACAAGACAATTTTTTTTTTAATGGATGAAACGGGAACTATTTAAGTTCATGATATAAAAAGTGAAAAAAGGTTAAAAAAAAAAATGACTTCGGGATTGAAGGTTAAAGTGTGCCTGTCTGTTTTTCAGCAACACAGGCACACAAAGAGACAAACTTGTCTCATTAATTCAGTCATACTCACTATAAAGAGCTTTGAAAAGGGCTGCATTACCAAAGTTGCTTAATATTTCCCACCTTTTCCAAGTTAAGTTTGACATAGGATCATACACGAGATCATTATTTGTTAGGATATGGGTTAACATATTCCTAAATCTTCCAGTATTATGGGTGTGTTACCACATAGATATAACGTATAGTTATGATTTGATTATATCAGGCCATTTTTATCACCATTGTAGCTTTCAAAATCACTTGACATTTTATGCAAGCAATCCTCCCCAACAGTTTCTGTTTATATTAAGTCAAAAGGTCAATGAGTGTATTCAGGCCAGCATACTGCCAGTATGCTGAGTGCCAAAAACCAAGCTATTTCTCCTTGTTCATGGAGGTGTGTAGTGACTCATGCTTCAGAGAAACTCAATTGCCAGGTTTGCTCAAAGTCATCCTTTTATTGTTTATGCCTCTGTGATAAAGCTGTATTTCCTGTTTTGCCAGGACTTCCAGCAATTGGCAGCTTTGTTTGGGGATTGGGGATTTTGACTGTTTGAACATGTTTACATACAACTGTGCAAGAGTGATAGACATGAAGACATGTAAATACATGTTGGAAAGAGTGATTTTTTTCTTTGTTACACTTTGGAGATCCACTTTATTTCTCTGAGATTAATTAAGGTGTAACCCCCCCCCCCCCCCTTCCATCAAACTTTAATGATTTTATTGTACAGTTTATAAAAATGGACTCCTGTGAAGATCCCCTTAATGCTCAAACAGACATTTTGGGATGCATATTAAAGGAGGACCTTAATAGGTGACGCTTAACTTTCACTGGGGACTTGTTGAAGGTCTTCTCTTGACGGTCAAGACTGTGAGAATTTTCAAACTTTCCTGAGTGAATGGCTTTGAAAGCACAGTGGATTGTATTTAAGGGGTTCCCCTTTGCATTCCTCCTCCTTGTACTTTCCATGTTCCCTGCTTGTATTTCCTGCTAAGCATTTCCAAGTTTGCCACTCCCCCATCTTCTCAGAATGTCTTTTTGTGGCTGAAATCCCAGAAATTTCTCACCAACTTGACCACAGAAGCAGCAAAAAGAGTCTATAGTGAGAGAAGTGACTCAAGTCATATACTTAGCGAAATATAGGTTTGTGGTGCTGCAAAGCTGAGGAATTCTCTTATAATCTTGTACTTTATATGATTCAACATTTAAACGGCTATGATCAGTTGATTTCCCTTTCACAAAGGTACAATGGCTTGTCTGTCTCACATTCAGGGGATCTGGAACTCAAGCTGTACATTTTTAGAAATGTAGGGAACCTAATATGCAGAATTACCCAAAAGGTAAATTTATTTGGCCCTGCTAAAGTGAAGGGGGAAGTAAAGGGAGGGACAAGGGAGTGGTAGATGTGTTTTTAATTTCCTCTTGCAGCTCTCAGCCTGCTGCTGTTGCTGCTTTGCGGCCTTTGCCTACTGTCACTGTGGTGAATTGAAAGGGTCTGGGTCAGGATCCCTGCAAGACAGGGTGAGGGTTGCCACTGACCCCAATGTAAATGAAGAGAGTTTGGATGGGGACAGAAGAGTGACATCTAAATGTCATAATTCCTCAAAAATACCCCAGTTTTACTACAAATTGTAACAAATCCTTCCATTTGCTGCTGTAATTACACAACAAGGGTGGACTGTTATTTTTTTCATGATCAACTATTTATTTCGGTTTTATTTTTTCCTATACAGTAAAACAGAAAAAGGTAAAAAAAAAGAAAAAAAGAAAAATGTAAAAGGCAACACATAAATATAACATGATTTACATGCCCCATACTAATCATTAGCTGGGCTCCTAGGCTGCTGTTATGTTGCCTGCCCGGCACATATATGAAAAGACATATGAAAACAGACCCCAGGTTAAAAAAAAAAGCAAAATTCTCCTTTAAGATTGCTTTGATGAACCAGAAACAAATAGTCGTCAGCTGATACTTGTTCTAAACAATTTGATCAGTGGTCACTGAAATCATAAGGGCAGCACAAAAGCTGCCACGAACCAAAATGAACAAATCTGATGTGGTGATGAGTGATGTGCCCCTAAAAACTTGATTGTAGTATCCTTCAATGGGAATTTGTATTTAATTTGTACTGTTTTGTACAGCTGTGACTTTAACATGTTTGATGTTTATTGTTTATTTGGATCCCCAAAATAAAAGAAAACAAATAATGCTTGGTTGGAATATTGCTGCCTCCATTTCCTGTCAGATTTTAGATTCTACTGGACCCTGGGTGAACTTTTGCTGACAGCACCTTGTAGATGTACTTTGAACCTGATAATCCATGACATGAATTTAAAACCTATGACAATATTATCCAGGCCAATGCTCTTGACCTCCTTTGTCTATGAGGCTGAAACAGTTAGGTGTTTCTTATAAGGGGAAATAAGTGATTGTGAAAAACTCTCTATTCTTCCTATCTCTCTTTCCTTCGAGGATAAGTTACACTGAGTATGAGCTAAATTAGGTGGCGGTTAAACTGTTGCTCTTGTTCTCAGATTAATTGGACCTTACTGTATTACATCCACAATAGGCCAAGCCTTTCCCACACTTTAGCCTGACCATTCACTATGGTACAAATCCAGTTACAGCACAAACTCTCTGTGTAGAAAACCCCAAAGGAGTCCATCATTTCACAGGCATCAGAGGAACTGGCGGGCACTATTATCTCTATCTGACTGCTATCTTTCAGCCTTGCTGCATTCTCTCTCCACTAGCTAAGCTTATCTAGGCCATATAGCTACACAAATGCTGGGTGGAGGCAGCTGCAGTAATAGTTTTCAAAGACCAGTATCGCAAAAGAGACATGATTCCACTCCATTGTGTATCATGTTGTTGTCACTGTCTTGATTTTCAGTAGCATTTCCTTAGCCAAACACAAGCTCTGATTCCTGGTGTGTGAGTGTCTACTGGGGGACAGGGACCAAGTGAAAAATGATCTGTAGTAGTCAGGCCCATCAGTAAGAACTCATGAGTTCCTTTGGGAGCTCACAAAGTCTTTATAGAGTAAGGTCCTAACTGCCTCTTCTCTCAATGGCACTATTCAGGGGAAAAGAATCAAATAGTGAGAGGGAAAAAGAAAAAGACTATCTGGATTTGTGTCATAGACCCTCTTTGTTTGCCTACTCTGTAACCCCACCACACACACAAACACACAGAGACCGTGACCCTGTGCTCTTTTGCTATTGTCAATACGTCATGCTAAAGAGGTTGCAGAAAAAGAGGACACCACTGTCACTTCTCATCATTGTCAAAAAACAACAACAAAAAAAAAAACTGACAGGCATGACTTGAATGCTTCTTAATGTTAAAAATACTGCAGGGTGTGATTTACTTCAGGGCTTTGTGTGCTAATATTCTGTTTAATACCAGTTTTTCAGCTTTGACAACATTAATTGATTGATTAAATCAGTGCCAATGGGTAATCATGTCTGGTGTTTTCTGCTATATTTTATTTGCTGTAGACTATCAAAATGTTGATGACACGGTACCATCCAAGCTGTCATCCTTATGCAATTAATTTTCAATTAGTTTCTAAAAAAGCAAGTGTTTTGTGTAAACTGAAAGCAGAGTCTTGTAAATAAGCAGAGCCTTCACAGATTAAAACAGTACCATAATTTACCATAGTTTTTGTCTGAACTGGAGAAATGCCAAGCGTGGCATGCTGATTTTTTTTTTCTCTTCATTCTTTGTCGTCTTCTTAAAGGTGCCATGACATCAAATTTCACTTTTCTGGGGTTTTGGGGGTATAATATGATCTGTTGTGCACTGATGAGGCCATGTGAATGTCCAGAGTGAGAATCAAAGTTCCTGTTTATGGTCTGTCAGCTTTGTCTCTCTGCTCAGAAACAGTTGAATCAGACAGCAGGCTATCATTCTACGTAGTTCTATCATTCTACGTAATTTAATTGCTCCAATAAGAGCACACTATCAAGTAAACAGCGCCCCCCTCTCTCTCCTAACGGCCGATGCACCGTCCGCTCCCCCCCTCCCCTCCCTGTCTGATTCAGCTTCGTATGGAGCTAGTAGTAACTTCTGTGCAGTCAGGTCTGGATTTTCAAACAAATGGATTTAAAAGAAAACTTCTGCAGCAACACTGAGGGAGGGGGCCACAACCTTGTCATTACCTGTAAGTTTATTTATTTTCTAAATGCTGTCTTGTCTGATAAACGTAGCTCACTGTCTGGATTGTTGCTAGCAGTTAGCCTTTAGCAAACTCCGATCGCAGCTTGACCTAGATTCTCAAATAAGGTCATAGCGAAATAAGGTGTAGCCAATCAAAATGAAGTCAACGTGGTCTCCGGGTAAAGCTCCATATCATCACCGGACCCAACTGTATTACTGAGGAAGTGAGGTCTGACGTTTCAAAACAATACTCCGCTGTAAAAAATGCCGTTTTTTTCTTTGGAGTATTTACATATGCAGTAATTCCAACAACATAAACTAGTTTTTAACTGCTATGTCATCACTCCTTTAAGTATATTAATAGAGTGTTGCCAGATCTGCTTCTTAGCTTTAAATACTGTTTTTTGGCTCAGTTTTATGACTGCACTGATGAAATAATCAGTTTTTAGTGAAGTGGACATAGGAATGCGCTTTAGGAATTTTTTGATTGAAGCTTACCCCTCATTTGACCCTTGCTTATCTGGTCAGTGGAAATTGTTAGATGATCTTTTAATTCTATTGCTTGGCTGGGAGTCTGGACAGAGGGTTGGTGAATGAAACCTTACATCTGTTTATGTTAAGCATAGTACATGCTTCAGAGATGGGGCTTTTGCAGGGTAGAAAGAGGAGCTATTTGAAAGACTTGAGAGGAAGCTGTTAACCCTGACCTCTATGACTGCCCTTTAAAGAAAGGCATTCAGAAAGGTCTTCTCTTGGCAATCAATAACACTTGTTTGTTAATCATTGCATGACTTTCACTCAGTAACTATAGCAGAGCAGCTAATTCTCACTGGAATATTGTACACAGCAGACAAACTCTCCTCTGCCATAAGTGCAAAACTTCTGGGGAAAGAACTCACAAGTATTCTCTCTGCAGCCTGACACATCTTCTCTTCTCCCTGCTGGAGGCCATCTCTTCCTGAGGCCTCATCATCATTCAGCCTCATTAGTCTGTCACTGCTCTGATTTGGTTACAGGAAGAACCTTGAAATAACCAGCAGCACTCACTCACAAGACATTAGCACAATCATATCGCTCCTTCTCTTTGCATTATTGTGAACTCTAGAAGATAATCCATGTGCACTATCCCAATGTTTTTTTCCCTACATTTAAAGATTAAAACATACCTTTTAAACGAGATTTTTAATTTGACAAAATTAGCAGAGGTGTTATAGTGCAGAGGTGTTTAATCTCTTTATATTAATCAGCCATGGAAAAGTGACAAAAGTGAAATTAAAGTAATTCACTAATAAAGTTTAATTCATCAAAAATTTAAAAATAAGTCCAGATATCAGATCAACCCTCAACTCAAACTGCACTTCACAAGCACTACTGAAATGAATGTTTTAACATTTTGGGAATTACACTACTCACAAAAAGTTAAGGATATTTGGCTTTTTGTATGATGTCAGAATGAATCTAAAATCCACTACAACCTTTCCAGGTGAACTGAATTGAACTTTCTCTAAACTTTTCAATGCACATGTACATTGTTCGATGGTTAAATATTTATTCTGCATCATTCTGTTCTCCAAAACCAAAAAGTTGAATATCCCTAACTTTTTGTGAGAAGTGTATGTTTGTTTGATGTTCTCCTGAGAGTTAGTTTATAGCTTTTGTCTGTTTGTTGGATGAAAAGTTTAAGCCTTTTAGCCTAATTTAAAACTTGAAACAGGAAGATTCTGAACTGGTTTTCTTTGGGGTTGTTCCTAATTTGTGTTTGAGAGTTATTACTTGGCATGTTATAATAGTTTTCTAATTAGACAACGTTGCAGTACTAAATGCTGATGGATCCTTAAATCACAATAACAGTCGAACCAGAAATTTCAGGTCTAAGAGAGGGCTTTTTATATTAATTCATTAATATTTAATTTAATATTCTAAATATTTGAGACCATTATTCATAACTTGTCTTGTAGGCAGTAATAGTAAATTGTCCTGAGCAGATTGCACTTTCCTTTGTTTTTTTTTTTGTTTGTTTTTTTCTTCCTTTTTCTTTGTGTATTCAAGGGATTTGTGTGAAATTATGCTGATTGAGAAATGGTTTTGCTGAGCTCAGATCGAAATAAAATTACAACATACAACTCTACAAATGCTCCAGATATTTCCTGTGCTTTTACAACAAGTTGTGTCTGCTGTCCACTTGTCTTACTTTGTGGTGACAGGCTTTGGAAACAGGAGCACAAATCTCTAATCTGTTGCCACCTCACAGTCTCTGCAAGGTCTGCCACGTTATCAAAAGGAAATTGCTAACTAATCAGTATTATGCTCAACAAATTGAATATGACAGAAGTATTTATAAGAGCTCGATAACTCTCATAGATGGATCTGTTATATTCAAATGTCGTAAAGTATCTATGTGTAACATTAGCTTAGTGAATTTCCTTCCACAGGGATGGAGGAGGTAAAACTTCCCTCTGATAAGGCAATCTTAATGGCATCCCTACGCTGGGCCCATTTCTGTAAGGCTGCAAACTTAACACAGAAAATAAATAATGTAGATTTATTAGCCTCACAAAATTTGATTATTCACCCTTCTGATGATATGTGCAATGCTGGTCATATATTCATACTGGTTTTGTTAGTAGGGCCCTGGCCATGGATCAGGCATTTAGTTATTATAGCATTATAAATGTTATATTATACACCAGTGAATAATCAGATCTATTACTTGAGCAGTTACAGATACAATAGTAGTTGTGTATTGGTTAAAGAAAATCAACACTGTTTGTCAATTAGAATGCAAAATTTTTCAGTAGCTTTTTAGGTGGTTGAGCTTTTTGGACTGTAAGTGAGCTTCACTTTTCTTTCCATTCCAGTCTATCTGTTCTTATCTAGATGAAACAGCTTTCATTTTCAATTCTGGAAAACTGTTAAGACACCATAGGAACCTAGAATAGATTTTACAGCATCCTATGGTGTTACAGCTGGAGACTGGATTTTAGCTTGGAACTCAGTTAAGTCTGTTAGACTCTCTGAAGAGCCAGTAAACCAAAATGTGTCTGTATCTTAGAGGTCACAGTGACCTATGTTGTGTAAATAAAGGCATTTTCAAGATTTATGAAAGAGAGTGCCTTGGGGTTATTTTGACAAGAAGGGTACAACAAATGTCTGTTGTGGTAGACAATGACTTTATGTAACTAATGATGAACAAACTTCATAAATTGTGGTATAGTTGGTGTTGCTCTACCTTTGTTTGTATATTTGAGTGCTTATTGATGGTGCCAGTGCACACTTTTAGGTTAATCAGTGTTGAGCTCCAGTAACCCCCCGTTCTCCCATGAGATGTCCCTGTGGGAGCTACAACAGCTGTGATGGTGTAAGTCACCCCCTTAGGACCCGTCACTGCTGCTGTAAGCAAACACATACACACTTACTGTCTCTGAACACCCGTGGGGATAAGAGGCTGAGGTCATAAAATTGTAATTTGTCTCCCATATTGTCTGCCATCCATGTTTTTTCCATGATGAACTCTAAGCTGAGTATGTTCAAAATGCCGCTAAATCAGCAGCAGAAAATTTCATGACATATTTGTGGAGACTGTCTCTAACACCCAGATTCCACATACTCCACTCCGTTCCGTTTCGCACCAAACACGTTGCTATGTTATTCAATGAGCTGCAGTCCATATGCTCCATGCGGCTCCGTTGACATACGTCCTCTGCGTTGCGCTGCGCCCAAATTGCAGAGGCAGTCCAATTTTCTGCTCCGTCGGCATAGGCAGGATCAATCCCCGCAGCTCAGATCGCACCATGAACATGGACTACATCCGGATTATTAAAGTAAACACATTGCGAATCAAAACGTAAAATACATGAAAAAGCACAGTTTGATTAAAAATCACCTCCAAAATTGGAGTTTTCTGTACTGTACGCGTTTTACATCAGCCTACATACATTATAGGCTACAGATCAGGACATTGATATGAACAAAAATGGAAAACGTGAAATTTCCCAATGTAAAACACTTGTTTCTATTGATCATGACAAAAAAAAAAAAGGCTGAACTCTGTCTGCGTCCTCGTGCAGTTCATGTGTGCTGGGTTTGCTATTCACCAAATTGTACACATGTTGATCATTGTGAAAGGCCATTTGATTCATGCTGTCAGAACATGCCTTGTGCATGCTCTGCCCGGGCTCCAAGACCTGGCGGAGCACTACTGGACAGAGCTGGGTGCATGTAGTGGGTGTTGTACTTCTCAACGTGTTTGCTGCGCCGTGCGCAGCGGAATGGTGCAGACCGGAGTATGTGGAATCTGGGGGTAAGGTTTAAGTTTGTTTGAATACAAGAGTCTGAAAGAAACTGGGGTCTTTGTAAAAGAGGTTGCCAGATCTTGTGTCTGATGTTTGGGAAGAAATACATCAGACCCTTTGCTCAGCAGTCAGACAAAATAGGGGCCTTATCTCTTTCAGATGCAACAAATAGATAACAAAATCTAGATGGTGATCACTGCTCTGTGCCAACAGCCACCTGATGCCAAGAGATCTGTCTAGATGAGCTGAGAGGCTGGATGATGTATGTGGAGAAAGTGCCTCCACCCATCTTTCTGTAAAGGGTAACAAAAAAGCTTGTTATTCTCTAAAAAATATCCATCAAAAATCCTACAAGACATTTTCCAAACTGTATTATGTTATGGAAACAAAAACGAGAACAGATGCTGGGGGTTAGATGATAAGTGCACTTTTACAGCCCTAAGCTTTTTCATGTCTGAATAGTTTAAAGCCCATTCAGACTTGCTTTGATGCTCACACGGCACATAGCTGTAAGTGCGTTGCTGTTCGTGAGCAAGGGGAAATGGTCAGACTGATTAAACCATAGAGGAAGAAGGAACACATCACAAGACTGGCATAAAGTAAAACCCACAATTAAACCTTTGTCGCACAAAAGTTTAGGAAGCCCATGCTGTTTTTCTGCCTTCGACCTTTGCTGCAGTTTGCTGTAGCAACAGCACCCATCAGGATGCAAAGTGACCAACTGGTGGCCATGTTGGGTGGATGATTTCATCGTGTCTTATTATTTACTGCTCCATTCTCAGATTGTGTGTCCTGATTGCCTGTGGCCTACCGCCTACATCATAGATCCTTTTGCTGGTGCACCTTCACGTTCCTATGGTAACCAGCACCAGCAAAGCGATCAAACGGCTACAGAAGCATTTTCAAGTGGTCTTTCTAAAAGAGCTTTCTGTATTGTATATTCAGACATCACTGTGCACATAGTTGAACAATGCAACCTGCAGAAATAAAGAAAACATGTTGGATTAGTCAAAGTGTGCAGACATGCTTTGCAAAAGTCATCCTGGAACATTAGAGTAAGTGTGTAATCAATTTAAGAAAAGGGTTATAAATCTTGACTCTCTGATTTGCTGCTGATTGATCAGCTTGTTTATTTATAGTCTTTAGGTGGCTACTTACAGAAAGCACTGATCTTATTCAGCCTTCCCTCTCAACTTTGAAGCATCAGTACTACACTGTCTTGTCTTCAGCTTTAATAATATATTGGTATTGGAAGTGTAAAGTAAAAAAAAAAGAAAGCAAAACAAAACAAAAAATCAAAATAATGATTCTGAAATTTTATTCTTAAGAAGTAAGACGTTTTGCAATTTCTCTGCAAAATACATGGTGTCTTCCTTATCCATGCAACATCTTATATTTAAGTTTTGAACATGCCAAACGTATATTATGAAAATCTATCACTGTTAGTAAAAACTTTAGGAGGCTGAGCACTGGAGGTCTCAGTCATCCATCTAAATCGCAACATAATGCCAGTAAAAGCAAAGAAATAGACCTTCCCTGCAGACATACTTATTTTATCCTATCATTGGTACCTCCACCTGTGCTTTGAGATAAGATTTGCACATCTTCCCTGTAACTCTTCTTAGTAGATGAATTTATTCATTGATGGGCTTTTTTTATGCTGAACTCATCCTACTTCCTTGAAAACATACTGCAAATTCACAGACATACACGGGGGGATTAAGCCAGCTCTGTGCTGGCTGTGTGACAGTTATTCTGTCTGGCAGTACTCGAAGCCACACAGAATGACTCTGCTACTAAATATACAACAGATGCTTTAGACGTAACCAGAGTTGCGGTCACACAATTTTGACTCTCCTACAGGCACGTGTTGATGCATGGTCTCAAGGCAGCTCTGCTTTTGGCATTTGACTGCTGCTCACAAAGGGTCAGTTATGATGTTTATGTGTTGCTTTTAGAGGCTACAGAGGTCATTTGCGTTCATGCTGCTGTTTAGGAATCATGTAGTCATTTATTAGACCCATGCCTATTGTCCTTGTTATTGGAGACATCACTTTTCACAATTTGTTGACACATTGAAATGGTTTAGAAAATGAGATTTTGCTTCCCAAAACAGGTATGTCAGGAATTTTTGCAATGCCACAAGCAACCAGCTCCCTGATCCTAACAACACCCATTAACCTTAATGATAACATTAAATTAATAAATGTGCAGCCACTTGTCAAATGCACTCTTGTGCTTTGAAAGTAGCTCTCCAGCTGTTTAAATTACTCCTATTGATTAATTACTCCTAATTACTCCTCTTCTGTATGTTTCATTATTGTTGTTTGCAGCTTGTACTCTTTTAAGAAAATTATTAACGTGAAGCATTATGTCAGTCTCTGTTGTTTTTAGTGTAGTACACCAATTTCATCTTAATACATCAACTCTAAGCAGCAATTTTTCTCACTTTATTGTTCCATAATTCCATAAAGCTGCACCAAATCCAGCATGTGGTATAGATAGCAGCAGCTATGACAATAACATACAGGCAGGGACTTTCACTTCATTTTCTCACTTTCACTTAAATACGTTATGTCGTCAAACACAAAATAAGTTGCCATTCTTAGAGTTAACTTGACCTGAAGTTTTGGCAACAGTGCAAAGTGTTCACAGCTTAACGTGAGAAGCTTTGTATTTATAGCTTCACAAGTAACCACCAGATGAAGGACAGCCTTTGTACACAAATGTAGAATGCCTTGTTAGTCATTCAGTTTATGCATCTCACATTTTACTTGCTTGTTTTCATCTTATTAAACTATAACTGTAACAAAGTTAGTTTCCATGTGGTGTTTTTTTAAAATATCAGTTTGTCTTTATATTCTGGTCTACGTACATGCCTTGGATTTGATTTCACTAATCTGATTGTGTGTTATTCATGGGCTGTGTGCATATGATAATGCTTCTTTGTAATATCCCACATACAGACAAACTAATCACTGTCAGGATTAGGCTGTGATGTATGGTGCAAAGTCTGCCGTGGTTGGGAAGTTTTCACTTGGAGTTGAATTTAATTTTCAGGGCAGTGGAGCGAAACCTTAACCTTAAATCCATGCTGACGCTGCTGGCTTCACTAAGCACTGACACTATGCTGTTATAAAATGGACACATCTACTGACCCCTATCCACCCTAGCTCACCCCCCCCTCAGTATTATTATGCTTTGTGTGGCAGGATAAGTGCACCCTAATTGATCTATATTGATTAGAACTGTATTTGCCAGACAGTTATAGGCTTCCCCCTCAGGACATTACATCTGCTGATCCCACCCCCCACACCCCTTTCTGGCCTCACTGAGTGCTTTTACTTTTTACTGACTAGTACTTTGTACTCTTTTACTCTAACTGTACTTCTCTGTATTATTTTTTTTTTATCTACACACAAGGCTAGGCCGAAAAATGGTTACAAGTTTAGATCAAAACAAAGTGACACAGATGTTAATTTAGATCTGAATAAATCCATTTGTAACTCTTTACCTTTGTCCAGTGAAAGAAAGAACCATCCACTTTATTGTTACCTCCTGGTCAATTGCTTGATTAGCAAAACGTACTTGAAACAGTGTTAGTAATTCTGTTTAGCCACTCTGGCTGTGAGCTTGTAGACTTGTTTATTGTACAGTGCAGATGCAGCAGAGATAAATTGCTTCAGGCATTTTTGTTCAGACTCCTCGCAAACAATAGATGTGCTCATGTGGATGAGTATAGAACTGACTACACATTCAGTTATTAGTATACACAGACTAAAATCCTAAAGGCTGAAGGCATCTTGTCATTGTACAGAAAATGTGAGCAAGTCATCATGAAAACAACTTCTTGTATATTATGCTATTTAAAACTTAAGTAAGCCGCATGTAATTGAGTCATATTAATAAATGTACAAAATCTTAGCAGTGGAGTTTGCTTTTCTATAAGGAAGCTGAGTTTTTTAACACTGTAAGAAGTCCACTTCAGTTACAAGACACAATTTCTTCTTTTGTTTTTCCAATAGATTACAGAACTGACCCTCCGTAGCCCATGCAGTGACGTCAGACCTCACCTGTCCTGCTTTGCCTACACAGCCAAAGGCAGAAAAGGTAACTAAAGTACATATATTTTTTGTAAGATGTATTTTTAAAGCAAGTTTTTCTACATTACTTTTGTTCAGATGTTTTAATGAACTTGGCAAAAAGCAACATTTAGATGAATTTAACTGAAAAATGTGTTTGGACCCATGTTTAAGTTGTCTTCAGAGCTGTAAGCTTATATGCAAGCTCATATTTGGAGTTTGACTTTGACTCTTTCTGCTTCTAGAATGTTTGATTTTGAAAAGAGTTTAAATGATTTGTTCAAAGACTAATTGACTTGATAACCTGGATAACACATTTAAGAATCTGCTGTTTTAGATGTACTTGCATATCTACATTTTTTTTAAACAGATGATGGAAAGCATATCGGGGGGGGGGGGGGGCTTTACTCTGTCATAGGGATGTAATGATATGAAAATGTCATATCATGATTATTATGACCAAAATGATCATGGTTATCTTTGTTATCCCAGTAATATTGAAATCCCTCCATCCGCCCCCCAGCATCTTTAAAAACATCCAAAATGGGTCTAGACGTCTACTTTGACCTTTTTAAAGGGGGAAAACTCTCCAGAGAACTGTCCATGTGGGTGCCTTTGTTGCCTTCTACCATATTTTCATGAATAAACAATGCAAACTGGGACTGTTGCTGCTTTTCCAGGGAATGAGCAGCATCCCTGTGAGTTTTTCAAAGTGCAGTAATCAATCACAGTTATAACAATAATTAAAATTTGAAACGGTATTACTAATCGTTGGGAATTTTATCACAGTTAAAGGTTGGATATGGAATGTGGACAGAACAGTGACATCACGTGTGTCTAGGTTGTAGTTGCAACAGCCGACAAACAACTCCGGCCATTTCATTGCCAGGCTCGCTGCTGATACGGCAAGTTACCAGCAGCCTGCATCATGTCCAACAAGTATTGCAGAGGAATTTTATAACTGACAGCAAACATAAGCCACGTTAGCAAGCGAGTTAGCTTACCGATCGGGGAGTAAAGTTGCCATTTCCGCATTTTGATACTGTCGCAAATGTTTATGTGGGTCCATTTAGTGTAGGCTTCAACTAAATTTACTCCAGTTTTTGCTCTTCTCAAGTCACTCCTCTTCTGAACCAGATAATATCTACGGGGCTCTGAAGCAGCTGCTTGACTTGCCGACTCCACCATTTTTCCCAGTGCCAGCCTAACTGTGCCGAATATACTATTTCAACATGGAGACCGTATTTGGCAACCCGCAATGGCGGCCTATAGTGGCTTGCAGAAGTAAACATAACGCCACTGTCGAACCCGTTAAAATTTATTTTATATTTATTTTCAGGCTAAATAGAATTTTGAAGGAAATGCTGTACTTTCATTCTGCACCCCACCAAACACCTTGTGGATGTTTTTTTTTTCTTTTTTTTCTTTTAAATATAGCTTTTAATAAAAATGTTCCATATTCAACCTTTAATCATTTTACTGGTAATTGTTACATCCCTACTCTGTCAAATTAAACACTGATATCATGTTTCCATGTTTCTACCAACAGCTTACCAGAACTTTGTTCATTCTGGTTGTCATGTATGAGCAGTTTTGTAATCAACAGCACTTTTGCTTTTTCCATCTTCAGGAAGCAGTTTGACCCGTGCTTGAGCCATTTCCCCTAATATGGTCTTTCCTGGGGTTATATTGTTTGCCTCCAAATTGAACTGATTTAATTCTGTGTTTTTAACAGCATTATGTTGTTAATGTGATGTCATGGATCATGTATGGTCCGGGCTGTCTGGTATCTTCTCACGTGGCCATAGATTGAATATTATGAACGTTGCAGTAAAGGCAGCAAAGAAAGTGATTATCCTGCAGTGATGAGCTGGATTGAATTTCGTGAGATTTTGTACAACCATGGAAATTGAGGAATTAAGTGCTACGATATCTGACTAATCACACACATCTCAGCCTCCTATGTGTTTCTTCTCTAGATCTTCATTTAATTTTCTGAGTGTTAGATTTATTTCCTCAGTGCCTGACTGGGGGTTTGCTATACGAGTCTTGGACTTTTAATATGGTTCCTGGTCTTCCTCTAACCCTTCCTCCTCATGAGCTTCCAGTGTCATGGCGATTGGCCTGACAGACAGACAAGCAGATTGAAAGAACACTCCCAGCATCAGCAAGATTCAGCTACACAATGCAGACGGAAATCAATAGAGACAAAGACTGTGGGGATGGGAGACTGGAGGCAAAACTGGAAGGAAAGCAAAGCAACTGTGAGAGAGTTTCAGCCTCGTAAAGCTTCCGTCTGCGAGGGAGAGATGTTGCTTTCAGATAATCCAGACAGACTCGATGCCCAATATAGACTAGAGTCAAAGGCTTTCACCGTGCACTTCCTTCCAGCCCAGTGTTGTGATTTGTCAGTTTTTCAGTGTTTCCTGTAGAGTTTTCTGGGCACTAATGCTTTCAACATCGCTTTCAGTTATTGATGTAAAGAAGAGGTTCATTTTGATATCTGTGTGCTAATATTAACACAGAGCCAAAGAACATCACTTTTTTATTTGCATTTTTCCACTTTGGGAGGAAATTTTCCAGCTGTAGAGAAAGGCTGCTTAGACAAAATAAGAGAAGCAGAGTTTTCATTTAGCGTGCATGCAAGCAGCACATAAACATCAAATTTGTCTGTTAAATTTGTTATTCTGGAAGGCAATCTTGTTCAGTTAAATCAGAGAAACACAGACAGCCACCTGCAGGCATCCTGTAAGATCTTTGTGTGTGAACTCTTGGTGCCAACTACACTACAGAAAACAACTTGGACTCATTTCATGTTAAAAACACCCTTTGGGTCAAGTCCACATTACCCAAAGTCTGGTGCTCCTGAGTGTTGACATCTGAATTCAAATTTTCAGATTGACCTCATGAACTCGGCAATTTACAGATTTTTCCTTTTTGTTGAGCTTGTAGATTTGCAACAACATATTTGTTTTTATGGAGCACAGTTGAAACAATACTGAAAGTTTAACCTGTTTTTAATCAATTGACTTTTTTTTTCTCTTAAACTCTCCCAAAAGAATCCATAATACCAGACAACAAAGTTGACACAATGACATCTTTGTTTTACTTTTCAATTGCAAATCTGAGCATTTGTAAAACAATTGGCAGCATAAATTCAGATTATCTTTGCAACAAATTGTCTACATTATTAGACAATGAATGCAGTCAAACTGTTTTTTTATGTAGTTATAAGAATAAAAGTCTTCAGGTATAACTCAGTTCTTATTCACAGATTTATAGTAAGTATTTGCATAATTTATGTTTTTATTTCTGATAGCTGGTTGAACCAAAACAAGCTTCTCCATTTCCAGTATTACATACCTTCTGATTAAAAAAGGATTTTTTTTTTGTTTGTTTGTTTTGGTAGCTATTGCTTCTTAATAAAGCCTTGGTGGCTTGAATACTAGTTACAGTGTGTGAAATCCAGACTTCCTTCTTGCGCTGTACTGGATTGTATTGTGGTTTGAAGATCTGCTCTGCTCATATCTGTCTGTCAGTAATATGTACAACCATCTGTCCTTCAAACCAACCGTTAATCTAGCATTTTGTTCTATTCAGACACATACTGTAACTGTTGCTGATATATTTCTTTGAATATCTGCACAGTTTGTTTTTGTCCGAGGATTTTATGTTTGGATCTTTATTTAATTTAGATTTTGTCTATTCTCAGGAACCCTTCAGTCTTTGGATCTACATCTTTGAACATAAAGTGATTTTTGCTTGTTGACTTGCGTCCCTGTAACATATGGCAGGTCCATTCCTCCCTCGTCTTTGATGTAATCACTCTGCCACAGTCCTCACTGATCTCAGGTCTGCCTGCATCACTGTGGCATACCAATGAGCAGCAGTGGCACCTCCTCCACAGCGATTACACTCATTCCTCTTGAAGCTGCACTTCTCTGCTTGCTCTGTCATTATTACCCATCTAACCAGGGTAATTACCAACCTCAGTGTGTGTTTGCGGTGCAAGAACCAAGCTAGCATCATGCAGGGCAAGTCAGATCTGGTGTGCAGAAAGCGAGAGAGAGAGCAGTATGAATGGGAGAGCCAGAGCAGGGGAGGTACATCCTTCTGCTAACTAATTACTATATGTGAGTAATTAAAAGGCATTAAATGTCTGCTCATTATCGTTTGAAGTCTGTGCCAACCCTAGATGAGTCTGCCTAATTCTTACTGTAGAGGAGGAAGATTCATTTTCACTTTTTTGCCTCTGGATTATTATCATTATTATTGTTTAGCTATTTATTTTATTTTTCAAAATAGTTCAAATTTAGCTTTTCTTTGTTGCTTTCTTTGAAAAAAAAAAAAAATCTATGTTGCAGTTGTCACCAACAGTAACTCTGCCCAGGTACTATAGATCTTGCCTCTGATGTTTGTTAAACTTCATGTTTCTCACTGATTGGATTTGTGCCAACAGAAGTCCCCAATGAAACAAACCACACACTCACCAGTGCCTCTCTCATCATTCACCCCAGACACATAATGAAGCCATTCTCCAGCTCCTGCAGCTGGGGCGGATAATCTGGGATTGGTCCTCGTAGTGGATCACAGGACAGCTCTCTGAATGAGGACAGACTCTAACAGAAAGCATGATTAGGGCAGGAGCTTTTGGCCCGGAAGTGCCACTGCTTCCTTAAAAACAAGGACATGATAGATTTGTGTGCTTGTTTGGCCATAGTGGGATTCTTTGTGCTGTGAACGGGATTTGTTGATGTGCGTGTTTGGACAAGTGAACAAGTAATTTAGTCAAGGGGTTAAAAATGGATTCAAGAACATCTCATAAAGACACTGTGTATTATAAGACACACTAAGCTGCCTTGACATCATGAAAAGATCAACATCACACAAGTTGGACTTCATAATGGGATTAGTAGAACTCACAAAAGGCAGTAGCTGAAGAGAGAAATACTCAGAATAAAACCACTGTATTGTGCAATTTTGCTCTCTTATAAGTTTTTGGAGAAAGAGTTAAATATTTAGCTTCTTTGTTCATAAAATAATAATGGAAATGTATCTTATTTTACATGAGGAGCTAGGTGACTCCTCATGTAACAGCAATATCACTAAAAATACTTTTTTTCAACATTTTGTGAGTAGTGTCCAAAAATGGCAGTAGCATGTTGTGTTTTGTTTTGTAATTGAATCATATCAGATTAGATACAGGTTTAAAAGTGTGTTTGAGTAACTTATAAAAACATGTGTCTGTCTTTCATACTGTACGTAAAACCTGCTTAAATAAGCAGTTTGAGGTTGAATGACTGAAAATCACAGAAAGGCTTAATGAATGTCAGAAATGGGCAGATGATTTTATACATACTAATAAGTGGATTCAGAAGCCTTGAGATTTTATGAAAGCTGTATTGTACAAAAAATTGATGAGGGGGGAATTTAAATCATGAAGATTGGAACTTAAAGCACTTTATAAAAGGTATGTGTGCAGATCAAGTATGTGTATGCGTGTGTGTGTGCGTGCAGTCAGAGCAAACTGGGTGCAGATATTCCAGTGACTTTAGCAGTTTGAAGAGAGACTTACGTAGATAAAAAGAGGTTTAATCCAAGAAGGGAGTGCTGCAGAGATGGATGAATTAAGCACATTTACATTTAACTGAAGCTCTCTTTCAAAATTACCAACTTCCCACTGAGAATCTTATTACCACATCCTCCATTATTTATTTTTAGTCCTAGACAGGGTCTTGACCCAAAAAAGTAATCCTTTCTTTTCGTTGAAAAGGGAAGCATCTTTTCTTTTGCACTACATTAAAATACTTGGAATCTGGCTGCCAGTAGACACGCCTGAAAACTAAAAGCAGAATTGTTTTTCACAGTGGATTGTACAAGCATGCCACTGTTTCCTTTCTTGTGGAGATTCAGTCAGCATGCTTTGGAAATATGCACTGACATCCATAAAAAAAAAGAAGTGAAAAAATACAGGGAGCAGGTGCCGAGCTGAACATGGTGTACACTAAGAAAAGAAACAAGTGGGTCACAACATGGGGCTCCACATTACATAAAATTATGGCATCAATCATTATGTTTAAATCAGCACTACAGCTATTTCTATATACAGAAACAGCAACAAGGATTTACTAACGTACTACTCAACTTGATATTTGATCTTTGAAATATTTGACAAAGCTGAAAAGTTCCCCAAAATCTCTTTCTTCACATTTGTGAGGACCCTAGTTTCAGACAGCAGAGCTGCATTATTAAACAAGTCCCTGTTGGTCATTTTTTAGAACCACAGAACTGAAACATTAGTGGCATGGCTTGAAACTTTTCTGAGACTAAAACATCAGTTTTTATAAAAACCATGGCATAAAGCATGAGTGGGGCAGAAAAAAAGATGCTTCTTAAAAGCTGAAGTCCTTAAAAAAAAATCATTGGATTTTCAAGACTTGATGCTGTGTGACATTTATGTTTAAAGCACAGCTGTGTGGTTCATTGAGCAATGCACCACTCTTCCTTGACTCTTTCCAGACTCTTGCTTACCTTATCCCTCTGGCTGATGCTGGGCCACTGTGTGCTATTGCTCTTTTCTATCTATCGTCTTGGTCTTATTCATCTCCTCAAAGACCATCAACTGCACAAAATTTTCTTTAGTTGTTTGCGGTCACTGTATGAAAACATTAGAAACAGAATATCTTCTTGGTTATTCTCAGCTTTTTCACTGCATGAGAGCAAAATTAGACTAACCCTGTATTTATATGTTGTATATAATCCATAAACTATTCAATTGAGCTCTCTCTTTTAAGGTTTGTATTAATTTTTCGACTGATACTTGCTGAAATGTTTCAAGAGTTTAATCTGCTGCAGAGTGGTGACAGGATTCATGTCCTGTGGGTGTTCAAGGGTTTGTGTGTGCTTATGCTCAAGTGAGTGATAATAATATCCCTTGTCAGCCTCCTGGAGATTAGTCTCAACAGGAGAAATCCTCTATCATATCCTCTCACCTTATTTTCTCTCTGGCTTTTAGTCTCACAGTATTTTTACAGTTGAGAGAGGGACTCCCCTGAATCTATAGCTCAGGTTTTCTTGGGGTTTGTGGAGCAAATTTGGGTCACACTAGCTCTTCAATTTAAAAATCATCCAGTGTTTGAAATCTTTTTAATTTTTGTTTATTGCGCTGATTCTCAGAGGACATGTTGCTGAAATAATAATTTCCTTGTTTTTGTTTTTTCCTCCCTCTTCTTTTTCTCTCAGAAAACTGAAAATAATCCAGGAGGAGGAAGACGAGAATCAGCCCTGATTCAGATTATCCATTATGTGCCAGTGAAGCTTTACCCACCTTGCCAGTTAAAAGCAATGTTTTTGGGAGCTGGAGGCCGCAACATTATTAGCAGAGTGTGCGTGGGGCTGCTCCGCTCCCTCTTTCCCAGCACCCCTCCTGACATGGGATGCCAGCCCCCTGCCCCATTGCCCTAAGCTCTCCTGGGGCACCATGAACAGCTACAGAGACAGAGGGGTAACTTGCACCTCTTCAGACCTTCTGGATGGAGAAGGAGGAGGGGGATTGCCCCAGCACACCCCATTTCACCACACCCCAAACGGTCACCCGGCTCCTGGCCCTGCAGACCCCACAATGCAGCCACGCATCTCTGTGCCCAAAATGGGTGTCCGTGCCCGGATTGCAGAATGGCCCCCACGTCGGACACAGTCGCGGGAGTCTCTGCTTGAAAATGGGCAAATTGGCAGCAATCACTACGATGACTGTTCCACTTCATCGTCCGTTTTGTCATCTGATGTCAGGTTGGTGAGGGGAGGAGTTGCACGGTTACCCCGAAGGAGGACAAAGGATGTAGAGTTTAGAGGAGGAGGGTTTGGTGGTGAAAGCAGTTCACCTCTCAGCCTGAGAGTTTTCCCACCTTTGAGACAGCGTTCCAACAGCGAAGTGACACTGAGCGAACAAGATGAAAATGAGGTGATTCCCAAGTCCCCCTTTTTTTTTTTTTTTTAAACCTGCACTTCAGTTAATTTGTTCTGAACCAGAAAGAAAATGAATGTTTCCTTGTAGCATTTGTTCAGTCTGTGATGATGCAAATTCTGAGTCATTAGTGTGACAAAGACCCCCGGATGGAAATGAAATCGGGGGACTCTCTTTCTGATTCAGCAACAAAGAATTTTTTGATATTATGTAATTTTTCTGTGGTAATGTTATGAGTGCTGTAACTGTTCTGTTATCTAGTGTAATATGGATTTTTTCTTAGTTTAAGTTTATTTATATAAAAAGGGACAGTGCATATTAATGTACCAGTACACAGATAATGTTAAACATGCAGGATTATAGCAAACGCTAATTTATGTCCTTTATCTCCTCATTAAGTAGAAGACCTTACTTTCAGGAGGTCTGTATTAACTCTCTGAGCCATAATAGAATTAGATAAATGAGTTGATTGATAACCATGGAGAAAACACACTAAAGTTTGAGTTAATGAACCGAGCAGGTTGGGTGTGAAAATCTACAGCTTCACATTATTTCACAGTGAAGCATTTAATTTATTTTTTCTAATCCACTGATCTGTTACACCTAATGAAAGTTTTCTTCTGTTTCTGCTCCAAGGTTGAGAGTCGTGGAGGTGGTGGGATGGGGAATCGTTTTCGAGAGTATGGCAGCACTTCTTCCATCGACATCCAGGGCATTCCAGATCAGAGTTTCTTTGACATGCTCACCCAATTCCAACAAGAGAGGCCTGACCAGCGCAGCTCAGCACCCGTACACCTCGGAGAACTGCTGCGTGCCCCAGACTCACCATCAGGCGCTGCTCTCCCTTCTGCTCCCTCACCTGGTCCCACAGGTGGGGATGATAGGGGGACAGGAAAGAAAGAAGGCACTGAGAGAGTAAGGAAGAAAAGTGGAGGGACAGAGTCATCACTAGGCACCTCCTCTTTGTTCAGGAAACTACGGAGCTCTAGTAGAGGGGAGCTGGATGGAGGAAAAGGAGAGATAAATGAGGAAAGGGGAGGGAGAGGTTCAACAGATGCCTCCTATAAACCGTGGGTGTGTCCTAAGAGCTTTGTCCACTTTGATGCTCAGAGTGTCCTGTTTGACCTCCATGAGGCAGCGACTCAGCGTGGCTTTATCACCCAGAGGAGGAACACAGCCACAGGGGCATCAGCTGCTTCAGTGTCCCTGTCTGTCTCCAGATCCTCAGTTCCCAGTGTGAATGACCCCATTTATTCCAGCATTGAGGATCTTACCCTCAGCCTTGATCAAGGTTCCACAACACCCTCCCTAGCCATGGACCCTCTGGATGGGCCAGGAGCCCACAGCTCAAGCTCACTGCTCCTCTGCTGCCCCCACTTCCTGAATGAAACCGGGGGCCACAGAGAGCGAAACATTAGCTTCCTCAGCTCCTCAGCAGAGCGAGGAGGAGATGGAGGAGGAGAGGGAGGAAGGATGGGGCTGAGGAAGAGTAATGCCAGTGTATCAGTGCTGGAGGTATCAGTAGAACTGCAGGGGACAAGACTGGACAGACTGAAACTGTACGGGATAGAGCATGTAGACCTGGGTGCCCGGTACTACAGAGACTACTTCCATGGAAAAGGTAACTCAGAGTACCACTTGCATATTTCACACATAATCCATCAATATGCTTTGACATTGATGCAAGAAATTGTATCATGAATGATCATGCTTGATAGTTCACAACATGCATCCTCTTAGAGAAATGTTAGCATTTTGTTAGCATTAACTTAGAGAGTTTACACTGAAACACAATATCTGGCGCTAAATAAGAAATTAACAAATGCATGAGTAATTTGCTTGCATTTTATTTTAACTTACATAGTACTTTTCATATTTGAAACAATACAAACAACTTTACATAATGATAAAAATTAAAATTTCAAACTACTACAATGAAACAGGTATGACATTCATTTGTTAGCCCACAGAATATGAGGCACTAATTTTGCCTCATGTCCTGTTCTTGAAGTAGACTGTTATTTTTTTTAAAAAAAAACATTCAATTTAAAACAAAATAAGAATAGATAAATCAATAAGTAAATCAAAATGATGTGGGAAATGATTTTATGCGGTTTTAGGGACAATCTTCCAATTTGAGTTGTTGAAACCAAATTTTTGACCTACATGGGTTCATTGAGATACACCATACTGAAAATAAATAGTGGTTATTTCAATAGGCTCATCACAGAATCATTTAACAACCTCAGTGCATCATTTTTAAGCATGAAATGTTCTTAATTTCAGCTTGTACAATGTTAAGGTTTGCTGTGCTTTTTGTTGTCATTTAATTTTTTTCTAAAAGAAATAAGCAGCAGCATCCCGGTACAGCAAACTGTAATCTAATGAGTTATTTGCATCCTGACATTGCACTGATGTGAATTTATACTCTGACTTGGGCCTATTGCTGTCATTCATCAGTGAGTTACAGTATAGATGGTATTTGACCAGCCAGACTTTCCACCGTGTCATTTCCTACATCCCATACTCTGCCTTTTTATTATGCAGTTTTTCTTCAGCAGAGCAGAATGTGCCAAATTGGCAACACTCCAAGAGTTTTTCTTACACTTGTACCTGCCACCGGACAGTTGGCAAACTGTGAGCTGATGATGCACCGCCTGCCTTACAAGCAGTGTTTAACACATCAACTTTGTTTTACAAATGGCCTCAGAGTACACCCACGGGTGCGTACATTTTTGTGAGATGCCTGCTTGCCTGTGCACATGCATGTGGGCATTTCTTCTCAGCATCACCTCTTCAGACATTTTTGATGGACCCCCCCCCGGCAAGCATCATCTGGCTGCAGCCTAATTAGTGACAGATGTTATTTGGAGAACATGTGTGCAGGCAAATGCAGACGTGGATGTGAGAGAGACAGAGGCCTGCAGCCTCAACGATAAAGGTTACCATTCCAAAAATATGTTCATCTGCTGACTCCATTCCAGCGTGCTGTCCCCAGAACGCTGCTCTGATGTGTGCACGCTTCCTGTGCTGTGCTTCTGTGTCCATGTCAGAAAGCCTCATCAGAATAACTGACATTTCTGCCACAGGACATGTCATCCCAGTTCAATCCTGTAGGAGGGGGGGTAGAGGAGGAATACTTCTGTCAAGCTAGATTCCTCATGAAGAGTCTGGATAATTTGTGTTACGAGTCACACACTGCCTGTGGCGTTGGCATTAGCATGGCTTAGCGAGGAGCCTTGGAAGAGGACATTTAAGATGCTGTTGAAGTCTGTTGATAGTTTTGTCTCTGATTTATGGGCATGGTGAGTTACAATAGAAAATAGTAAATGGGGCACATCATTTTGTCCATATCTTACCCTTTACAATCCCGAGGATATACATTTGTTCTTTCGTAATCCTGGTGGTTGAATTGTATTACGTAAAGCTCCAGCCTCTATAGTCAAGCTTCTACACACAACTGAGAGAAAGGTCTTGCATCTATCAGCTACTTAATCCTTTAATCCTCACCTCTCCTTTTCAATTGATTTAGATTTTTAACTAAGTATTGATTACTAGATAAAATGCCATTGTCTTAGCTCTGTCCTTGACTTATCACCCTCCTTTCTCCATCCCACTTTCTATACCTAAAAGTAACTGACATCCAATCTTCTTGCAGTCAAACTGAAGGTTACAAATACTTCTTACTCATGTTACTATACCTGTAATCTCTGTTGCAGATGTTGATAATGCAGTGGTTAAATGTTTGATTTTCTAAACATCAAGGTTTTTAAAGAGATCATAAAACTGAAAAATATCACATCATACCAAATGTGAAGATAGCCACCTTATTGTCATTAAAATATAATAAAAGTAATAGTTATATGGATGTTTTAGTAATTTTTGTTGTTGCACATTTCCTTTAATAATCAGACAGAATTTACTATTTGAAAAGTGTGTCTTCTCAACGACTGATCAGATGTTTTACTTTAGTTAAAAAAGACCCTCAGCCAATCTCAGTGTACCCAGCAGCAGACAAAACACCAGTATGCTCAGACAAACTAATGAATGAACACTTTTTCCACACAAACTGTAACCTTGGTTCACTTTGCCAGAGCACTCGAACTACTTTGGGACAGATGATAAGCTGGGCCCTGTGGCCGTGAGCATCCGGAGGGAGAGGGTGGAAGACAAAGACCTGAAAGACCAGTACCAGTATCGCCTCATCGTCAGAACAAGTGAGGTATGCACTGTCTGCTATGTGCGTGTGTGTTTGTCACGGGAATCTCTGAGTGATGAGTCAGTGATGATTCAGTCAGAGGATGCATGCTGAAGTTAATTCTAGCATTATCATTCCACTTCTCTGACCTGATTATTACCTATTCTGCACTCCCTATCCACTCCACTCACCCCCTCTCTGTCCTACCAATGGAAAATTCCACCTGCCCAGTCTTGGTGCCTTAAAGCCAAACAAAACACTGGCTGCCCTGGTCGAAGCATTCGGCCTGCTCTCGCTGCGAGCACACCCATCCACTTTTCAACTTTGATGGATCAAACACTTGCCATACAGTTAATGACACGTGGGCTATTTTGAAAAACTTGTTTCCAAACTCTTTCCAGTCTTTCTCAGATATAGTCCAAGAGTTTTCTGCACATGTAAGCACGGAGATTTCTCTCCCAGTGCACCAAACTTAGTTCTGAAAGTTCTTTTATTGGCCAGTTGCAATCACAAATGACGATACCTGTTGATTCATCAGCAGATTATGTTTTGGAATCATTTATATGTGTAAGATATTGAAAATGTTGAAAATCTCCATCTCAAAGATAACGACATACTAAAAGTTTATAACCCAAAGATATTCATGTCACTGTGCCTCAATTTTTGAGGGGGTTTTATTGTTAAGTTCTCCTTAAGAAGAATGGCTGTGTCAGCCAGAGCAGAGAGGTCTGAATAATTAGCTTAATCTCTATCACTATTTTGTAAACATCTGTCTAGCACTACCAAGAGCAGTCAAACAGAGAGCAAAGCGTGCCCCTGTCCATTGTGTTCATGTGCTCTAAACCTGAGTGTAGCCCTCTGTGTGGTTGGTTTAGTGTTTTTAGTTGGATTACATGGCTGCCTGGCCTCATCACTTTAGCTCTGGTGCAACAATAGAGCCTCTCCGCCATCTAAGTATACATAGCTAAGCTAATAGACACAGCCAGCACACCCAGGCCTGCTGTTCCCACACGGGGAAAAAAAGAGATTGATTGCAGGATTTTTCTCTCCCACTCAAGCCGCAGCAGCTCTCAGATATCTTCCCCCCGTAAGTCTTGTCATTTAATTCTGTGCAGTGGTGCTGACACAGCAAGGTGGGGAGACTTCCTCTTTCCCCCTCCTTTTCTTGTCTTCCATCACACATTTTAACACTCCCACTCCTCTGATGTTTCTGCTCAGCACTTCACTCGCTCCAGCAACACACAGTAGCTGACCAGATGAAACAAAAGCTCAATGACTTCAGCTGTGTGCCAATCAGGTTTCATTTTTCTGCGGCAGTCCCGAGTCTGAGGTTCAGCTGTCTCTCCGTCCCCACAAGCTCTGGAGTCTGCCATGCATTTTTAATAAAGCCACATGTGAGTGAGCATGGTGAGAAGAGAGCAGCCCAGTCCTCCCAACTGTACCCACTCAAGGTTATTGTTTCACTGTTTTCAAGTGGGTTAATTTCCCCTCAGCAGGCAGCGCACTGAGGCTGTACAGTACTGAGCAGAATATTAATTCACAATACCAAGAGACTTGGAATAATCCACACCAGGCACTTTTACTGTATGTGTGTGTTTGTGTTTGGCAGAAATAAAAAGCTTCAGGGCAATTAGTACTATTCTAAGGAATCCTTTTAATGGACCTACTTTGGCTCTCATTCTACTAATCCTCCACATATTTACTTCCACAGGTGTGGTACTGTAGCTGAGTGAACTTTGACCTCTTAGTCATCAGTTGTATGATTATTCACACTTTGTATTTGTGGCTAGTTTTTACTGTTTTGTACATCCCAAACCCAATGCTTCATTTGTATTTACTTCAATAGCATACTTTCAAGGATTTCTTGATAAATTAAGTATTTGATTTAAATAACTTGACGTGGTCTTAAAATCTCATTTTGCTCCCAGCTTTTCTAATGTTGTTTTTATTCCCACATGCAGCTTGTGACCCTGCGAGGCTCCATTTTAGAAGATGCAGTCGCATCTACGGGGAAACACGGCACAGTTCGAGGTCTACCTCTCAAAGAAGTCCTGGAACAGGTCGTCCCTGAGCTCAATGTTTCCTGTTTGAGACTGGCGCTTAGCACAGCAAAAGTCACAGAGCAGCTCCTTAAACTGGATGAGCAAGGGGTGAGTTAAACATGTCTGTATTTGCTTTTTAGTTTCAAGCTCAACTAATAAAACTGAATTTGGACTTCTGATGTATTTAAAGCATCCCTTTGGCTAAATACAACCAGTGAACCTGCTGAACACTTGCTAGACAGACTGCAAAGCAAAAAATAACATGGTGAAACAGTGGCATGTGGCGTGCACATACAATGTGTATAAAAGTGTCTGAAACCTGTTTAACTGATTTAATGCTGGTGCAAAGTACAAAATTTGGCAGTGAAAGTTGTGTGAGTAGGGAGTGTCATGTTTGAGTACAAGTGTGTAACCATAAAAACTTTCATTTACCCAGGTTATCTTGCCTTTTAGTTAATGGAGGGTAAAGTGCAAGACAGAAATATTTTTCCTAGCAAGTAGGCTTGTTGTGCTTTGTGTAGGTGGTTTATGCAACTTGGAAAGCAAGTCTGTATTTATGTACATCACATCTGGGTTAAATGAGTATCTGTTAACATTAACTTTGTGTAACAGCAGGAGGCTCAAACTGTGGTGTTCATGTTTGTTCTGTGTGTTTGCATTGTAGTTGAGTCAGAAGCACAAGGTGGGAGTTTTGCTGTGCCGTGCAGGCCAGAGCACAGAGGAGGAGATGTACAACAATGAGGAGGCGTCACCCGCCTTCTCTGCCTTCCTGGAGCTGCTGGGGGAGCAGGTGCTTCTCAAAGGATTCACCAAATACGCAGCCCAGCTCGACACAAAGAGTGAGAGCCTCTGTGTTTACTGCAACAAATGTCCTCCTCTTTTATCTTATTCTGAATGCAAATAAATACAGTCCTCCAAAACACATGACCTCTGAAACCTGTTTTCACATGTTTATGAAGATTCTGTTTCCTATAGTGGTCCTGTTTTATCTAAATGAGGACATAGGTATCGTCATATGGAAGAAACCTACAGTATGTCTGAATGACATGAAATGCCTTTATTTTAACAAATAAAGTCAGGAATGTTTTGGTTTGGAAATAATAGTCCACATGCCGTAACCTCAAGAAAGGCTACAAGTCCCAGGAAACACATCTTTTTAAATCAGCAACCCCACTTCAACAACCCAGTATTTTTTTTTTTAATTATCTTTTTATCTTGAATAGAAATATCTTCTTTCTTTTCTCCAGCGGACTCAACAGGCACCCACTCCCTTTACACCACCTACCAGGGCTACGAGATCATGTTCCATGTGTCCACCATGTTGCCATACATGCCCAACAACCCACAGCAGGTATGAGCTCACCAACATCACCAGCTTTACACAGAGCACCATCACCTAGGGATGTTTTGCAGCATATCAAACACTAGTGTGTGTATATCTGAAAATTTAAAAACTCTTTGTTTTCATCCAAAAACTTTCAAAGCATGTTTGTGGTTGTTAGTTAAAACCTCTGCCCTTTTCTCTGGATTATAAAACTAAAGCAAAGATTCAAGAAGTTGAAACTTGTGACTCTCAACTGACTTCATGTACAGGCACTTTCTGGTTATTTTTATTATTACTATTTGGCTCTCTTGGGTTTTTATTGCCTCTGTTCTCTGCATCTTTGTGGGTTTTCTGTCCGCTCTGGCTTTCTTTTCTGTCCTGTTGCTGCCTCTTAGTCTTTAACACGATCAGTTGGGTGGAGTTCAGTGGCGAGTAGTTATTGACATATTTTCTCCCTTTATTTGATTTCCCCTTTTTTTCTTATCTTTTCATTTTAAAAAAAAAATCTACTATTATGCTCATGTTCCCATGTTGAAATACAGGCTGTGTTAAGAAGAACTAGGCTAACATTTTGCAGGTGGGAAGTTTGCTTTGGTGTTCATATGAGAGGGTTATGCATGTATGCACAGGTGCTCTGATGCACCCTGAAGGTGCTCAGGATTTTGTGTCAACACATCAGTGCAGAACACTTTAGGCCACATAGAAGTTGCTTTAAAATAAAACTACATACTCTAGGAAGTTTCAGCAACTTACTTTCTCTTCTCAGCTTTTTTTTTTTTTTATTCAGAGAAGTTTTTTGATAGCATCTTGTAACATGTGATTAAACAAAATATAATTTTCTCTTTTAGTTTGCAACTTGAGAGGTTGTATATAAGTTACAAACACTGAAGCAGAAAGAGTAGTTTTATAAATGGCACAATAACTCCATCCAGAGGTTTAGTGACTTCAACAGAAATAGGCTTTACTTGCCCAGTTAGACCTCTAGGTGGCAGCATCTGACATTAAATATAACTATTTTTAAAAAAATCAGCTCAGGACAGAAGAAGCTGTGATGGTTCTTACATTCAAGGGAGAAAAAAAACAATAATATATGCAATTGCTGCATAATGATTTTAAATGATCAGTGATGAGATGCACAGTCCATAATTGCTGCTGTAATTTAACAGTGAGACGCAATATTTAGATTTAAGATTGAAGCAAAAGGCAAATATAACACATACTGTTTTCATGTTATTTCGCAATACATAAGCATAATGCACATTTTCAAACTGCACTTTATGAGTGAAGGTTACTCCTGTGGCAACACATTGGAGAAAGTCTTTGTGGCCAAGCAGTGGGCTGCATTACATAAGTGATACTTTCACACTTCCCTGTGCAGACGATGAGAGGACTGGCAAGCACAGCACCACAGACACATTCTGGACTGTGTGCTGTCTCCTACATGAAATGGAGACACAAATAGCCCACACAGAAGACAAATAACAAATTACATAAAGAGCTGTTGTTTGATGTCTATCAGTAAGACTTTTTATTTTTTTTACAGAGTTGTGTCATTTAGTGAATTGTCATTTTTTATCTCCCTTCTGCTCTTCAGCTCCTGAGAAAGAGGCACATAGGGAATGATATTGTCACCATAATCTTTCAAGAGCCAGGAGCTCTGCCTTTCACCCCTCAAAATATCCGTTCACACTTCCAGCACGTCTTTGTTATCGTTCGTGTGCACAACCCCTGCTCTGACAGCACCTGTTACAGGTAAGTATTAACAGCTAAACAGACGTGTGTTCTTAAATATTCAACTATGATCTCACATACTTTCAATCCCTTTGTTTTTTTTCTTCAGTGTTGCTGTGACACGGATGAAGGATGTGCCCCCCTTTGGACCACCCATCCCCAACGGAGCCACCTTTCGCGACCCAGAGACCTTTCGTAACTTCCTCCTAGCCAAAGTCATCAATGCAGAAAATGCAGCGCACAAGTCCGAGAAGTTTCATACCATGGCAACACGAACACGGCAGGAGTACCTGCGTGACCTGGCCGAGAACTACGTCAGCAGCACACCACTAGACTCAGCTGGTAAACTAAACAATCTCATCTCCCTCGCATCTAAAAAACGCGAACGTTCAAAGGCAAGAGAAGGAGCAGAGCTGGGAGCTGATGGGGCAGTTGCCTGGAGAGTCCTGGCTCAGGATTTTAGTGGGGGAGGAACAGAGCTCCCTTGTGCTTTGGGCATGTCGGCCGAATACATCCTCCTGATCGACTGCTGCACCAAAGAGGTGGTGTTCAACTGCTTCTGTGCAGATGTGATTGGCTGGACACCAGAGCGACTAGCGCTGAAGATCTTCTATGGTCGAGGAGACCACATTGCTGTACGAGTACCAGAGGGGTGTGCCCAGGACGTCAGGGAGATGGTGCAGAGGTTAAAGGTAACACTTCAGACCTTGTTCCAGTGAAAGTCTAGAGGATGTGACTCCCACACAGAGCAGATCAGATCTCATTGAAATTTGTTTTGGGGTTTAGGATGTATGTGCAGCCATAGGGAGTAGTGGGATGACTGGAACATAAAAGTTGTGTAAAACAAATGCAGCTGTCTGCATTTAGTATTTCCCACCTAAACATGCTCATCTACATGTACCAGATATGCTGATGACATTTACATCCTCATAAAACTACAAAATATTTTAAGAAATATTTCATCCCTGCATCCTTTCATACCTGTTTTTATACACTACCTTTGTAATGCTTTCTTACTTTGTTCCCTTGCCTTGCCAGAAGTAGTCAGACAGTGAAATGATGTGAAACTTGTTTCAAAAGCACACATGCGTGCCCTTGATTCCCTTTCATTTCACAGCACCAATAAAAGTGGTCTTAAATTGTAAAACCTTAACAGTGAATAATTTCGTCTTTTTATCCCTAGAATATTTTTGTAATTTACCTGGTTACCTATGTTATCAGACACTGAGTTTACACAAGTTTCAGACATGTCAGTATGATAAAAATAATATAAAAACTTGAGTTTGCAGTGATTTGTCGTAAATGCTTAGATTTTTTTTTTTTAAGGAATCATTGCTAATTATGTTTTTAGAAATGAAATACTGCAAATGAATTCTTCATCTGTAGGAGTGGCGAGAGGTCATCAGTGATTGAGTCATTTGTTTAGAGACTGTTGGTACAGACATAATAACTTGTTAGTAGGATGAAGCTAATCATCATGTCATGTTTCTGGCCAGTCATTGACAGTGGGATGTGAAACGGTGGATATGACGCTAAGACGAAATGGACTTGGACAGTTAGGCTTCCATGTTCGTCTGGACGGTACTGTTGCTGAGGTACCATCAGATGAGCTCATCTCATTCCAAAATCCTTATCTATTAAGATTCTGGCTGCCCATAACTTTCCAGCATCTTTTCCTGCAGGTGGAGGAGTATGGATTCGCCTGGCAGGCGGGACTAAGGCAAGGCAGCCGGTTAGTGGAGATCTGCAAAGTGGCCGCTGTGACACTGTCTCATGAGCAGATGATCGACCTGCTGAGGACTTCGGTCACAGTCAAAGTGGTCATCATTCCTCCATACGAAGAGGGCGGACCTCGCAGGTGCCTGCAGACTGCATGTTTTTTTCCTGGGCTAAACTAATGAGTGATCATTTGTAAACATTTATTTTAAATACAGATGTTAAAGCACAGGAAGGTGCTTAGCTTAAGTGAGTAGTAGTAGGATGACAAATGCAAGCTACAATGAATACAGGATACTCTTCACTCAAACACACAAAAGCCTTGCTGAGATAGTGGCCAGACTCCAGTGTTCTGAGAGGATTTTGTGTGGGAGTGTGCGAAAAGAGAAAGCAGGCGAGCGGTGAGAATGAGAGATTCATAGTTGGAGTGGAAATGGACAAAATGAGGCACAGAAACAAAAAGACAGAAGCACTTGTTTAATGTGAATTAGCAAAATCTACCATCCTCTGTAGTCATCTCTACCACTGTCTTGCTTCCCCTTCTCCCACAATTTTATCTCCACGTTGCCCTTCTCCTTCCTCTCATCTACACGTAAAGCCTTAAATGAGACAGAATAAAGAGGCTTTACGCTGATGTGGTACTACAGCATGGTTACCCAGGTGAAAAAATAAGCACAGTGTGTGCATTTGTGACTAAGCACCAGAAACCCTAAAGACAATAATTGCGGTGGGCTGTGTGATCGCACAGTGGTTAGATGTCTTTAATGTTGGAGGCAGTTTAATTACACCGAGTTAAACCCCTTTGACACATGCACACAAATATACGCACAAACACGTACACACACTACTGTGGCCTTGGAGCTGCTGATAATTAGAGTCTTACATTTCACTCTTCCCCCCTCTCCCGCTCCGATTCGTTTGCTGTTGTGCGCCAGGCTAGCAGATTGCATGAGATTAAGGCCTGAAATCCACGTGAGTGGGGGAAAAGAAAAGACCACAAAAAAGATAAATAAATAAAGGAGTGGAAGTGATTAATTAAAAATGCATGCCTTGTGCAAATGAAAAGGATGGAAAAGAAAGGAGGAGGGATCAAGCGGTAGAGGGAGAGGAAGGCACAGATGAGTGTGTAGAGCTGCAGAGGCAGAGAAGCGCTCGGCGAGGAGGACGTGTCTCAACACCTCCAAGAGTTAAGAGGAGTGGGTGGAGGAGAGAAAGGAGGAGGAAGAGAGACGAAAGTTGGAAGTGTATCTATGCTGCTTTCTGTCTCGACTGTAAACAGACAAGATGGATGAATACTACCGAGGAAAGGTGTGTGGTCTGATCGTATGTTTGTGCATGTGTGTGGGGGGAGGGGCTCTAGTTTACATTAGATAGTGGGATTGGAGAATAACCACATGTTGCCAGATATAGTTTGCTCTCTCTGAGGTTTGTATTTTCAACCTGTTTGTGTGTGTGCGTGCGTGAGCATGCACTGCTTTTGTGCACTTACGTGGATTGTTTTAGAAGTGCTCCTATATTGGTGAAAATGTCCTGACCACATGTTCAGTTAGTGTGCATTGATTAGTCTGGTGATGTTAAAGACGGTCACTGGAAATCTGCTGTTCTCGTCATGTTTTCTAAAGATGTCAGTCATTTGCGGTTGTTTGCGTGCATCTGTTTTCTGTTTACATTTGGTTACAGCCAATAATTGACAAATGTCCCGCTGTTGATGAAAATAGATGGTGAAAATTCTCTTGAATATTTTCCTAAAGCACATGGTGATATCTTCAGATATTTTTCACCCAAATACTCGGATATTAAATTGACATCCATGTATGATGAAGAGTTTTTCAGCAGCAGTTTTATAAATGATTATTCATTCATAAGACACAAATGACTATGAATGCTTCCAACTTTTGCCTGAAATTGGTTTCAGTGATTTAAAGATACACTTGGTGCTCATGGCAATAAATCTGTTGCATTTGGGATCGAGACAATTAGTCAGGAAAAAAATAAACCTTTGAGTACTTCACTTTGGGCTCTGTGGTGAAAAGAATTATATGAATTTATGATTAAATCAACAGCAAAAAATATTAAAGAATTGTTTGATAAGTGAGATGATAGCCACACATTGAAAACAGATACAGTATGTCCTACTGTCCTCATCTGTCTGTTTACTGAGTCGTTTTTTAAAATTCCACTCTTGCCTCTATAAATTTCCCTTTCATCTCACTTTAACACCATTATCCCACCATCACCCTGCTCATTTCCTTTTGTCTCATCTTAAATAACACCCTATCTGCATATTTGATGCCTCCTGCCCTCCCGTAATGGGCTTTTAGATGAGTAATGATGAGATATGTGCTGGTTGTCAGGCTAGAGGCTGCTACGAGAAAATGACCATATTTTAGTGTGGTGCGTTTGAGTTATGAAATGACAAATAAAGATGACCGGCCCCCCAAGCTGGGAGCTTTGCCAGTAATTTCATAATTGATGAGGATAAATGGGAGCTTCTCTTCATTTGAAGGCTCGTTTCCACCATATAATGTTTAATTTTTTTTTATTCACAGAGATCTAAATGGTAGTTTTGCAAGTTGAAGAAAGAAGACATTTATTGTGACCTTGTACACTGTTACTACATAAAGTATTGAATGTGTTTTTGAAGACTTTTTGGTAAAAAGCTTTTTGATGAGATAAGACGGTATCCGTATGCACCCAAACATACTAGACCTCAGTCTCACAGTGGGCAGGATGGAGTCTTGATGTGCCAATAATCAGTTTCCTTTCCTCTCTTTCTCCCTCCATTAGCCTCAGGGGAGCTCATTAGTGAGCTCTGTTACATGTCGGCCATGTGCTCGAGCATCCACAAAGCGTGTTATAAGAGGACATTAACTCTCAACCCAGAGTATTTATCATTTTTACACACTGAACTCAGCACAAGTTGAAGCTGTGGTTCAGCTGGAGGTCAGGTCCTCATGGACTTTGACCATAGCTGAGGATCAAAAACTGGATGAAGAATACAAAGACCAGATACATTTAGGTTATCATGGTAGAAAAAGGATATTTAAGCATTAAACTCTGCATGCTGGTTGTTTTGTTTCTTTACTTTTCTTGTAAACAATCCTCTTTTTTCTGTTTAGGGGTTGCACAGAGGAGTATGAGATGAAGACCATGGAACAGAAGCCGGAGCCTGAGCCTCTGGCAGCAGGATACCGACCCTCCCCTCGCCAAACATGGCGATGGGAAAGCTCACCCATTCCTCCTGGGCTCCACAGCACCCCCAACCCACAGCGCTGGGCTCCCATGGGGCCTCCACCCCCTCCGCTGCCTCGCTCACATAAGGCTCTAATGCCAGTTCCCTACAGAGAGCCTCAGCACCTCAACTCCAAAAGGTGCGCACATATGATATCGTAATAAAATGAAAGAGACATTAAATCACAGTTACTGCAAATTACCTCTGATCATAAATAGAAATCTGTTTGGCTTAACAGGAAAAACATGTTTTAACCAATCACATGAATAAACTGATAACTAAAATGATGGTGTAAAATGAAACGTAAAAGTTGAGGTGTAATTTTTTTAGGGCTGCCATGATTAGTTGATTAATCGACTAATCGTCTATCAAAATAGTCGACAATGGGGTTGCAACGATACAAAAAATTCACGTTTTGGTTCGATACTTCACTGTCACGGTTCGATACTTTTTCGATACAAACAAAATATTTTCATGCCTTTTTTAGCCCATTGTGCTTTTGTCCACAACAGCTTACCATCAAGGTCATACAGGGTCAAAGTAGTTCCAAACACCAGATCTGAGTGTAATCGAACGCAGATCCACTGAGTTTTTCAACACAGAGGTCATCGTCAAAACACAAGTTGATAAAATGAATAAAAAATTCTGTATTTTTCAATAGTCTATACATGGTGGTCACGGTTCGGTACAAACCTGTATTGAACAGTTCGATACGAATACATGTATTTTTGCACCCCTAGTCGACAACTAATTTCATAATCGACTAATCGCTTGTCTTTAAGCTTTGTTTTTCCTCTTTAAAAAAATTACCACTATACCTTCCGCTGCCTTGTCCGCCTTTTTGTCTGGTCACCTTTTTTTATAATATTGATATAAATTAAAACACACACTAGCAGCCAAAAGTTTGGACATGTTTTTCGATTGGACAATTTCTCAATGAAACGTAACTTTTGACTGGTAATGTAAATATGTTACAATTTCCACATGATCCGATTAATAATTGGTGACTAGTCGATTATCAAAATAATTGTATGTGGCAGCCCTAAATCGCACTTTTTAAAGGTGATAGCTACAACTTTTTCATCAAAAGAAATAATACATCCACAGAACAATTTTCTAGAGCTATAAATAGTTATTTTATCAATTTTGATGGGTCCCAAAAATGATTTACATCTGATTACCATGACAAAGAATCGATTCTTCACTGTTAGCGTTGGCGTTAGCATTAGCGTTGTGAAGTTGCTAGCTCCATTCCTCTGTGTAGAAATGGCACCTTTCTTTCCTTACGTCTCAAATTCAAGCGGAAAAAAACAAAGCAGGATGAGGGTGAAGGTAGCAAAGCCCAGTGGAGGTTGCTACTTTCCTCCTCGACCTGTAAGTTAAACATTTGTTCATGCTAATTAAGGGTTAGCCTGTCTGTAATGTTGCTGAAGCTAATTGAGTCAGCAAGTGTGAGCGCACCACCTCCTGGCAGGGAGGAATTAAACTTGTAGCTATCACCTTTAATAATTCTTTCAGAATTTGAATTTAAGAAATGAAATGAACAAAGATGTTGTGTACTCCACCATTTCCTTACAAAATCCTTTTGCAGCAGTAGTTTGGTTTTCTTAATCTAAACTACCTTTACATTTAAAGGTGGCGAGATATTATCTTACCGCATCGGTAACTAGCAAAATGAGGGCACTTCTGCAAGTGAACAAATAGAAATTATTGTTTATTATTTGTATATTTATTTGTTGTCAAAAACATTGATTTCTAGAAACACCACAGGATGTGTTTTATTCTATCTAAATAATATTTTAATTCTTATGTATCTCATGACTGAGTCTGTTTTTATTGTTGATTAAGAATGCCCTTTTGACCTGATCCCCTTATTTGTTTAAAAAAGATTGTACTCTAAACAGATATTAAGTGAAGACCGTGTAGCGATCCTGCAAGCTCCTTCTGAATAAACTTGAACACAGGAGGATTTTGAAGGCAGAACACAGTTGATCTGCGGATGTGTTTGGAGTGATAAACATCCTCAGGCTAACTCACATATGAGAGCTACTCTTTCTGCCTGCCAGACTTCAAGGGAGAACAGCTGGAAACTTGTATTTTTAGTAACTATGTTTGGAGAATTGGTTTATCTGAAACTGTTTGACACAATATGGTCTCTGTTTGTTTTCCCACTACTTGAACAAGAGATTTTTAAGTAGGCTCTTCGAACATTCAGAAAGGTTTTAGTCAGCTAGGCTATTTTCTTAATATTATTAACATATTTAAACTCTGTATATATTGTTCTTGATGTTTGTATCACATTTTCTTTAAGATTTCAACTTAAGTCAAATGCATCACCTCTCTGTAACCTTGTCACCTCCAATCTGTGTCATCCAGGCCAGTAAGCTACCCAGAGAACCACTACAGCCTGTCTCCTGCAGGAGGTGATAGAGTGCTACCCTACAGAAACACCTCAGCCAGTTTCTCCTCACCCTCCTCAGGGTTGGCCAGCCTCTCCACAATGGGGCCGCCTGGAATCACTCCCGGCCCTTTTATACGTTACAAACCTTCACCTGACAGGTGTGTGCATGTGTGGCCTTTTGTATTCTGAGCTCAAAATCATCCTTTGGATCTTGACTAAACTTGTCAGATATTACTCACAACAGTTTAGTGCACTAGTGGCAGATTATATCGGTTTAAAAGAGAGGCTATGTAATGTGGCACATCCAAGTCTGCATTTAAAAGTGTATCAACACTCTGTCTCTCAGAGGAAGGATCTGTTGTGTGGGTGGATTTTCCTCACAATGTGGAGGTTGATAACATCTCACTCAACCAGAGAAACATGTTTTATTCAACTGCCATCAAAATGCTGAACAGAAACTGAAATCTTCTCAGATAATCTAGATTATGATTTTAGGCCCTATTTAATAAGGATTTACCCCACAGAATGTCTGCTTAAATCCTGTTTGTTCCAGAATACCCAAATAGGAATATGGTCATTTTAATAAAAAAAAAAAAGGCATGAAAATTTTAAGTAATAATTTTCTATCCTTTCTCCTATGTTCTGTGTAGATTTGGAGCAATACAGCGCCCCCTGCTGCCATTCGAACCCCATTTTAGTGTGGACATCACTCCCAGTGTGGAGTCTTCGTCAGGCTTCACAAGCCAGGAAAGCACGATGGAGCGCAGCAAAACAGGTACACCACCAGAATAAATGAATGAACAAATACATTACCGATTATTTTTTTCTATTTTATCGGACAACAAGCAGTGCTTTAAATTAAAAAAGGATGACTTGACTGATATTGGAAAACTTTTTTTTTTTTTTATATTCACTGCAACCGGTCTCTTAAAGCAACCCTTACCGATGTTGCATTCTTGCACTATTTTTTTAATTGGGCAAAATGCTACAAAAGAGGTAATGGAACTTTGAAATACAAGACAGACCCAGCATTAATCAAAAGAAAATATTCTTTCAATCAAAATTCCAATTTTAAATTTCCAATGAAAACTCCAACCAATCCTTGCAGTGTGACCCCTGCCTAGGATTGGCCGAGACCTGCCTGTCAGACCTTTGCTTCTGCATTACTGTAGAAGGCGGAGGGAATGGGGAGTGGGTCTTTGGAGTCTTTGGCTGTTTATATTCAAACAAATTTGCTGTGCTTTCTGAAATGCAAGATTGGTAAGGGTTGCTTTAAGTCTTGTTTTATAATGATTTAAGCATGAATGAAAAAGCTCTGTAACTCCAATGCACATTAACTCAAGCATACAAACATCAGTGATGTGCTAGTAAACATTGTTGGGTTTGTTTTTGCTAAAGGCAGATTTATACTGCAGGACTTAGAGGAGACCAAGACAAAAGCTGCGCTTTTTAGAACACAAATCCCAGTAAGAGTCACTGTGGCTCCATAAGTACTCTTTCCCAACATGTTCATTAACTTAAAAGGTGATGTAGCTCAGAACAGAATTCCAAAACCAATCTGAGACCCGAGTTCTGAGATTGGTTTTATTTTTGGTCAGTAGAACAGAGAGAGTGTCATGTAGAGTAATATTGCGTTGGGGGGAGGTCAGTGTTTAAATGTGCTATTAGTATTTAATCCTCTTTGGATACCATGGAGGTTCAATGTAATTTGCTTTAATCCTTTGTGTGTGTGTGTTTTCTGTCAAGAACCCCTATGGCATGTCCCAGCATCATCGTCTCGAGGACCAGGTGGTGGAGGGCAGAGAAGACTAACCAGACAGGATGTCCCAGGGAAAGATTCTCCAAACAGACACTCAAAGGTTAGACTCATCATTGACCAGTCTCTGTCACTCTCATGTAGCCTTCTCCTCCTCATTGCCTGGCTGGATCAGTCTCTCTGTTGTCCTCGTGTGCTCTGCAGGGTGAGACTCAGTACTCCAGCCACTCCAGCAGCAACACTCTGTCCAGTAACGCCTCCAGCAGCCACAGCGACGAGCGATGGTTTGACGGAGGAGCCGGAGGAGAGCGAGGAGGTGGAGGTTGTTTCGGTGACCTCGCGGATCCTGATCCCGACCTGCTCAACAAAGGGGGCTCCAATGACAGCGGCATTGACGCTTCTACACACTACAACAGCACTCGCCACGGAAACATGTTTAATAACCAGCCCCACAAGCCCCTGCACTGCTCTGCAACCTATAGTGGTATCCAGGAGCTGTCCCAGGGAGGGAGCAACGGTGGAGGAGAAGCAAAGAGACGGGAATCTTCACCCATTATACCACCTGCAGTGAATCAGAACAAAGGGTACCGGACCAAGACCTTCCCACCTCCTGGCTCCAGTGCTGACAAAATGGATGCCTTTAAACCCAGGTAGGACACCAAGTCTCTGAGATTCATCTTCATTTCATGAAGCTATCATTAAAATAAGTCAGGGCAGATTCAGCCCAGATGTGTGTTGTTTTCTTTACAGACTGATTAAGTTTTTAAGTTTAATACATCTAAATAAACAATAATTTTGTAATTTGAAGTCACTGTCTACTAATAGACATTAGTGAGTGATCCTACCAGCAGCACTTTTTTTGCATCATATCAAAATAAATATGATACAGTAAAATGTATTTTTTAAAGGGCACATGAAGGATTACAACACCCTAATCCTTGTGAAACATGCAAATCATCAGGAAATCTGTGCGTGTGGACATGCTACTTCCACCCCCACAATATAAATGCCTGCAGACTTTTAGTACACAAATATACACAAGCTTTGACCACTCTGTGCTGGATTAAAACAATCTGTGTTTAAACCCTGGCTGTCATCAATCCTAATGCTGCAGTCTGTGACAGAGTGTCTGATCATCAGTGTACAACACAAAACTAAGACACGTATTACAACTTTGAGTTGCATCCCTTTTGAAATGCTTAATCGCAGGTTTTGTCCACAAAAACATTGTAAATTACAGCATGGGTTCTTTATAAAGCAGGGGGACAAATTAAAACTCATATTACAGTACCTTTAAAAAAAAATGAAAACAACTAGTTTGGTTTATTAAAGACGTTGAATGCTTTTTTAAAATTATTATTATGCATCACACCAAGCTGGAAATGCTGATTAATCTTTGCAGTAGTGGTAGCTGCCATTCACAGTTTTGGCACTTGAAAACACCACCTTTATTTTTTTATTCAGACTCATTTTATTTGCCTGATCAGTTAAGCCAAGGGAAGGAAAAGATGAGCAACATTAAGAATAGCATGCAAAGGAAGCTAATGTGAAATCAAAACTCATTTCACCCTTTTATCGTTCATAGTTCCCTTTTAAAGCTGATACATTTTTGTGATGCATCCTGCCATGTGTGAAAGTGCAGTGACAGAACAAGGGTCAAAGTTGATTGATAGGCAGAGGCTTCATTTTTTAGCATACCAATAATCCCACTGGAACACTGTTGTCATGGACTGGCAAAGAATGATTGATGCAAAAAAAACTAAAGGGCGTTTAGGTTGTGTTGACAGATAAAGTTAGTCGCAGCAATTATTGACTGATGAGGTCACTAGACCAAGAACTCTTTTTTTTTTTGCCTTTTATGCTGTATTTCCATTTATATTTGCACATTTCAGTAAATCGGTGCACCTATGTTCTGTTTTCCACTCAATGTAAAAACATAACAAGCAGCTCAAGACTTCTGGGCTATTTGGCATCTGCTCTGTAAACTGTTTTTCTTTATTCTTCATGCAACTATGTATTTATCCCTCAAGGGCCTACACACCGCAAGGTTACAAGACTCCGACAGCAGAGAAAGCGCGGCCTGTCAGAGCCTCTACAACGACCCCCACATCAGCTCAGATGAGGTCTGCTCCTTTATCTAGCTCTGCCCCCAAGACATTTTATGGAAAGAGCAGACAAACTGCCAGGCAAACAGAAGATACAAGCCCATCCCCTTCAAACGCAACCACAACATCCAGCTCTGACAGCAGCAACAGCAAGAAGTAAGACTGAGATGAACAACTTAACACTAACTTTGAGTTAATTCTGTTCTGTCTGGAAAAAAGTAGGCTCATACTCTTATTTCTACAACGAATGAAATGGTTCCTGAACTGCCTGAGCAGAACAGTTGTTTCATACATCCCTTCAGCATTGCATGTATATGATATAACGTATCTGACGTGACTGATTTAGATCATGTAATTCATAGGAAAACAGACAATATAGGAAGCAAATAAGCAAGTTTAAGTTTTGCTTTTGTGTTGAATTCATCCTGAAAGATTGTTTGTAGTTTTAACTCGAAAGTCAGAAACTGGGGTAAGACTTTCCCAATAGGTCTTTTTTTTTTGTCTTGTAGCAGATGCTAAAATACTGACTGTAGATCAGATGATGGTACGTTTGGTTTGGGTAACTTTGGATAGATGCTGGAAGATTCCACTAACAGAAGAAAACAAATCATCCTTTGTCAAAAAAAAAAAAAATTAAATTGCATGTGTTGGCGCACTTCCTGGATTCACCGGTTCTTCTCCAAGGTGCTCTTTGGATAGATAGATGTGACCAGGGGCCTCATTTATAATACTGTGCATAGGATCTTACAAGTGTACGTACACCCAAAACCAAAAGTTTACGTACGCCAAAAAATTTTCAGATTTATAAAACCGTGCGTACACAAAGATTCAAGCAATTTCCCCTTTATAAATCACACTTTTCCTGGAAGTTTGCACAGGTGAATTTGTCTCATATCCTGCCCCTTATACACCCACATTCTTCCATAAATGGTCAATGCAAAGTACCTCATGGATGTCTCTGCATATAAATGAGCCAGCTGCTCTGTTTGTCCACGGTTTCCATAGTGGCCCCACCTGTGTTTGCCTATAGCCTGTAAGTGTTTGAATGGGCATGGGCTTGAACAGGGCAAATTTGCAGATCTCATCGTTTCAGTGACATGGGACCCATATGTGAAAACCCACATGGGTAAACACAGGTGTGGCCGCAATGGAAACTGTGGATAAACCCACTTTGGTCCCTCATATGCAGCCAGAATTTACCCCCTTATGGGCCCCACATGGACATGCTGTATCCACTCTTTCCATTAACAAATTGTTCTCACCTTTTCGCAATTGTCTCCAAAATGTGCGGAAGCAAGGTCTGTAGTTTGCTTAAAGTTACGCACATTCCTATGCTAGTTTTTTTTTTTTAAATTAATCCCAACTCTTGCGTAAGAAGTTGCATACGCACTTCCGAGCCCGGTTTTGTGTGTAAGCAAGCTTTATAAATGAGGCCCCAGGTCCCTATGACTATGCCATAGAATTAAAGGCATTTAAGTTGGAGTTAAAGGAGAGTGCCTTTGACTTTTTTGAAAAAATCTAAATGGTCCTTTATGTTTAACTCATATTTTCTCTCTCCAGGCAAGTGGACATGAATTCAAAGAATGTGTTTGGACAACCTCGGCTCCGAGCGTCACTGAGGGACCTGCGCTCTCCGCGCCGGACTTACAAGAGCACCATTGAGGATGACTTGAAGAAACTGATCATCATGGACAACCCTGGAGAGACACCTCAGAGAGATCCAGTAGGAAGCATACTATGATATCAAACCTCCATTAACAGCTTTACTGTCGTAAACACATCTCTGACCTCTGCACCTTTTCTCCCTGCAGTCTCCCAGACGCACTTTGCAACGCACCTTTTCAGATGAGTCGCTGTGCAGCGGGCGAAGAGACGCCAGCTTTGCTTGCTCTGAGAACCAGACGAACCCCACTGATGTGCTGTTCACTTGCACACTGCCCACGCGCAGACACGCCATCTCCTCCAACCACATGCAGGGCAAGAAGAGTGAGTGTTAAAGCTGCATCTGTTTGTGATTCAACTCAGCTGCAGATGTTTGTTTTCTTACTGCAGCTTCTCTGCTTTCCCCTCAGTGCCTCTATCAGCATCAGAGTTATCCCTTACAGAAGTCAGAGACAAAGTTCCTCCTTTGAGGAGGCTCGATCCTGGGCTGATGCCCCTCCCTGACACTGCCTGTGGACTGGAGTGGTCCAGCCTGGTCAACGCTGCTAAAGCCTATGAAGGTGGGGACAGAGACTGTGCTGAATTAGCTTTGTGGGATTTTGAGTTTAACATTATTCAATCAGCTGTAACCCAACACTCCTGGGAAAGAAAGAAAGTCTGGGCCCACATCTACATCTCTGCTTCCCAGCCTTTGTTCTCTTTCTGCATTTCTTTGCTCTCCTCTGCTCTAACAGAGAACACCCCACAACAAACCTTTTAGTAGGTCTGTACCTGCTGTCAGATCCACCTGTGTGGAGTGATTGTGTTTTACATCTCAAGAGATGCTACAGTAAAAACCCTTTCATGCATGTTTTTGAGCATGTGATCGTGTGTCTTTGCTGTAGCACAAAGAGCGGTTTCCCTCTTCTCACTGACTGAGCCACTGCTTGGAAGTCCAGACATGAGACCAGTCGTCAGTCCAGTCCAGTTTCACACTCCTCAAACACCGAGGACCACACCGACCTTCAGCGGGTAGGTCCGCCTCAATAAATTTATTGAGAAATCTTTTAATTCAGATCCTCAAATTATACAATATATCTGGTCCAATTTCAGTCTTCCTGCTGCCATCTTGTGGTAGTTTCTTTAACATTCAGGATTTTAACTGATCACTGTAGTTTCACAAGTAAACAGTTTTCTGTCCACGATCCTGCACTGGTTACCATGTTATTCTGTGGTTAAACTGCAAACGTAAGAACGTGTTGTTGCTGCTTTTCTTTAGGAAGTTTAGAATACGAGTAAAACTTGTCTTCCCTGACTAAGTAAAACACCTGCAGCAGTGGGTTGCGCCTTTTTGGCTGTTATCTGAATCTGTGCGTAGTAATGTGTGCTGTGTGTTTGCAGTGATGAGGTGCCCAACGATTTGTCAGGTCGTCTGCACCACCTGGAAGTGATGTTAAAACAACTGAACAATGATCTAGAGAAGGTGAGATTCTGTAGCTTTTTAAAAAATTAATCAGTCATTTTATCTTTTACTTGTATAAAAAAAACCTGAATTTTCAGCCCAGGATGTGACCGTCTGGTTGCGTTTTCTTTGGCTCGCAAATTTTTACACTCAGCAGGAATTCACAGTGAACTGAACAGCCATGATCTCTCTTCTTCCTCTTCTCTCATTTTTTTCTACCACCAGGAGAAGCAGGATAAAGTTGTTCTGCTGGCAGAGATGGCCAACCTGAGGGAGAACAACCAGCGCCTGCAGGAGGAGAGCCACACAGCCAGCGAGCAGCTGCGCAAGTTCAACATGCTTTTTAACAACTTCGGCAAGACAGGAGGTGATCACGAGGCTCATTCCCTTAAAAACAACAGCAGCTCTCAGAGGGAGTGACGGACAGCTGCAGAAGAGGAGGATTTGAGAATCAGACCAAAACAGTGTCAGTACGCAGAATTCCTTGCACTCATGGTGGCGGCTGAGGACACATTGATGTCACTTCCCTCAGCTTCCACTGGACTGCCTTAAACCAGAGACCACGAGAAAGAGACCATCTGGATTTTTAAAACGCAACACTCCCAGAGAGTCTGAGTGGAGACCCTCCTTCTCTGAGCTCTGAGCCTGTTTATTTTTCTAAACCGAAGACATCTCATGTACTTGTCATGAATTTATAAGTATGCTACTATGCCGGAGGAGCGAACATGAAAGGAGATCCTGACTGTTTAGAGAACACTACATCACCTGGAGAGGCCTAATACTGTTCCTGCAGCGAATCAGCCAAAAAGAAAACTCACTACTAACTCCATTTCCCAGAATGCACTAGAAATAAAGGAAGCTCAACAGACATGATGCTATAGATGGATGCCTGGGCGTTAGAATTCTCCTGTATCAATATTATCGACATTGAACCAATATAATTGTACTAAAGAGTTGTGTGTTTGCGTGTGTGTGTGTGATGGTACAAGTGGAAAAGTATGACAGCATAATGATGTTTGTCCTAAAGACAAGATGCTTTTAATTTCATTGGTGTGCTACTGAGAGTTTGAGTGAGACGTGTATGAACAGAAAAAGTGATGAAAAAACTTGTTTACTGTAATCTGAAACTTTTAGGCCACATTATTCCTCTCTCCTCTGTTTACATGAGTGATCTGTGGGTTATAGATGTGAAACAAGCCACCAGTGTGTTAAACAGGAAAAACACATAGTTGATGTCACAAAGCTCAGTCACACAAAAGCATCATATCGCTTATTGTTCAGTTTTAATTTTACCTCGTTGTCAGCAGTGCCCAAATTTCTCATATCTAAATGTCCTGGATCACTCTTTTTAATTTCAGTTCATTTTAATATAAAAGGTGTTTTACAATGTAGATGTGACATTTTCAGAGTTGCGCTTATGTAGAAGGGTTGAGTGAGACAACTGACATGGTAGTAGGTTGCATTCATAAAAGAAGAAAACTATATCATGACAAATAAGTTAAAACTACTAAACTTGTGATTATATGTTAGTTATAAATCACCTCTAGTGGAAAGTAAATGAGCTTTGAAGTTCAGTATCAACGTTAATTGGATGTCAAAGTTTTTTTTTTCTTTTATGTAATTTGGAAAATATTTTATGAAATTTCAACAGCTAACAGTCATGTTGCCATGGATACAGTGATGCAGGGGCAGCAACATTAAACCTGTTTCAAGCACATCTTTGTTTACACTTTGAAATATGAAGTGGATTTAATTAGTAATTAACTCTTTGACACTTTCTTTATGCTTTATATTGTTGAGTGTCTTGATAAATATTTAAATCTGTCTAATTCTCAGACAAGTTATTGGTATCTGTATGGGCTAGTTTAGTAACACAAGATGAGGTCTTATGATAGATTTTTTTTCATGGGTGTGATATGCTTTTCTTTTTAAAAAAATATCACTTTAACACCGTCAATGTTAGCATAATGACAAGAAACCAATAGTTAGTAGTTTGGCTGAAGAAACAAAGTTTGACCTCCTACATGTTTAAACATGCAATATCTCCTTAGTTTGGCATTTAATAGAACTTGGTCAGTAAACTAGTTCTGGTGTTGCATTAAATTTTGTGATTCACTAGATTCTGTTGCCAGGTCAATCACAAGTGTGGTTTCAAACCTGCTTCTCTATTGACATTATATTTGGAGAGAAAAACAAAGTCTAGACATTTAAATGTTAATCTTGTAACTGCTGGACAAATTTCATGTTAAGCTGAACCTCTGCTGCCAATTTCTCCCAGCAGATTTCCAAAAACAAGCTTCTCATCCAGCTCTCACATAAAGGGTAACAAGTGTAATTCCTCACAGTTGAATCGAAATGAAACTATCACCACTTCCGTGTGCTTACAGGGAACTTTTACTGCACATGAAATTCATTCACCACTGAAGCTCCTTTGTATCAGAACTGGTCTGTCTGCCTGTGTGTGTGTGTGCGTGTGTGTGTGTGTGTGTGTGTGTGTGTGTGAGTGATTTGTCCTTTATATTCTTTGATGAACCTATATGAACACAAAACACTATTTATACAGCTGTACCTTAACGATATTGTCTACCATAGCTATTTTTCCTACAGAAATGCGTGACTGTGTGTTTTGGATGTTGGTACTTGGACGATACATCTCTGCCGAGGATAAACCTGATATCTCAGATTTTTAAGGAAATGATCATCTCTTGTACTGCAGACAGCTACCCAACATCAGGAAGTTTATCCTCTCATCTGACTGGATCTGTTCGAATTTTTTCAACCCACTCAGGTTCCTCCGGATGCTGTTAACGACAGTTAGGGAAAGATGGGATCATGCAATTTATGATAGAGATTTTGTGCTGCTGCTTAAACAATTTTAGGCATCCCTTTAATGTTTCTGCTTAGCAAAACTGATGAAGATTATGTTTGAATTGACTAGTATGGAAAATATCTTACAGTAGTTTGCTTTTTTGGCCAAAAACAAACTTTTCAAAGTGATTCTTTTGTCTGTTAAGGGTTTCTCAGTTTTCCAGGTTGACCAAATGTAAATGCTGTGATGAGTTTTGTTTTTATCTGCCCATTACTACTTTATATCACACAAGACTGTAAAAGTGCTGCAACTGAAAACTGGACAAAAATATCTTTTCTCCTGCTTGTTTACCTACTTAGAAGAGGAAAAAACATGAAACACCAACACATTGTTTGATTTGCAGCTGCTACTTGAGATGTCATAACTTTTGGGTTCAGCCAGTTTGGCCTGCAGCTCCAGTTCCTTCAGGTTTGCGGTGATGGACACTCCTGCTATTCCTCCTGTAGGATCTTTCATCCATCTTTGATTTTTTTTTTAATGAGTCTTAATTTCTAGTTCGCTGTGTAAGGGGTGAGGTTTCTTCATATATCTATATATCATGTTCATATTATGTATAATTTTAAGCTATTTAAAGCGTACACAAACCCTCTGAACAAATCAGTAATGCATTATAATAGTAAAATTGTATGACTAGGTTTTTCTTTTATTAGATGTTTAATATTTTTATAATTTATTTTTTAACACGTTGGCCACTGTTCCAGACAGTAGTGATGATGAGAGGGTACTGTTTTTTTTTGTGTGTGTGCTGCTTTACCTCTGATTTGTGTACAAAACTGATTTCTATGATTCCTTTTTTTCTTTTCTCTGGTTTCAACTCTCCTCTTTGTGCGTTAGTGCTTTCTGCATGTGGCAGAGGTACGTGAAGCAAAGGCGAAATGTTTCTTTGGGTTGTAATAACTTGTACATTTAAAAGTGTAAATTATGTTTTCATTATTTTATAAAAAAAAATTATTAAAATAACTATCGGAGCATTTGTCTGTGTGTATTCTTTGACTTTTTGTGCTAAATCAGAAATGCGGCTTTCGGCTTTAAAAACAGACTTCCCTGGGATAAAGTAGTTAAGAAATGGAAGTTGACCTAAAACAGCTACCTGCTGATCTGGCCCTCCTGCTCCTCCTGTTTCAAGCTGGGTGGGTTAGATAAGACATTTAGAAAATGGGGAGACAGGAGAATAACAGCGATTTGCAACCTCATAGACAAAAAGCACCTTAAATCCTTCAGCCAACTTTCACATGTACCTACAACTGAGACACTTCTACAACACAGAAATTAAACAAGAAATCTCATTGGATGGGAATGAAGTAATTGAGGTCTTGACAAGAGCCTACAAACAATTGCCTTCAAAACTGTATCCAAGTTGTACAAGGGTTTATTGAAGCAACAAAAACCAAACACAATGTACATATAAATAAAATTGGAAAAAGAACTTAATATTCAGTTGTCTGAGGTCGCTTTCACACCTGCCCAAACGAAGCGGATTATCCGAGGAAACGAACTCTGGTCCGTTTAAAGTGGACCAAACAGCCCTGGTGTGAAAGCAACCTGAGTGACTGGCGTTGCATACGTAAGACCCAACACATGTCCACAAGTTCTAAAAAAATGGAGGGAATTTGGCTGGAAAAATTCGTTGCATTTTTTCATTACACCAAAAATAAAAAGTAAATCAGTTGAGCAACAAGATTCTCAAGTGGGCAACAAAATGCCAGCCACTCATATTCTGGTTTAGCATAAAAATAAGGTCATTTTGGAAGGGGGTCCTCAAGTTTACAGGCGAAATCTTGGGATACAATATCTCTAACAGCCCCCAATTTATATATCTTGCACTGATACCAAAGGAAGTCGCGTGTAAAGGTGATTCATATCTTTATGTAATCCTGTCTCTCGGCCAAGAAAGCCATAACAAGACTGGTTAAAACAGACGCACCAGACCTGAGCCACTGGGTGGACACCATAGAGATCATGTCAACGGAACAAATGACCTACACACTACATCTTAAAACTGATCTATATGCAGCAAGATGGAAAAAATAGAATCACTATGTATATAAGTAGTGTTCCCCCTCCCTCTGTCAGTTTTCTTTCTTTCTCTCTCTCTTTTGTTTGCTTGTGCTTTCTTCGTCTGTTTTTACCAGTATTTTTGTTCATGTTTTAACTGATTAAAATTCAAGTTATATACATATATATATTCCTTCCATCAAAGAAAAAAAAAAACACTAGTTTGATAGGTTTAATAGATCAAGGGCAGAAAAACAGCTATGTTTTTTCTGAAACATAACCCTTGTGGATGTGCTGTTTGTAATCTGGCTGCAAAAAAAATTAAAGTTCAGGTAAAATAGCGTTAGAAATAATCTAACAAGAATCTGGCCATGCTTCCATTTGGCTCTGATGCCTTATACATTCTGTTCACTTTGATTCAGTCTTTATTTCAGACGTACAGAATTTAATCTAAGACCCATACAAACATTTATATTGTTAGACTGCTCCTCTTAAGCATTGTTATGGCCATAACATCATAATTTACAGAATCCTTTATACATTTGTACACAAAATTTCTGACAGCATGTAAGTTGGAGACAGCATTTAGCACAAACAGCTTACTGGCAATGGTCCATTGAGGGACCTTTAACTTGCAGCTTATCAAATTTAGCTTTACTGTAACTGCACCAGTAGGCAGTAAACAGTGTGCAGTAGGCTTTAATCTACAGAATTGTAAGAGCACATGCAAAATTTGTATGCCAGCATATTAGCCTGTGCATACAATTTAGAATACTGTCTCTGAATATCATCATGGACGTCATTCCTGATAGATAATTTTCCTCAAAATTATTCATAAAATCCTTCCATTAAATAAAAAGGCTAAATAAATACATAATAGTAATTCAAAGAACAAGAAACAGAAGAAACTAATAATTGATAAAAGAAATTTACAAACATATAATTTATTGAAACAATGTATTGCTTTTGAATTGTGGTTAAAAATAATTTTAAAATAATAAACAAAACTGTCCCAGACCAGTTACAGCACCTTGCTCTTGAACAGTAGGCCAAAATACCTGAAAACCTGCAGAATTCATGTTGAACATGACAGAAAACACTTGAGCGCAGTGATTGCCTCAAAGCAGTGCTCAATCTTTTAGTTCAGGAGCCCCATCATGCTTTTTTTTTTTCTTTTGAACCACAATTCAGAATCAATGTAGTAAATTTCATCAAATTTTTATTTAATACTTTTGTCAATTTCAACTTATTTCACTGCCAGCTGTTTTTTCTTTTTCTCGTCTTTAACGGGATGATGTGAATAATTTTGAGGAATGTAATATTTAACAAAGTTGCTTTGAAAGTTATTTTTTCCTCCTATTCTACAAGTATTGAAGCACCTTTCCTAAACATTTGTAACATTTATTTTCAATTTTCAATCAGAGCCGCTTCTCAGACACAAATCTTTTAACAACCAATTTCTTTGAGACAGGGAAACATCTAAACCAGTGGTGGGGAGCCTTGACCCTCATCATGCAGGTGTCCCATGTGTCCTTGCTCCAACACACCTGACTCAGATCAAAGTCAGTGTGCAGAACTGATGGGCTGTTAGATCCATTTGACTTAAATCAGCTGTGCTGGAGTGGGGACACATGGAAAACCTCAAAGACCAGGGTTCCCCACCACCGATCTAAGACAGCAGCTCACAGGGACCGGAGTTTGAGATCCCTGATCTAGATCTTTTTAACTGGACCAGATGTCTTCATGTTACTTCCCTCAAGTTAAACCCACAAATGTTAGATTTATACCACAAGGCTGACCCCACTTTCAGAAATCTGATGTTTACACGATAGTGAAGAGTGTTAAAAATATTTTTTAATGGTTCATCATTCATCAGATTTAAGCAGATTCTTCACAAAACCATTTCCCCCATTCTATGAAAAACATGGACTGTCTGTTTTTGTCAGTTTAATAATTTGCTTGTAAAACTTTTCAAACAGCTGTTAAACTTCAAAACATAAAATACATTTCTGTTGCAAGGTCCTGACATCTTTTATTGACATAATAAAATTAATTCTATACATGGTGACAACTGCAGTAAATTGCACCCAAGCAGTAGAAAAAGGTCAAGTATGAACAGTTGTGAGACATTCTGGACAACAGGCCTGTTCAAAGAGCAGAGGACATGTCTAAGATCCACACATGAGACACTCGTCCTTGTTCTCCAGAGAGCACACCATGGCCGCCGTGTTCCTCTCCTTGATCTCCTCTGACTCCTTGCTCATCTGTGCCTCCTTCAGCTTCTCCTTGTTCAGTGTGAACTGGATGGGGTTGGCCGCAGGCTTCGTCCTCAGGTAGTACATTCCTGTCTTTAAACCCTGAGACAAGAAGACAAGGTGAATTAAACTTTCACCTACAGAGGTTTTCAGATTTCACTTTGCCCCTGTAGTTGCCACTTACTTGTTTCCAGCCGTAGAAGTGCATACTGGTCAGTTTGCCGTAGTTTGGCTCTGCAATGTGGATGTTCAGGGACTGGCTCTGGTCGATGAAGGCACCGCGGTCTGCAGCCATCTTTAGTATGGTCTTCTGAGAGATTTCCCAAACTGTTTTATAAAGCTCCTTCAGATCATTTGGAACCTCGTCGATGTTCTAGAGAAAAGGCATTAAAAACAAATTTTTATCAAGTCTTAAATCTGTAATTTCTGGATTAAAACACCCGACAGATGTTCAGTTTCAGCAGCATGGATACAACAAATGGATGATTACCTGAATGGATCCATTATTGGCGATGAGCTTGTTCTTCATCTCTTCGTTCCACAGCCCCCTCTCCGTCAGGTCTTTGAGCAGGTGAGGGTTAACAATCTGGAACTCCCCAGAGAGGACCCTGCGGGTGTAGATGTTGCTGGTGTAGGCTTCGATAGACTCGTTGTTGCCCAGGATCTGGGCAGTGGAAGCTGTGGGCATGGGGGCGAGCAGGAGGCTGTTCCTCACACCATGTTTGGCGATCTTCTCCTTTAGCAGCTTCCAGTCCCACAGGTCTGTCGGCGTCTTGTTCCACATGTCATACTGGAGGACGCCCTTGCTAACAGGGGAGCCTTCGTATGTCTCATAGGGGCCAAGCTTGGCAGCCAGCTCGCAACTCGCCTCTAGAGAAGCGTAGTAGATGGTCTCAAAGATCTGGATGTTCAGCAGCTGAGCTTCAGGGCTTTCAAACGGATAGCGCATCAGGATGAAGGCATCTGCTAATCCCTGGACACCAATTCCTATTGGCCTGTGCCGCTTGTTGGACTTCTCCGCTTCAGGCACAGGGTAATAGTTTATGTCGATAATCTTGTTCAGGTTTTTGACGATTACTTTGGTCACAGATGCAAGCTTTTTGAAATCAAAGGTCCGTTCTGGGGTGACATACATATTGAGAGCGATGGAGGCCAGATTACAGACGGCCACCTCGTCTTTGCTGGTGTACTCGACGATTTCTGTGCAAAGGTTGCTGCATTTAATGGTGCCCAGGTTCTGCTGGTTGCTCTTCCTGTTGCAAGCATCTTTGTACAGCATGTATGGTGTGCCCGTTTCTGTTTGGGACTCAATGATGGCATGCCACAGCTGCTGAGCCTTCACCACACGCTTCACCCTCCCTTCCTTCTCATACTTGGTATAGAGCTCTTCAAACTCCTCCCCCCAGCACTCATCCAGGCCAGGACACTCATTTGGACACATCAGAGACCAGTCTTGGTTGCTCTCCACCCTCTTCATGAACAAATCTGGGATCCACAGAGCATAGAAAAGATCTCTGGCTCTCTGTTCCTCTTTTCCTGTGTTCTTCTTCAGCTCCAGGAAATCAAACACATCAAAGTGCCAGGGCTCCAGGTACATGGCGAAGGCTCCAGGTCTCTTGTTACCACCCTGATCAACGTAGCGTGCTGTGTTGTTGTAAACTCTCAGCATGGGAACGAGCCCGTTGGAGTTACCGTTGGTACCTGCAATGTAGCTCCCTGTTGATCTGATGCAGCTGACTGCCACGCCGATGCCTCCAGCAGATTTGGAGATGAGGGCACATTGCTTCAGGGTGTCATAAATGCCTTCAATGCTGTCATCTTTCATGGCGAGTAGGAAGCAGCTGGACAGCTGTGGCCGGTTGGTTCCAGCGTTGAAGAGGGTGGGAGAAGCGTGGGTGAACCACTTCTCTGACAGCAAGTTGTATGTCTCAATGGCAGCATCTATATCTCTTCCATGGATCCCAACAGACACTCTCATAAGCATGTGCTGCGGGCGCTCAGCCACCTTGCCGTTGATCTTCAGCAAATACGAGCGTTCCAGGGTCTTGAAGCCAAAGAAGTTGTAACTGAAATCTCTGTCGTAAATTATGGCCGAGTTCAGGCGGTCTTTGTTCTCCAGAACAATGTCAAGCGTTTCCTTGGAGATCATGGGGGAGTGGAGTTTGTTCAAAGGATTCACGTAGTTGTACAGGTCCTCCATCACTTCGCTAAACACCTTCTTTGTCTCTTTGTGCAAGTTTGAGACGGCGATTCTAGCAGCAAGAATGGTGTAGTCAGGGTATTTAGTTGTGAGAGTTGCAGAGATCTCAGCTGCCAGTGTGTCGAGTTCCACGGTAGTGACGCCGCTGTACAACCCCGCGATGACCTTCATTGTGATCTGAGCTGGATCTACAAAGTCGGGGTTCAGTCCATAGCAGAGCTTCTGGATGCGAGAGGTGATTTTATCAAACATGACACGCTCTTGGCGTCCATCTGAAGGGGAGAAAATAAATAAATAAATAAATAAATAATTCAGCCAGGGAAAACACTCAAGTTGTTAACAAGACTATGATTATTACAAATCTGTGACTATATAGACCAGGGATCACCCAATTCTGATCTTTTGGGCCAGTGTCTAAGATTTTCAACCAGATGCATGATATTGGGACAAAAAGAAAAAAAAACTAAAAACTTGTGATCTTTTCTAACCCTGCAATATATATTGCCATATGAAAAAAAACTGGAGTTTTCAGCAAATGACTTGAATAGATTGAAATGACTTGAATCATGTTGCAATCCTGTCACCTTATTGACAATTAGCCTGCAGTGATCTTATAGCTTTGCTATTGTTGTGAGTTACTCTTAAAGACAACTTAAAGAAAACTTAAAGAACTTAAAGACAAAAACCATACTCAGTATGGTTTTTGTCTTTAAGTTCTTCTTATTGTTTTACTGCTTGCTTTTTATTGTGCTAGGACCTGAGCACGTTTGATTGATCATGTACAAATGTGAATTGCATTTTACCACAAACATTCTATCCCAAACTGATGAAGAATGAGGGTGATTGGTGGATCGCTGTGTGCAGTGTGTGTCAGGTACCCTTGAAAGTAAATGAGAACACAAGTTAATTTGCCTCATACATTGCAGGACCTGCAATATGACTATTGCGCATATGTGCATTGCGATGCTCAAACAATTTATTGCACAGCCCTATTTTCAACTCTTCCCTGCTCCAGCACATCTGACTCAAGTTAAATGGATCCAACAATCAATAAAGTTCTACACAATGACTCAATCTGAGTGAGGTGTGCTGGCATAGGACCACATTGAAAACTTTCTGGACACTGGCCCAATAGGTCCAGATTTGGTGATCCCTGATATACACCATTACCCTGTTCCTGACCGACATAATCCACCAGCAATACTTATTTTACCCTGTAGAAGATTACTGGATGAAGTCTTGGCCTTAAACATCCATCCATCACACTGAACTCAGAATCACTTGTTAACAAAGCCCAAACATGTTGTAGTGCTATAATAAGTCCCCCCTTCTCCATCATTATTGATGAACTATTATATTGATTTCTATATGCAACAAGACTTCATTGAGAATACAATTATGCAATATACACCAATAAGAAATAAGCCCTCCTCCACTAAACTGGACCACTACTGCAATATTAATCAGAACAGAGCAAAAATACCAATGAGAAGCTCAAAGGTAAAGTATGTAAGAATTACTGACATCTAGTGGTAAAGATGGGTATTTGAAAGACAAGATGTTTTCTTTAAAATGACTTCATATTCCAAGCACTGTAGTGAATGTATGGTGGCCAGTAATGGCCAAAATTCTCCCAGACATAAACATAACAGTGATTCTAGAGCAGCGATTACATATCAATAGAAACCGTTTTGAATTATACATCACATTTTTCTGGTACTGACTTGATTTTTTACATACTGTACCTTTAATCAGTGGAATGCTTTCAAAATTTGAGGTTAAAATAATTTTAAACCTGAAATTACACACGGAAATAAAGTTGTTAACGACCTTCATAAATTAAGTTATAAGTGACGGCCTATAATTAAAAACAGCCTAATTATGTGACAATATTCGTAGCACAACGACAGTAAAGATGCTATCACAGTTGATCTCATTCCACGTATTCACACGTTTTCCCCCATAAACCACTTTAAAATCGAAATAAAAATGAAAAATACATACAGAGGTTTTCAATTACTTATTTGGCGCAACTGATGTAATGCGGCCAGGTTTGTTGTATTTCTATCCGTTACACATCTTTATGTTTGGTAATCTGAAATCTGTAGGTTAACATTATTACTTCCATTACAAACAGTAAGCGTATGACCAAAAGCAGACTTGTCATCACCGACTGGGGTGGGCCTGCTAAAACTTTGATTTTTGGCGCCATCTGTAACAAAGGCTGCCAACAGTTGTAGCCTTAGCTACAAACAAAAAAATTCAAAGGCAGTTAGAGCACTCAGAGCTGCATTTAATCGTTGACATTAGGTTTATGCTAGATGAGTTTATGCAAATAACACGCTTACAAGTCCAACGCTGTGTTGGACAGTCTGACTAAAGAGTGCTTGTTAACCAAGTTAAGCTAGTAGTTACTTCTAACCAGTTCTAGCTAATGTTAGCTAACAAGTTCACGTTGGTAAATGGAGTGAAATACGAGATAAACAGCCTAAACCAGTCAAGCACCACAGGAGCTGGCGTGATCATTTATCACACAATATAAGATTCATGTTGCTGACAGTGACAGCAGGAGCTACCCTCTGCCTGGATTACACTGCACCATTACTGCATAACATAACTCACCTCTCTTGACAACATACATCCTGGCAAAGTGTGATGTTACTTGTATGTTGAGAAAGCAAGTAAAACCTCTCCGCAGTCGCAAAATGGGCAAATGAACAAAAGCTCTTCTCACACATGTAGGAGAAGCCGCGAATGACGCCTGAAAACCCCGCTAACGTTGTTATATGTAGGGAAGGCGTAACCACTCAGAGGGCAGATTGATATGAAGTTCCACCAATCAATAGCGAGAATGCGCGAAACGTCATTGGCGATAACCAATCACAGCAGTGCACAGTCGTGGGCTTTTCCGGTCTTCTAATCTGGCGGGACTTGGAAAAAAGTAGGTTATGAAAGGACCCCCCCCCCCCCCCCCCCCCCCCCCCCTTTTTTTTTGTTGTTGTTGTTTTGCCCCCCCCCCCCCCCCCCCCCCCTCATGAACACTTTAAGATGAGTTATCTGTCCCACATGAACTGCACATAACATATTCAGGTTATGAGAATAAAATAAAGTATTAACACAGGGCTTCAGCTGAATAAGATTTGTTTTGTTCTCTCACACACTCCCCTAACTGAGTCCAGAGGGCAGCCCTCCTCCCCATCACATCACTGCACACTCCGAAGAGCCTGTGTAGCTGGAGACAACTTTGCCCAATCTTGTATAGGCATCCAAGTTGCTCAACTAGACCAGGTAACTAGTAATGGCAGTCTCCTCAGAAAACATCTGAAGATGGCAGCTGTTGGTGTTTTGATCTGATCTATTTTGTTTCCAGCACAACACAAGTAAACAATTGCTTGGAGAAAAAAAAGGCAATGTTTTGCGTCTTTAATGGTGTATTAAAGGTAATAAAATATCATGACTCAAATAAAATACAACTATTTTACACCTGCAGTAAGAACATTTTTCCATTATGTTTATAGAAATTGTTCTCCCGGCCGCTAGGTGGCAGTAATGCACCGTGCAACTGTTTTCCAGCCACTTTAAGAGGCCAAAACAAGTAAAGCCATTGACTGCGGAGGGGTCCCGTGATGAAAAATGATTAGGTTATATTTCTTTCTTTTTTCCCTTTCTTTTTTTTTAGTGGACTAAGGCCATATGTTATGGTACGTTTTCAGCACGATGAACCTGTCGCTGTGTCTGCCATTACTTGCTATATTGAATGCAAATTAGTTTTAACAAAGTAGTGAAGGAGTCTGCAGATGTCAGGAACTGACCGGTTTTTATGTGAAATATGATGTAAATGGGATTTTAACTTCACCGAAACAGCCTAAAGATAACCATGTCTTAAAAGAAGTGGACTGCCAGAGACTCGTCGAGGTATGGGACAACGACAGACTTGCAGCAGCTAATGATGGATCAGTGTGTTGAAGCGGGACTACGGGCTGTTGCAGATGTCACCATATGTTTCTTTCGAGTCTGTTTCTCCTCGTCTACCACTTCCTGTATGAATATCCCTCCTACATCGCTCTACAAGTAGGTTTGGACACGTAGCTGTTATCAGGACTGACTGAACGGCAGTAGAGAGACGATCTGCAGCCATGTCCAGATCCAGTCGGCGGTATAAGCCTGTGCAACAGAGCAACGGCGGCGCCGCTTTCCCCGGCTGTGACCGGGTGCGGATGCCCCGTGCGCGGGTATTGCTGCTCTGTCTCCTCGGGGTCCTGGTGCTGGCGGTGGTGCTGGGAATCTACCTGTCCAACGAGACCAGTAGACATGTGAACCGCATGCCATCTGCAGATCTGACCAAAGACAGGGTAAGAACAACGACTAACAAGACAAAACGCAGGTTTAATAACCCTGAAAGCAGGTAATCTCCGAGTTGATGCATTTATGGCATCTGTACACTTAAGAAAAAGGTAAATTTGGTAAATTTGCATCTTTATTCTTCTTTAGTGATGTTACATTTATTGTTAGCATTTTCTTCAATGGCTCAAATATGTTGGTCAGACAGGGAAACAACTTCCAGGTCAAATGACACACACACAGAAACACGTCTGAAGTGTGAATGTCCTGACAACAGCTTATAAGCCCCAAACTCCTCTATCAGTCACTCAGAAGGAGCCTTATGAATGAGAAGTGAAACATCTTCAAAAACCAGAATAAATCTAAAAACTACCTTTCAACTTCCAGTTTACCTTTTGATTCCTCTACTAAAGAGGAATTGCATGACAACATTGATTACAGCAGCTGCTCAGGTGGGCCTCTGATCAAATTTCCCGCTGCATCCTTTATCCACCTGTTATTTTATAGTCAAGGCAATGTTTCTTTACGAAGCCAAGGAGGAAAATGCAATATTTTTGCAAAAGGATTACAGTCTGGGTAAAACAAGGGAATGATGTGTTGCAGTCTCTCAGGACGACATGCTGCATGCTGAAGATGATCTTAATCTGACAAAGTGATGCATTTGAGTGTTTATGTATAAATATCTATATAACCTTTATTTTTATAGAGGTAAGTCCCACTGATACACTCAGTTTCTTTTGCAAGGAAACCTGTTTACAAGACATACATGTCTTTAGGCAGTATTTGTGCTTTTTCTATTTATTTAGACAAGGAAGGATTGAATGAAAAAAAAATCCTATGTTGTAGGAAAAAAGGGAGAAAAAAACTTTTAAACAGACATTGGCTGGGTTTCCCAGATGCAGTTAAGAAGATCTCACCGCTGAGATCTTCTTAAGAACCTTCTTTCAGCTTCTTCTTAAGAAAAACTCGTTTCCCAGATTTGTTCTTAGCATTAAGAAGATCTTAGCAAAAAAGGATCTGAAAGATCTGGGTTGTGAAACAGTGCAATAAAATTTGTATTGATCTGTTTGATATTTGGGTATTGTATTAGTTAAATAGAACGACTTAAAGAACACCACTAAGGACATTTAAGAACATTTTTAACTGGGAAACCTGGCCCTTAACAGTGGTAATGTAGAGGGGGAAAAAGATGGTATTCAGTCAGAAAGGATGTGGAGTGTGTTGTGGGTGCCTGCAAGAACTTGAAGCCTGTACCTTAAACGTCTATAACACCTATCATCTTTTATGACTTTGCTTCTGACTTGAAATCAAATGAAAAATACTTTATTTATCCCAGGAGGGAAATTTAATGTTGTAATAAACCGTCTCTCTTTTTTTTTTTTTTTTTTTTAAACTTTGTGTTGATGCTGATTCTTGTTCCTCCTTCCAATTCCCATCTCTGATCTCTCTCTCCCCCAGCTGTCCCACAAACCCAGTAAGTTGTCTCAGGCTCAAATCCGCCGTCTGGCCTCCCAGGTGGACATTACTCACTTGTGGGAGACTCACCTGCGGCCGATCCTCATAGAGAGGCTCCCAGGGACACAAGGCAGTCTGGCTGTACAGCAGGTGTGTATATATTAATAGATCCCTCCTGTTAGAACATGCCCCCCCCCCCCCCCCCTTTTCTTATTTATTTATTTATTTTTTACCTTTTGCTCTTCTTTGCTGTAGCACATCACCTCCACCCTGTCTTCACTGTCTGCTGGTTGGTCCATAGACCTGGACTCTTTCCAGTCTCCAACCCCCCGTGGCCAGGTCACCTTCACCAACATTGTTGCAACTCTGGACCCCACCGCCCCACGGAGGCTCCTCCTGGCCTGCCACTATGACTCCAAAGTCCTGCCTCCAGACCCACAGGCCCCAGAACGGGTGTTTCTCGGGGCCAGTGACTCTGCGGTACCCTGTGCTATGATCCTGGAGCTCGCCACCTCCCTGGACTCACAGCTCAAGGCATTCAAACAGCAGGTGTGTGGAAGTCCAGCAGAGACTGCAGCTGGATTGTGTTCTTATGTTTTCCGCCTATAGTGAGGTGTAAAGATGCGAGATGCTGACGAGAGTTTTCTCTCCCTTTTTCCCCCTCATACTCTCCTTTCATGGCTCTGCCTCGAGGCTGCAGTGTAGAAAAGAAAATGCTGACTCTAGCTTCCATTCAGAGCGCAGCAGTCATCTGTATATAACACTATCTCTCTAGAGGCGGTGATTTACAGTGTGGAGTTGCTGGAAGAATACACACTGCGACAATACTGCAGAATAAGAAAACTGGCCTCGGTTTTTGCTTTTTCAGCTTTGAATTGATCATACATGAAAATGCCTAATGAAATCAGAGACTCTGGTTTTTATTAAGTTGCTTATTTGCTTTCAGAAACTTCCAGTCTCTCTTCAGCTTGTGTTTTTTGACGGCGAGGAGTCATTTGAAGAGTGGACGGCCACAGACTCGCTGTACGGCTCTCGTCACCTAGCAGAGCTCATGGCCAACACGCCTCACCCTGCAGCCCACTCGCACGCCACCATGCTCCAAGCTGTGGTGAGGACACTGCAGACAAAAATACACACTCGCTGTCATCATCCCCAACATCCCAAGCCACACGCACAAATAATATATGAAAACACTGAATTTAGTGAGCTGCTATAACAAGTAAACTGAATTAATAGGCTTATTTAAAATAGCCACAAACCCAGATTTTATGTAGTCATTGATCTTAAAGAAAACATGCATGATCTGCAAGTTTAGTGAATTAATAAATAGATTAAAAGTGCAAAGCAGAAATATTTTCTTGTAAAATTGAGGTTTGCATTCTACATCTATAATGTATAATAATGTGCACTGTTCCTTTTTAAAATATCATTTAATATTTATAATCTATCTATCTATCTATCTATCTATCTATCTATCTATCTATCTATCTATCTATCTATCTATCTATCTATCTATCTATCTATCTATCTATCTATCTATCTATCTATCTATCTATCTATCTATCTATCTATCTCCTAATGTTATTTATTTTATTATTAACATAATCTATTTCCCATGCACACACTCCTACCCATACATTTATGCAGTACAAAAGACCAAGACTCAAGTAAAAGTACTACAAGAAATAAGTTACTTGAGTGGAAGTTGAAGTGTTCTTGAAGCGTCACACTTGAGTTGAAGTACTGAAGTATTTAACATTTTTTTAACTTGAGTATGGCAAGTGGTTTATTTAAAAAAAAATGTTATTCAAGTTCTGAAAGTAAAAGTAGCAGTACCCCACTGTGTTGTGTAGTTATTAAAAATAAGAGTCAACTTTGAATATTTATGATTTCAAATTTTTACCTTGACAGACTTTCAAACTTGTTTTGACTGTAGCAGCAGAGCAGGAACAGAAATACACGTGAAAACAGATAAAGTTCATTCCCCTCCAAACATTCCTCTCTTAAACCAGCTTTTATACTAAACAAGTTTTATAATGTTAAGGCATTTCTCTTTATCCTCAACCTATGGCAACCAGTAGGCTGCCGATAGGTCACATATCAGTCTTATTTCTAAAACAAAAGTGATTAGAGTCCCTAATAACACTGAGCATCAGAGGTCACGTTAACCAAATATTTTCCATCAAGGGAAAAATCTGAAGGCCGTTGGTCACTTTGACAGATTGCAGATCATGCTCTTGATCACGTGGTGGCGAGTGAGCACAATAAGTGGCTCTGACATCCTTTTGCAGTGACAACATTCACCTGAGAGTTGTCCCATCTGCAATCAGAACAGCTGCACACCGCCTGCTACCGCTTTCAGAATAGTGACCACACATCTTTCAGAATGGTTTGTAAAACATGTTACCGCCTTCAGAAAGTCTGCACTGCTCCTTGAGGTTGGCCGATTGAGGTCACAGTCACTGTTCATGGCTGTCAGACTGGTTTCACACCAGCTGCTGCCGCTCTCAGAATGCTTATTAATTATCTCTACTGCTTGGAGAACCGTGACTTCTACACTCTTTATCTTCCTCATTTATGAAGTCTCTGGTATCTTTAAAGGCTTACATTTAGTATTTTTGCCATCAGGTGTCCAGAAACATTTTTCACAGGTGCTATTTTAAAATCACATTTTGCATTTTTTCGGAGAGAAATGCTGTTTTTACAGAATACGGATGCAGGCCGTTGGCAGAAATGGGTAATGGGAGCAATGTTCTTGTAGAAGCTTTGAAGAATGTGAGAAAAAATACAGCACAGATGCTAGATTTTACTACTTAAGTACAAGCAGTGAAGTAGTTCTACTTCATTATTATACATTTTTACTCCTTCCTGCCGTAATGCAACCAAATAAGTAAAGCAAAGTAGGGGAAAAATGTGGCTGCGGTTGAGCAATGGACAAAAAAAGCAACTTGCTGCATTCCTCTCTGGCCAGAGTGGCTGAAATCCCCTTGAGAACTTCAGGTGATGAAAATGCGTAAACGTTCCTGACTGAGGTTTAGGTCCATTTCTCAAGAGATGCCAAAAATGAGTTTTTAAAGGTACCGTGTATAAAAAAATCAAAGGTCAATAGGAGAAAAATGTGATATATAATTCAAAACTGCATTTCTATAGATGTGTAATGGTTGCACTAGAATAGCTGTTATATGTTTATTTTCTTAGAATGAATCATTTATATCTACTTGCTGGGCGGTGCACACACGAAGTCTGCCATATCTGTTTCACCATTTTTACTACGGTGTCCCTAAATGGACAAAAAAAAAAAATATGTCAAGTAAGAACCCTCTGAACTTTAAAAGTGCTGTACCAGCTGTGTTTAATGGGAGTTACAGCAGAGCACTGTTTGGGATAAGTAACGCCTTAAAAGACTCATAGTACAGTCATAGCTACACCTGAGACCACTGGATCCACTCACAGATGAAAACATTTTTATGCCTGGGATAATTTTGGCCACTAACGGCTACTGTACATTCACAACGGTGCTTGGAATATGAAGAAATTTGAAAGAAAACATCTTTTCTTTCAAATATCCATCTTTACCACTAGATATCAGTAATTCTTACACACTGTACCTTTAAGAAAATGTATGAAAAGTGTCAAACTTCCATATATTTAAATAGAAAGTAAACAGAGATAACATGCTCAAATTTACTTTCAGAATAGCAGCATAAAATATAAACTTGTTCACCACATCACCCTTACTTCAACGATTGTTGATCTGCATGCCTCAGGAAAGGACTTGGCAAGCCACTTGTCCGTTTTAAAGCTTTAGAGTCTTATTCTCTGGCTCAGACTCTTAGAAGAGGGAATTAAGAATTTCAACAGGGTCCCTTCAACTTTTCTGGTAGGAGTCCTCATTACAGTAAAAGTAACAAAACCCTACTTAAAATCTCTAATTTTCACATTTCACATATCACACTTAAAGAATCTTAAACTACCTTAAATTCTGTTTCTAGGATCTCTTTGTGTTGTTGGACCTGCTCGGTGGTCCTGATCCACTGATTGCAAATCACTTTGATAACACGGCACGCTGGTTTGACCGTCTGATTGCTGCAGGTACGCTCTGGCTGTACTTCATCATGAATATTTAAAATCCTCCCTATTATCTGTCTGATCTCAGCCTTTTTTCCCCTCATCCTCAGAGAAGAAACTCCATCGGCAGGGTCTGCTGATGTCTCACCCCTCAGAGCAGACATACTTTCGGAAAGATGTTTACCTAGGACCAGTGCAAGATGACCACATCCCCTTCCTTCACAAAGGTGAGTAACAACAAAGTGTGTGCTTCTGTAAGCTTCCACAGTGCATCTTCAGGTAGATTCTTAGTTACTTATCCTTGACAAGTAAAAACTAACCATGCTTCTACTGACAGTGTGTCTATTAGTAACTGTAAGTACACTGTGTAACCTGTCAGTCATCATCACTACTATCGTTTTTCCCCGTTTACTGAACAGGCGTCCCTGTGCTGCATATCATTGCTACTCCCTTCCCCCAGTTCTGGCACACACTGGACGACACGGAGGAGAACATGCACCGTCCAACTGTGGAGAACCTCACAAAGATCATGGCTGTGTTCCTGGCAGAGTACCTGGGCTTCTGAACGTAAACTATAAGATGTCGATGGTGGATGTCTGTTCAAAACCAATGAGAAAGGAGCACATGTGTAAGACTGGTGAGACGAGCTCAACTGAACTGGAATATCAGATACCAAAGACTTATCCTTGCTGGATTGATGCCGTCAGGCTGGATGAGGTGGATGCTCTTGCCTGGAGGACACATGAAGTTAATAGTCTTAATTAAAGTTATTGTACAATCTGAAGAGTGTTGTACAGGAAGAGCAGCTCAGAAATGTATGTGAATCTTCAAATAATATTTTTTCTTTGGGCCTGTGGGTGGGGGGGACGCTTATCAGCCTTACTGGTTATTTAGCCTGTTAATCTGATGGAAGAGCACTTTGCCTTCTTAAAGGTAGATTTATAATGAGCTGGAGGGAAACTGGTGGCTCATATCTGTGAATAATTTCTCCTGACATTGCCTTCAGATCAGTGAAGATCCTTTTCACCATGGCTACTTTTAAATGCTCTGTACATTAAGATAATGTTACATTATTACATTGCATTGTTTTTTTATTCTATAAACCACTTGAAGCTAACCATGAAGCGAAATTGATTTTTATTAATCTTTTAAGCATTCAGAGAAAATGTATGAAGTCAAAAACACTGAAATAAGCCATGACAAAATATATTCTGCAACTTCTAGATACAGCACATGTTGGAATATTAACCACCATAGTCCCTTAAACAAGTTAAAAACAACAACAAAAAAACAAACTGGCTTGTTATAAATGTTGCCAGGTGTGAAAATTCACCACAGGGCTTTATGGTACATATATGAACGGGTATCCAGCTTCATGTGTGTTATATACTGTGTATGTTTAAGTCCTGGTACTGTGTCTGTTCAGTCATATTTTGATAATAAACTTTACTGAAGGAGGAGCAGAAAAATGTGTGGGCTAAGTTAAATGTGTGAATGGCCACCAGAAATATGATGAAGAGGAGCGGGTAGATGAAAAAGGCGTGGAGGTGTAGGGTGGCGCTGGTGAGGGTCTGGGCTGCCTCGAGGAGAAATTTCACTGTCAGAAGATGAGTAGGCTTTGTCTGAAGGTCCTCCAGCAAGTTGTGCTTGGAAACTGAAGGAAGAGCTGAGGAGCATCAGAATACATGATACACAGTAGTTAACAATTTCCCATGTAATTAGACCACAAGAGGGTGCTGCTACTTTGCCATAAAACGTCTACAGCTATGTGATATGATCACAAATAACCCAAAACAAAACTTAAAAAAAAATGATATTGAAGCACTTCATACGAGAAAAACAATCATGAATACTGGATAACGGTAGTACAACAATCGCAAGACAAAGATTTTGAAGTGCACGGAATATACATTAAGTAAAATAGAGTAGGTCTATTTATTGTTTTTTAATTCATAAAAGATCTTTTAGAAGGGATACAGCTGTAATGCCAGCGGTAGGTCTCTCCTCACCGTGTGTGTATCCTTCCGCGCCCTGTGGTCTAACGGTGACTGGTACTTATTTCTATTTTTAACGCTTTGTCGTCATTATTGCTTACGAATAACTTGGTATAGCTACATGAGAGGACTTTAACTTAAAAAAACAAAAACAAAACGCAGCCTTTCTTTAAGCAAGCGACGAGCTGTCCTCTCACTTACCTGGTCACATCCGTGGCCCGGTCTCTCTGCCGGCGGTTCTTGAACCAGTTGCTGACCTGTGTGACCGTGAGGCCGGTGGCCGCTGCGAGCTCGCGCTTCTCCCGGGTTGAAGGATATGGCTGACGACGGTACCACTCCCTTAGTGTACTCCGAGATTTCTCCTAAATTAAGGGATAAAACAGCTTTCACCATGCCCGAAACTACAAGAAAACCTAAAAGGAAAGTAATTTATATTATTTGAGCAAGTGTTGCATTTCAGAGACCCCCTGAAAACATGATTGGTTCCAACTGAGCTCGATTTTTTGTGCCATAGGCCTAATTTGTTTTGAACCCTATATTTTTTAGCTGAGGACACATGATGATTTGGTGTACTTTTTTTTCTGTTGCTAGTTCTGCAATGATTGTGCAAGTAATGTGGATTTTCATATCTAATCTCTGCCAGCAGCTGAAAAAAAACTGAAGTGAAACTACAACTTTGGGCGTTTACAGTATGCTTCAATTAAGTTAGAATTGTTATAACAAATGTATCAGTAAAAACATGCCTTCATTGTAAAACTTGAGCCTGCAAAGTAGCTTTTGTTAGACGAAATATTTTTAAAGTGATTAGAAAATAACTGGAAGCCAAAAGACTCAAAACAGTAGAAATATCATGCATTCATCGTCAAAAGTTGGTGATCAGATCTGATGTAAGATTCACCTACCTTGAAGCAGTAACTGGTCTCCTCTCCATCCCAGATGGTGTGTGGCAAAGGAAACTTTCTCCTTACACGATACTTTCCCACAGCTCCCAGGGGCCGGCCCCTCTGCCTCTCGGCCTCCATGTAATGGGCTTGCAGCCAGAGTTGCTGCAGAAACGGGTGGCTGCGTGGGGAGAAGTGGAAGCCCTCCAGCAGTGTGTAGAGGTCTGAGAAGCGCCCCTGGTGAAAGGCCACTGCAGCTTTAGCTTTCAGCACACTCTCTAGCTCCCCAAGGCACGGGGAGGTAGTGGAGGAGGAGGGAGGAAGAGTGCAGAGGAAACTAGCCAGACGATCCATGTAACCACCCTGCAGAAGGACCTCACAAACACAAATGACCTGCTCGGCTGTGAAGATCATCTCTAGAAGCTGGATAGAGGTCCAAAGAGTCCTGAGATCCAAGCGTGTGTGAAAATACTTCCCAACAGCTTGTTTGAAATTTGCACAGGAGAGAGTTGAATCCTCTGTGCAGCATTATGGATGAACACAAACTAGATGAACCTGCGTGCGTGTTTGGTATTACTCATCATCATACCTGGCAGAGGTAACCTGAGACCATCAGGGCTATAATAACACACCATACATCCCTCATCCTCTTGTACAAACATATGCTTGAACACCTTTGTACACATTTTGGAGCTTTGCTGTTGAACTAACCAGAGAGAGCATGAGGCTTAAACAGTGACAGATGAGAACGCATTTGAATACAATTTTCTTGCCAAATTAGAAGCAAATTCTTCTGACAAGTAGTTTTGAGAATAATCCTCAGCTCTAAAGCATGGTGGTTGTTAATACTGATGATAAACAAAGAGCCCTTTTTTTAAATATATTTTTTTTATAAATGTAGTTTATTACAATATCATGTAAATATAAAAAATAGAATGCATTTGAGTACAAAAAAATGAGAAAACAAGAACCTTAAATGACAGATACAAATGATCCCTTTGAAAACTATTTTAAAAGTTGACCAACATTAAATCTTTGGTTAAGTCTGGAGTCACACATGCCAAGCGTCAGGTGAGAGTAAAAACAAATCCCAGGCTACAAATATGGGGCTACAAATTTAAGCCCTCTCGGGCTTTAACATTGACATTGGAAAAAAACAAAAAAAAATATGGACACCCCACCCTTCACCCCTAACTTATTAACAAAAATCATTCCAACATTGATTTGCCCAAGGTATTAAATCAGCTACCTACATGATAATGGGAACAAATGGCTTAGAAGTTTATTAAAAATGCTTTACCCATTTTAAATTTAGCTTTAATAACCTCAAAACCTGTAGCCTGAGACTGTAAAAACTCAGGTTGCATAATAATGTGACCTTCCGGGTTAAAAATGAATGTCATTTCCTATCTGTGTTCTTTCCACAAGGACTCATTTTCTTTCACTTCAAACTGGAAACTGATTGGTACATGCTTTAAATAGATTAAATGTACAAAAAGACAAATGTACGAATAAAAAAAAAAAAAAAAAAAAAAAAAAAAAGGCCATTACTGTAACTAGATGTGACACTGAAGTCTATACGTGTACCATAAATGGCCAAAGGTTTGACCGCTACCCATGTTATGACCGCAGAAAGCTCATATGATTAAGGCTTTCAATCCAAAAATCAGCATTTTGTTTGATTTGCATCTTTGACCTGCTGAGAAAGGATATCAGAACAGATTTGGAGTCCAACTACGGTCATAACAACAAGGTAGCACAGCGTAAACATAGTGTGAATGAAATGTGCAAAATATACAAAAAGACTAGATTGAGCTGAGCGATGACTGTGCAACCATTGGTGTCACATTGTTTTTCACTGGAGACCAAACTGATGTGATTATTAAAAAAGGTGGACAAAAAAACCCCCAACAAAACTAATGAAGGGAGTCTAGCAATTTGGTTGGCTACATAGTAATTATACAATGGTAAGAAAAAAAACAAAAGACATCAAACATAACATTAAGGCACTTATCAGTATCAACATACTGAGATTTTGGCTGCATTTGACCAGAAACATCACTTACAGGGATCACAGCTCATGTTTTTTGTGGTATGCACTGACATGCTTCATTTCATCTCCCAAGTGTAGCTTTTTAATTCAACAATTATCCAACATAGTGTCCTATAAAGAGCTAAAACACACATTGCATAGTTTAAACCCTTAAAAAAACCCTTTACCTCCTGCATTATATATTTTTATACCAATGTGAGGCAACACCCCACCTAAAAACTGCAAAAAAATCTTAACAGTTTACAATTAAATGCAGTTAGCCCGCATATTTCAAGCCACTTCAGTAATTTACTTGTAGTTGTAGAATACTGTTGCATAGCCCTCAAAGCTACGGTGTTAGTTTCATATTCAACTCAACATACTTCTATTAGTGAAGAATATAATCATCACTGAGTGCTTGGAGTGTTTGAGAGTTAAGAGGAACATTCAAATGGTGGCATGAACCCCCCCACAAAAAAAAAATCTCCTGATATACTGAGTTCTGGCAGAGAACATTTTCAGATGCGTCTCCTTTAGCCAGACAGTCTCGTCATGATAGATGCAGTACGTGCTACTTTTTCTTGCCAGAAAAAAAAAACTCCAGATCTAGTCCAGCTGTATTTGGCCCACATTCCTCAGAACTGCAAAGAAGGAGCTGAAATAACATCAGAACCTGTAAGTGGGCCAAGCAGACTAATCCTTGTCTGGTTCTTATAAATCAAGGCATCAAAATATCTGGGCAAAAACCTCAGATATGCAACATTCCCTCTTAAAAACCCAGAGGAGTAATCTGATGTGGAAGCAGCAGGTGAGTATCCCATGTAGCCCGGCTCATTCGTGTCAAATTACTGCTCCAGAAGAGTTTTCTAGAAAGTGCCACCTTGGACCATGATGGTATTTTTTGGGACTTATAAGGTGAAATAAACTAGTCAATAAAAGAAATGATAAAAGTCCAGTTTGGTTTTGCTTTTAACGACATGGTTACCAGCCCCTGTCCGTAAACAGCCTACAAGCCCAGCTCTTCATCCACAGGGACAGACTGGAGCTGAGTAAGGATTTTAGAGTCCCCATCAATCTCCGTGTTCCCCAGTGGTGAGCCGGCTTCCTCATCCTGCTCAGGAGAAGGGCTCCCAAGAATCAGCGACTCTCCTCCAGGTAAGCCTAATAAAGCCGGGTCCACAGGCAGATCCCCTTTGCTCCGGACGTCAAACAGAGTTAGACTGGCTGAAGTGGAGAGGGGCACTGGGCTCCAGGCTGGCTGGGACAGTTGGATGTTTGTCGCCACTCCACTGTACATAGGACTGAGAGTGAGCATGCTCTCTGGGGTGAGTGTGTTTGGGGTTGTCGGGGTAGTCGACTGGTCCAGCATGTGAGAGGAGGGGATGACAGGGGTCTGGTTGGTGACTGGGGTCTCTGGGGCACAGTACGGTGGAGATGAGTTGATGAAATTCAGTGGAGATGTGGTGAGGCCACTGGAGGACGAGCCTGAAGTTGCTGAAGGCTGGGAGGCTACAGGAGGAGTCAAGGGGTTGAGAGCTGGACTCACTCCATTTGTAGAGATGGGTGAGGCATCTGGGACTGGTTTCAGGGGCACACTGGTGAGCTGGATGCCAGCTGGGATGGTCAGAATCAGCTTTCCTTGCTGGACACTCAGATAGGGGCTTCCACCGAGGAGAAGGTTCCCTACAGTGAGGAGCAAGCCAGTTAAAACATTGTTTCTTGTGTGTTGAGTGTGTTTTATTATGTTAAATATTTATTTAAAAACTGTTTATTGAAAATTCATAAGAATGTAACAATCTCTGAATAGTTTGACAGAACTGTGACAAGTTCAACTGTCAGGTTATTATATTCTAAGGAAAAATACGGAATATTCTCTCCATGTCCGTCTTATATGAAAGTGTAACACACACACACACACATTCTAATCTACTTCCAAATTTGTTTAATTAATCAATCATCATGAAACGAAAACAAGCAAATTAGCTTATTTGATGATCATTAATCTTCAGAAATTAAAACAATAGTTTCTAGTTTATTTTCTTTTGGCAAGGTAATTGGAGCAGATATCTCAGGAAATGAGCGTACCTGGGGGAGCAGAGGGTAGCTGAATGATCCCGGAGTTGAGAAGCTGCACTGCAGGGCCCACACTGGTTGGGGTGCCCACACTCTGAATGGGCCTCAGCTGGTTTATCCTGAGAGGGCTCTGTGTCACTCCCCCACCCGCCGAAGCTGGAGTCAGGATCTGCAATGGCATCCCAGCAGAGGGGATGGAGAGAGAGGGGCTGGCAGGCACCACTTGGGGAAAAGAGATATTGGTGGAGGTTTGGATGGAGGACACTGGGACCAGCTGGGGCATGGAGAGCGGGACTAACTGTGCTGGCGTGCTACTTTTAGCCTGAGGAACTGGGACTACTTGTGTTGGGGAGGATATGGAGATAACCTGTGGAGATTGCATTTTGCTGGGAGAAGAGTTTGTGGTTTGGTCTCCCAGCTGCTGCATCACTGACTGCGGGAGGTGGCTGTTGAGCTGCGAGATAGAAACGATGGTTGTGGCACATTCAGATAAAGTTGTTGAAGCATCCTGCTGCTGTTGTCCCAGTCTGCTTTCCGTGTTCATAGTTTGGGGGCTTTGGAGTTGAGAAGCCAACGAGGTAAGGGGGGATACTGGGACAAGCTGAGGGCACTGGGATACCTGGGCTCCTGAAGAGTGCTGGGCCAGATGGGATACTGGTGTGCCCTGGATGGAAGGTACAACCTGGGGCAAAGAGATGACCTGAGGGGGGGCACTGCTAGAGGAAACTGTCGAGCTAGAGGGGTTTAACTGGGAGCTTGAAGTTGGACTGATAATGTACGCTCCGTGTTGACTGGAGAGAGACCCTGCAGAGCTGGAAATAACCATGCCTGCAGATGACAGGGAGGCTGGGAGGGTGGAGGTGTCATGATGTTGGGGGTTTTGTGTCAAAACTAGTGAAGGGAGACTAGCTGGGGAGGACAGACTTGGTGAGGAAGGGGATAAAGATGAAGATGAGGGGGATACTGTCTGGCTGCTGCCATCTGATTTAGGGACAAGGATGAAATCTATGTCACTGCCACTGTCTGTTTTGGTTTGCAGAGGAGGGGAAATGATAGTTGGAGGGTTTGAGACTGGTATGGTGTTAGTGCTCAGAACAACCGGCTTGGTCTCCACAGCAGACACTTCCTGCTTGGCTCCAGAAGCTACTTGCTGCGGCTGCACGTTGATCCCAGGTTTGGTTATAACCTGAGCCCCATTCAGGATTAAAGGGGAGTTGGCTGCAACAGGACTTAGCGTGACTGTCTGGCAATCACCCAGGCTTAGCCCGTTAATTATGACACCGCCACCGGCGCCGGAGATGAGGGAATTTCCATTAAGGAGTAATGGCTGGGAGGCCGTGAGGAAGCCACTGGACCCGTTGAGGATGAGCTGGCCTCCTGTGTTACAAGGGACTGCAGAGACAGAGATGATGGAAGCTGTGGAACCTGCAGCTTCCTCAGGTTTGTCAGGGGTGTCTTCCATTGCACTCGCCTCATCCTCAGTGCTGTGGTTCCCATCAGACTCACTGAAATTACAGAAAAACAAATATTATGTGAAAGGAAAAGACAAAGTCAGTTTGATTTATTACATTAAATGATTCTGTTATTTCAGTACAGCCATTCAGTAATCTGAGAGTTAATCTATAGCACAAATACTTTGGATTAAGTAAAGCACAAATGGATCAATACTTCTGAAAAAAATCTATAACTCATCTGTCTTTGGAAATAGTAGGGCTGCAGCTCATTACTGTTTTAAATATTGGTTAATCTGTTAGCTATTCTTTCTTTAACCATGTGTCACATGACAATAAATACTTAAAACATCCACAGTAGTATTTGTCAAACCTTCCACAAAGGTGGCAGAATTTTACTGGATGAGGTGTACTTTTCCACTTCTTTCTAGTATTTATAACTCATTCCTTTTCTTGTGTTGGCTCCATGGGAGACTAGACACTCAAGTGGCTCACATCCAATTTACTGATGCAATGTCAGCCCACCTCTAAAGTTTATTTTAGTTGTATGTACGACTGTATATCTCATCTGCATAGTACAAAGGCATTTTATATATCGTCATAGAAAATGCTTTGACTCTGATTTACAGCTTTAGTTAAACTTCTTAAAATATTAACATGTTTATTCCAATAGCACCTTTAAAGCACTTGAGTCCTGGTTTAGTTTTTGACAGTAAGTGACTTCTTCCATATTTATTCTTAAAGTCATTATTAGCATTGGCTCAAAATCCGGTATTATGTACGCCGTTTCTAAGTCCATTTAATAAAGAAATTTACTGTATATTGCGTCGTTATTTACAGCATAACATGTTTTCACAGTGATTTAAGCCTGAAAAATGATTAAATGTTACTGTTGACATTAAAAAAAAAAAAAAAAAAGTATGACATTCTTACATGATCACATTTTTCGCTTTAAATGATTCATGATATCAAAGAGTGCTGACGGCAATACAGGGAGGCGGGAAATGTTGGGAAAGAGATCAGGGGAATGACACACTGCAAAGGTCCAGTCTGAGTGGGAGAAAAAAAAAACAGTGGCTCGAAGGCATTTCCAACCCCTGTGGTATGCACCCTGACAGCTCTGAAATCAGGTCCCATATTATCTACACAAACCAGACCACTCCCCAAAAATCTCATCCAAGAATAGTCGCCATTTTTTTCTAAAATCCTGAGGATATTTTCCTTTTAGTTTTGGCTTGATAAAGTGTGGCAATCAAACTTGTTGAACATTTGTGCAAATAATAAATATTAAAGTTTTTTTTAAGCAATGTTTAGTTATCTAAAAAATTATTTTGAATGATAAATTTCTGTCCAGTTTTCTTTCCTCTAATTGTGCACATAAGCACAAAACTGGATCAGATTCCTTGAAACTCTTTTCAGGGCCTCTGTTTGGATAATATGTTAAACTTCACCATCCAGGTCAACAATGCAGATTGCTTTGCAGACCACTACAAATCCTGCAGTCGGATAAGATAAGTCCTCTGTGCTCTGTTTTATCTTTTTCACAAACAGCCTCCCTCAGCTTTGTGAGCAGTCTGTAAAACTGACTTCAGCCTGAGTGAAAGCATTTTGCCAACTTTCTTGCCACCCCAACATCTCCACTTAAAGCTTTGTATGTAACCTCTTGCACCCAGGCTCTGCTGGCTGCAATGCAGAGTTTCAGGAAATTTGAGCCACTGTGGGCCCTCTAGATCTCACATTTCATAACAAAGCAACATGCTCTTGGTCTCAGATGTGTGACTCCATTGCTGTCAAAAGTCAGCTCCTGTCCATCTTCTGCCTTGTGGTCTTTTAAACGGTTAAACTTCTTCACAAACAGCTTTAAGCTGCTCTACAAAGCTTTGTTTGCTATAAAGTCTTAGTGCTTTACTGTTATTAACAAAGACATCTGCTTTCAGACAAGAGTTCAACGCAGCTGTTTTGAGTTATAACTTAGATTTTACTACAGCGTAAACAAGGCTGGATGAGTGCAGCGTGTTAGGAGTATTGTTGGTCTTGCCTTTTGCTGTGAGTCCCGGACGGGGTCCTGTCCCGCTGTCTGCGGTTCTTGAACCAGTTGCTGACCTGTGTGAGGGACAGCCCGGTGACTTTGGCCAGGTTTTTCTTCTCGTCCGGAGTGGGGTACCTGTTGCTCTTGTAACATTCTTTCAAAGCATTGCGAGACTTTTCTTTAAAGCAGTACACGGTTTCCTCTCCGTCCCAGATTGTTTTGGGCAGGGGGAACTTTTTTCTGAGCCGGTACTTGTCCACTGCACCCAGGCTGCGGCCCCGGGACCTCTCCGCCTCTTTATAGCGGGCTTTGAGGTACAGGTCCTGCAGGAACCCATGGTTAGACGGGTGGAAGTCATGGCTCTCTAGGATGGCGTAGAGCTCCTTGAATTCTTCCCGGTGGAAAGCCACCAGTGCCTGGGCCTTCAGCAGGGTCTCGTTGCCACGTAGCAGCTCGGACGAAGGAGGTATGGTGGATAGAAATCTCCACAGGCGATCCACATTGCCCGCCTGCAGAAGGGCCTCGCAGAGACATGAAACTTGGTCAGTGGAGAAACTCAGAGCCGACTTTTGAAAACTTAAGAGCAGTTGTTCCGAAACCACCGCGGGATCTTTCTCTTCCTTGCACTCCGTTGCCGACGACTCCTCTGGGCTGTTCTCTGATTGTTCTGTAGACTCCAAAGACAAGGAAGCCATTTTCACTTTAACTTTTTTTTCCACTAGCAGTTCCTCCTCCCCGCCTCTCCCTCCCTCCGCAGCGCAACACTTTCCCATCCTCCGCCAGCCGACCAAACCACAAATGTGCCTGCGAGCCATCAGCAGTCACGCCCCTTTGTCAAAAGCTGCTAAAACTGCGGACAATCCCTCTGATCTTTTGTCATTTAGAGTACTCTTAATTACAACATCTAGCATATTTATTGAGCCAAGTTACACAAAACATCTAATGAATGTGAAAAAATAAACAAAATGTCCCTGAATAAAAGCAAAATTTATTTTAAACTTAAGTTTTGAAGGGCTGAACAGTGAGTGCGGACAAAAATCCCCGACATGGACATATGTAAATGTTGGCCGTAATCATGAAATGATTATTAGTATTATTATTATTATTATTGCTGCTACTGTTGTGCTATATTATATTAGAATTAGAAGTATAAAATTAGTAGAATTTACATATGGGTCATTTTAGATACCGCACATTACAGTATTTTCCTTATAAAAGAAATTTAAAGATTACTAAATTATTTTTTTGTAATCATTTTTTAAATTGGCCTAATTAGGCAAAATGGCATTCCCTTTTTAAATTCATTTTCACGTTTTTCCTAAAACCCAAAGTGGTAAAATTGGTTTATAACTCTGTTCAAGGAGCACCAACTACCAATTTTTAACGGGTGATAGAAATTGACAGATTTTTTTTTTTTCTTGGAATAGACAAGGCTTCAGATAATGATCGCGTAAGATATGTAGAATTTGTTATCGTCTAATGAAAAATGCTTTTGGTGTTTAGCTAGGCCACAACTTCAGCCTTCGAGACAGCAGCGCCAAGATAAAAAACGGGAAACGGGAGTTGCTTTTTTAAAAAAGGCAAAACGCGCGGGTGGGGCGGCTGCTGCTGTTTTCAGTGGTGTGCCTTTTCCCAGCAAAACGCCCGGCCCGCTGTTTTGTTTTTGTGGGGGGGGAGGGAGGGGGAAGAAAATTTTATTTAATTTAAATAAAAAAAAATAAACTTTTTTTTTAAAATAGGATATTTTATTAAAGGGGTGTTTTTTTTTTTTTTTTTTATCTGTGGTGAATATAATTGATGAAATTATATTGTAAATTAAATTAAAGTAAGGTAAATTTCTTTTCTTTAGGGAATTTTCTTTTTGGGTGTTGGGTGCTGCCTGGGGGGGGGGGGTTTGGGTGGGTGGGGGGGGGGGTGGGGGCGCGGCGCGGGGGGGAGGGAGTGAACGGGCCCGGCCTCTGGCGGTGTTTGTGTGGTGGAGGTAGTGGGTGTGTGGATGGGGGGGTGTGGGGTGTTCTAACGTTGTTATTGTATATATAGTGAGGGGGGGGAAGAGGTAGGGGGGTCGAGCGGTGTTAGGGGGGGGAAATTGGATTGTGAATTGGGGAAGTCAGAAAGACAAGGTGGTCAATCCGGGCTAGGAGGGGTTGTTGGGTTGGAGGGGGGGGGAATTTGAGAAATACAAGGGACGCTCTCCGATAGAGGGGGGACGGTTGTAAAAGCAGGTAAGCTGTGGGGAAAAAGGGAAGGTTTCGGGGCCAATGGGGGATTTAATTTGAAAAAGCGGGGAGGAAATGGGAAATAGGGGAGTCGCCTGGGCCCAGGGGGGATTGCAATGTGAGAAGGGTAGGTGACACTGTGAAATAAGGATGTGACTCTGTGGCGGTGGACGGTGTTAAAACGCAGGGGGTTTGTGTGAAGGAGGTGGGTCAGTCGCTGCGCCGGAGGGGAAATTGCAATTAAAAGGGAGTGGTGTGGAAGAAAAGGGGGGGTGGCGCTCTCCGGGGGGGGATGGTGTTATTTAACAGGGGGATCTGCAAGAGAAAAAGGCAGAGGGGTGTGTGCCGGGGGGGAAGGGCGGTTATAAAGAGAGGTAGGAAAGAGGAAAAGGGAAGGGGGCCTTTGGTTTTAGGTGTTATTTGTGTATGGGAGAGTGTTGTAGTATTTTGCTTCACAAAATAAAAAATAGAGGGTAAATGAAATGTCAGGATTAGTGTCAAGAAATTGCTCAGGACAGGGGATGGGAGGGGAGAAATCAAAAGAAAAAAATAAAAAAAGTAATTCTATAATTATTAATAAATAAGAAAATTATTTTTATTTTTAGACTGGAATAGAATGGGAATAGGAATAAGAAAAAGAAAAAATAAAATAAAATTAAATTAAAAGAAAAGTTAAAGTTAAATAATAAAAAAAAAATAAAATAGAAATAAATTATTTAATAGATAATTGAGGAGAGAAAGAAGAGAAGAGAGGGGGAAGAGAAGGGAAAGAAGAAAGAAAGGAGAAAAAGAAAAGAAAGTAAAAGATAAGAGGAAAAGAAATCAAATACAACATTATAAAAAAATAAAATAAAAAAAAAAAAATAAAATAAGATAAAAAAATTTAGTTGAAGGAAATAGTAAATAAAAAAAATAAAATAAAAAAAAATAAAACAAAAATATATAATTTATTTAATGTCATTAAATTAAAAAAAATTAAATATTATATATATAAATTTTAAATATTTTAATATTTAAATTTTATTTAACATTTATATATCTTTTACTAATCCCTTCTATTCTCCTTTCTCTTTATTCCAACAATTATTACTTTCCTGCCTTTCCTCTTTCTATTTTTTCTTTTTCTTCTTTATTTTATTCTTCTTCTTTTTATTCTTTTTTTTCTTCTTTTAAATTATAAAATATTTTTTTTATATTGTTTTTATTGATCTGTTTTTTTTTTGTTTATTTATAAGAGAGTGTATATATAGAGAGAAATTTTAGGTATAATGTGGGGAAGGTTTTAAATATTTCTCTGCTGTAGTGGGGGGGTGGGAAAAGGGAAAAAGGAAAAAAATAGGGGAAGGAGGCCGGGGGAGGGAAGAATGGGGAAGAAGTGGGAAAAAGAATTATAAGAATTCATTAATTATAAGGTAAAAAAAATGGGTATAATGAGAGTTAATAGGATTTTGGAAAATTTTGGTGATCTTATAAATAATAAAATGATAAATAATTAATTAATAAAAAAATAAAAAAAAATAATGTTATGAAATAGTAATAGAAAATTAATATAGTATTAGATTAGTTATTCACTGATTATAATAAGATGATAAGAGGAAAAAATAATGAACAAATCACTAATAAAAGAAAAAGAAGAAAGAAGAGAGGAAGGAGACAATTCCTTGGGAAATTGGGTGAGTGGAAATAACAAAATGGAAAAGAAGGGGGGCAAATACGATATAATAAAAATTAAATCGCGGGACGGAAGGGAGGGCCAGAATATCTCGGGGAAATAACAGAAGTAAAAAGAAAAACTCGAATGGGAAAGGGGGGATGGGCCAATCTAAAGGCAAATGCAGTGTAAAAGGGAATGGGTGGATGGGGAGTGGGAGAAGTGATTAGACAAGGGAAGAAAGTATAAAAAGGGAAATGGGGCAGGGAGGGGAGGGGGAGTGAGTACATAGGTCAAGGAAAACAAAAGTAAAAGGGCGGTAATGGGGGAAGGGAAGTGTCGACTATATAAAAGGGGGAATCGTTAGAAAAAAAAGAGGCGAGCGGGGGAGAAGGGGGGGGGTCTAAGTTTCAAGAGAGGCGATGGAAAAAAGGAGGGTAACGCGGGAAAAGAGGGCGGGGATAATTCTATAGGGAAGTGGCATTGAAAAATGAAAGGAAAGCGGGGAAAGAAGGGAGGGCCTAATATATAGCGGAGATCACAGGGCAAAAACGGAAAAAGGGACGGGGGGCAGAGGGGGCCGATACTCGTCGATACCAGAGAGATAAAAAAAGGGAGAGAGAGGGGAAAATCCATACATGTCGGAAAAAGAAGTAGACACCAAACAAAAAATAGAAGAGCGAAGATCGGGGGGGCGGAGTACCCCAAAGGGTAGAGGAGAAGAGCAAGAACCGGAAGATATAAAGATAAAGAGAGGAAGAAGAAGAAGGAAAAAGGAGAAAATGAAGGAGAAAAAAGAAGAAATAACATTTAATAAATAATGAAAAAAATGAAAAAAAAAAAAAAAAATATAAAAAAAAAAAAAAAAATAAATAAAAAATAAGAAAAAAAAGGAAGAAGTAATAGAAAAGAAAAAAAAAATAAATATGATCGAGTAAAAAAGGAGGAGACGAGAGAGGGAAGGGGCAAGGAGAATGGCGACTCAAGGGTGTCCCGCGGCCTCTCCCCCCCTTCGAGAGGCCAGGTGTGGGATGTAATTATGCTAGTCTTAATCATAGTAAGATAGGTTATGACCTGCATATAGTGTTTTGTAGGTGCTCTCTGAATGGTTTGATCCTCTCTTCTGTCCACATCTCGCTCTGCTCAACGTTTTCAAAAAGTAAGTAATGTCTGCAACTATTTTTTTTCTCCTTGTTTTTCTTGCAGGAAGATTATTTTAAAGATGTTATCTGTTTTCTTTCTGAACATCAAATGGGGAAAAATAAATTCCACTTACGTAGTCTCAAAACAAGTAATATCACAGTGCTGTAATTTTACAAGCATTTTCATACTAAAAACAAAACCATGAATTGTAATAAACAACATGTGGTGGTAAACATAGAAATAATAAAGATTTATTTATTTATTTATTTCTATGGTGGTAAAGATTTGACTTTAGCACCACCGTGAGGCCCTTCTAACCTAACGGCTGCATTCACTCCTGTATGATGATTGGTGGTTGTTCTTGTCAATCTACGACTAAATAGGCGTTGACAAGCGCCATTCTTTTCGTATCATAACACTATTGGTTAAACCTGTTTTGTGTCAGACATGATTGGTTTGTTCTTCCTGAGCGGGTAGAACCTTCCAGAGCAGGGCGTAGTGGTTGTGGCAGGAAGTCACATGCAAGATTTCTATTACAAAGCGGAGCTTGGTGCACTGTTTTCACAGTTCTTGCTACAGTATAGGGATGACTTCTTCAGGATAAACGTTGACACTTAAACGATTTAGACACTATTGAAGAAAATCCACTCGATTGTAAGTAACCATGGAAACATTACCGTTTGTCGGAGAATTGTAATTGGATCCAACGTTACTGATGCTGCTAGCATTTGGAACAGCTAACTAGCAATGTGTTGCTAACTAATCTTAAAAGGTTGATTGAACTGGAAACGTTTAAAATTTCGCTTTTGCGAGTGCTTACAATGTTGGATAAATTAGTTAACCTAAATGCACTTTACCTGTCCAAAACTTTCGTTTTATTTCTACACTAACGTTAAGTTCTTATGATCAGATGGGGAAAATAACGGTCAAGTGTGTCAAACGGTTGAGTTTAAATTTCAGTTAAAGTATTTGTTTGCTGCTTTTGCATGTATTATCTTAATTGCAAAATCTGACACAGTGTCTGTCTACCTTTGTAGCTCCTGACCAACAACTGAGTTCAAACAGGAAACGATGGACAGTGAAGTGACAATCATCACTAATCCCGTGGTAAAAGTGCGGGTAACAAACACCCTCTCCTCGTCCGAGTACCAGGGCAAGTTCAATAGAGGGATTACCATAGCGGAATTTAAGGTGAGAATCAATATGCTTTAAAATATGCTGACATTTTGACTACCTATACCATTTTAGTGTCTCATGACATCTTTTGTTTATTGTTTTGCATTTAGGGAAAACTGGAGCTCGTTGTGGGTGCACCTGCCTCCTTCATGGACCTGGAGATTTTCAGTGTCTCTGACGAGTTCTTACAAAAAATTGATGACAATGAAGCACTGCTTGGTTCCTATCCTGTTGATGACAATTGCAGAATACATGTAGGTACAAAACAAGTTTCTGACTGTGTTTAGTATAACAGCTAGTGATTGTCCAGCCCATTAAACCATTTTTTTTTTCATATTGAAATATTTGGTATTGGTATTGCTCACCAATTAATTCATGCTGTGTCTTAAGCTCTGCTGCAGTAAGTATTGGTCAGGGGTGTCCAGCTCCGGTTCTGGAGGGCCACAATCCTGCAGGTTTTCCATGTCTTCCTTCTCCAACACACACCTGACTCAAATTCATAGGCTTTTAGAGTAATTTAATTTGAGTCAGCTGTGCTGATGCAAGGAGGCATGGAAAACCGTCAGGACAGCAGCCCTGAGGACCGACTTTGGACGGACACCTTTGGATAGGTGGTTCTTCCTGGCCAGTGTTATAGAAAACAAAAAGAAAAAGCAGTTTAACTGTTCATTGTTGTTTTAATTACAACACTGGTTCTAATGTATGCTGTGTTAACTATTTTTGACTGATGCATAAACATGCAAATCCGATACGTCTATCTGTAAAATGTCATTTTCTGTACAGGTTATTGACAGAAGTGGAGGTCAAATAACTGAGTTCTTTGATGTTTCTAAAGTGGAGAAATTTGAGATCTCCGATGACGCCTATGATCAAAGGACAGGTAAAAATGTTCACTGCAGAGTTTGAAATTGCCCTAGATTATATGACAATAAAGTCATGACAGTGTTATATGTTTAAAATGTAATTTTTAGTTAAAAAAAAAATCTTTTATTCAGATTCAGCAAGATCATTCATGAAAAAACGTCATGTTGGTCGCTTTAATGAAGAAGAAATGGCTAAAAAGAAAGCTGATCTGGCAGCTCGGAATGCTGAACAGGAGGCTGCTGCTGAAGGCATTTCTGTTGGTAGCCGCTGCAAAGTGGAGGTACCTGGGCAGCCTACAAAACTTGGCACCGTCATGTATGTTGGTAAGTGTTGATAAAGCTTGTTGGTAAGCTTACATGATTTACCTTCTTTGGAATGTTAGTCTAAGCCCCATGATACTGGGGCTTTTCTCCTCAACAGAGCAAACTTTGTTGTATTTTTATATTGATTAACCAGTCTTGTCTGGATTGCAAGGGCAGCGGAGGAGGAGTTGTAGACCTGTTCTGTTCCACCAGTATAAGAAGACCAAAAGTAGCTACTGGATTATTTACTTTGTCATGCAGTTATTTGTCTGTTTGTTTTCCGTACTGTTGTCAGACCATTAGAGCCCATTTCAAAGTCACACTTGGATCACTTTTCATTAATCATGTCGTGTGGCAATTAAACATGTTCATGTAATCTGTAAATTACACTCCTGATCTTTTTTTTTTTTTTTTTTTTTTTTTGGGGGGGGGTCATATTTTATCAAGGCGATTTGATCGAACCCAGTAATGTCATTTTCATATCACTTTTAATGCAACAATGTGAACTGCTGCTGTCACATTTATGGGACTGGCACGCACAGCCCTCTGACATCGCATTATTAAATTAATAAAAACTGTCATCCAAAATTTCCTCCTATTTTTCTGTTGTAGATTATTAGCAGTAGGACTTCATAGTTTTTGCCCCCTCCAAATCACCAATCAACCTTATATGCATGTTTTCATACCCAGAAGAAAACCTACATTGACACAATGAGAACATGTCATGTTTCACTGTGCAGCCTTCTGTCAAAAAGTACAGATATATAAAAAGTCATGTTATATTTCAAATAATAATAACTTTTACTTTATTAATCCTAATTGGGGAAATGCAGCTTTGCTTTTAGCCCATCTCTAGCATGAGAGAACAGTGGACTCCCAATAGGGTGGGGGTTAGAGACCTTGTTCAAGGACCCACAGTTGCTCACCAAAGTGTTGTGCTGTAGACTCAAACTGAGGTTGTCAAGACCAGCCTTTCTCAAACTTTTTTCAGTCAGGGCACCTTTCAAAAGTGATTAAAATCTCTCTCAAGGCACCCCAGGGTAAAATATGATTTTAAAACACTGCATAGCCTAAACGTATATGCAAATATGCTGTTTATTTAGACACAACAGTAATGAACAGAGTACAATGCGAACTATAAATAATAACTTTTGCGCCTTTTAAAAACAAAGGTTTACAAAGTGATTCACAAAACAATAAATCAGACACATACAGCTACAGGTCGATCTGGTGGATGTAGGCCTGCATGAAGTAGTAGGCTGAGGCTCCATTTCACAGTCAATCAAGTCAGGTTCTGGTGGGGCTTTAAAAATAATAATGGAAAAAAAAAGATCCATGATGCTGTTGCTTGTTCCATGCAGTTTGTAAAATTAAATGTATTATTGCAGTTAAATTAGGCTACAAAACAATGTGCTGCGTCAGGCTGACCCTGGTGGGGAAGTCATGACACGTTATTGACAATGGGTACATGAGACGGATATTTATGGTTAGTTTTATATATTTATCAAAAATGAATTAAACATTTTATCAATCCATTCATATATAAAAAGAAAAATTGTTAGTTATATTCATGTATTCAAATATATTTATACTGTATTGAAATGTCTGATTTTTTTAAAAAAAATTAAATGTCAGTCAGAATATGTAATTTTTTTTGGTGGCACCCCAGTGTGCCACATCACCCACTTTGAGAAAGGCTGGTCCAGACTAAACCCTGCAGCATTAACCACGAGGCTACCCACTCCTCCAAATACAGCTTCTGTGCTCTATAGATTGTGATCTTAACTGCTATGACGATGTGATTGTATGTAATGAGAAAAGTAAGGATCGACAGATACATCAGCCAGCTGATATTTAGGCGGATATTTGCGTTTTTTGCTGATATTGGCGTCGGCCGATACGCTGGGTGTGTTGGCCAATACGCACCCCTCGGCATAATTACAAATCGGCATCTATACAGGCAGCAGTTGCTGGAGACTCTGCGGCCGCCACTTCTCTCCCCCTCTCCTCTCCTCCTCTCCTCTCCTCCACTTGCAGCAGTGCTGAAAGCCTGCAGCTCTGGCCTGCTGAAGCTTTTTACATTAAAAGTTGTAAAATTAGTTTTCATTGTGTCCGTTATATTAAGCGCGGCTGCAACCAGCTGATCGACAAAAAGCGCCGTCTGATATTAAAAATCAGAGTGAAATAATTTTAGGAGGGGGTAAAAGCTCAGTTGTGTTTTAGACCATCTTCTTTTATACATAAGCTTATGGATCATAAGTCTCGGACTTCGCGCTGCGGTGAAGACGAGCAGTGTGGACAGAAAATGAGAATTTTCCCTAAGTCATCCTGCAGAAGGAAAGTTACTGCTCAGTGATGTTGATAGGGTTTCAATGTAGTGAGTCCCTGGGACCCACAGTTGACTATCACAGTGGGTCCCTGTGAAATTCAATGGGTCACCGATGAAAATGATTAAAAAAAAAAAAAAAAAATCTATTTTTTAAATTGTAGTACTTAAAGGACATTGTGTAACAACTGACCCTTCGCTAAGGGTCAGCCCCCCATGGTTACAGTTGCTAAGTCTGGCAAACTTTCTGTTTTTAGCTAATTTTGCGTACATCAACATGGATTCCTCAGGGATTTCAGTGAACATATTCTGAAGGAAATTGTGTTAAATTTCTGGAGTAATAGCTGGGAAATAGCAGAGGGGGCTAGACAGTGAGGACTGCAGGATGCATCTGAGGAATTCGTCATCATTTGTCGACGGAGTAATGTTTAATGAAGAGGATGTTGAAATCGAAGCGAAGGCTCAGCGTTCATACAGAGACCCAGAAACTCCACGTCCTGATGATTCATGTCCAGAACAAACGTATAAAGGAACAACAATAACGTTCTTTCATCGCAGAGTAAGATAACAAATTGTTTTATTTTTAGCTTACTGTCATGTATGACTCCAGAAAGTTTCAGGTATCTGACATGTTTTAGCCTGTTGCTGGATGTTTCCCCCTTGACCAGGATGTTGTTCCCACATTGTAGGTTTGATCAATACTTTGGACTTGATTGGAATAGCAGGTACTGGATCTGATCAGGATAGCAGCTACTGGACTGAGAAACTGGCAGAGAGGACCGTGTTATATTTCTCTGTTTGGCAACCAACGTGACTAGTGTTTATCTGGTGTATTTATTTAGCCTTTAGCGAAACACTGCTTCCTTACTCCATGTTAAAACAGTAGCTTTTTACTTGATATTTTACCGCTGTCTTGTAGCCAACTAATGTGCTAGGTTGCGTTGGCATCTTACCTCGGAATAAAGTTTGTCCAGCTCTGTGTTCAGCCTCATGCAGCTGCGAGTGAGGTCTTCTACGTTGTTTAATCAATCTTTCACGCCATTAAATCCATATTCTACGCCGTTAAATCCATATTCCACATCTCTCCGCTTGTATTTTTTTTTGGGGGGGGGGGGGTTGAAAAGGCAAAAAATACAACATCAGCCAAATGTTCTGGATATCTGTCATCAGACTTGAAAATCCTGTCTATGCCCTGTCTATGGAAGTGAAGTTTGCCAGAAACTGCTTTCCTTAGTTACGGTTGCTAACGTATGATTGGTCAGTGGCAGTTCTAGGGTAGGGCTAGCAAAGGGTCGATTGTATATCGCAGCAACTTGCTAGTACTTTTCATGCTGCATTCACGTGACAGCGGGCAGCAGACGGACGACAGCCGCTGCATGTAAAGGCATAAACAAGCCTCTATTGGCGCATTCAGACTAGGGATGGGCACAATTGATCGATGATCAATAATTGATTAAGAATATTTTCGTAATTTTTTTTTTTTTCGATCATCCAACGATAAGAGTTCATTCATGTAGTGTACGTCTCGGAGCTCTGTAATAAATGTCACTATGTGGCGGTAATAAAACATCCTACCGGGGGGGGGGGGCGATGTAGCCTTCAGACAGCAGAGAAAGCCGCCTGCTAGCTGCTGTCTTCCCTCACTCAGCTGAAAGAAGACTCGATTAAATCAACATGAAGCGAGCACGGCGAAGTCTGGACCGTGGTGAAGTTGGTTTCAAGTTAGATATCAGACATGAGCAAGACGCTGCTGACTCCGCAGATCGCGAAGAGCCAATATCCAACTTGAAACCAACTTCACTGCGGTGAAGTCTGGTGTGGGACCATTTTGTGTTAGAAAATGACTCCTCACATTGTAAATACTGCGACACGTTTTATAAAAACAACTCGACTACAACTCCCATGATGTACAATTAAATAAAAAATAAAAAAACGCTCATCCAACGAGCTTAATGGTAATGAATCCTGCCTTCAACCACCATTGCCTCAGTCTAATGCTGCGTTCCATTTCAACTTGGAAGTCAGAAATTCCCAGTTCCGAGTAGGAAGTTTCAACTGGAACGGCACCCTGAAGTCGGGTTTCCCACTCGGAAAGTCGGACAACTCTCGCAGCTCCGAGTTCAGATTTAAAGGCCTCCTTCCACTGAAAACCCGTTTAACTTGCTCTTTCTGAAATACGGAGGGTTTCCCCTTGTTTACTTACACATGCTGACTTGCTAGCGTTGCATTTCCCCCCAGTCGGCTGTGCTTTCTCATCAGAGAAACAATACAAAGAAAAGAGCGAATCAGGAACAGCCTTTCACTTCTACGTCACATTGCAAATGGCGTATCCCACGTGGGGTTTCTATCTGTCCATTGGAAGGCAGGTAACCCTCCACTACACACTAGAAGTAAAGACGGCACGACTGTAGCTTCGGAGTTGAGAAGCTAATTAGCTAACTGTTTGTTAGCATGGCGGAACAAACTTGTTTGTCGGCTCTATTTCCTGTCTGTAGCGAAATAAGAGCGGAGGGCGGAGCTTCCTTCATACACTCATGGGAGGCAGCCAATCGGACGGAAATTCATGAGAACGACCCGGAAAAGCCTGCTGTTGGACCACAAGCCTCTCTTCTAGTATACAAATGCAGCTGAATACAAAGCAACCAGAAGGTTTTTTTAAACAGAAACGATGCAGAATGCATTCAATAATAATGGAGAACACAGAAATATTAATGAAATGACCACGGAAGTACAACTTTAACTAATAAGAGAAGTGTGAAGGGTTTATTATCACTTCGTTTTTATGATCACAGACTAAACATGTTACAGTGGAGCGGATCGGCGGCCAGCAGGGCAGGAGCTAACCGCATCGTTTCTTTTTTCTTTTTTGTATTTCAAAATGAAATCACCAGAGCTCACCGGTGTAGTGCCGGTGATATGTAACAGGGCGGTGCTGCTTGGCTGGCTGCACTAAGAAGAAAGGACACTACATTTCACTCCGCATCACGTTTTTGGATCATATCATGAATTAAATATTTACTTATAGACATAATTACATCGGGGGCTCGATCGTTTGCTGCTTTGTTTTGAAAAGGTTATAGACGCAGCCTATACAGAATACAGAATCAAAAATCTGGATGTTTACATTTCCATGTCTACAAAGATGGAAATAACCAAAACAGGGTGTGAGCATAAAGCGGTATGCTGGTCAAGAGAGAAAGGAGCAACTCGTGCCTGAGCGCATATGCTTGCTTGCACAAAAGTAATAAATGCTCCATAATATTTGTTCATGGGTTTGCTGCTCTCTTGCTGATGTTCTGCAGATTTAATGTGGAGGGTTGGTTGGAAAATCTCTGCAAAAGATGTCAAACAAGTGAAGCAGACATTTGAGTGTGCATACATCACCCCCCTGGGACATGCCATGTGCAACTACTTCTGTGTTGGGTAGTTTTTTTTTTTTTTTTTTTTTTTAGTGCATGCAGCGATTTATAAGATGGCCTGTAATAACCCAGATAAGGGACATATTAATTTATGATCTTTTAGACGGAACCTAGGACTACAAAGAAAATAAGTAAAAAAAAAAAAAAAAAAAAAAAAAGAAGAAGAAATGAAGGGTTGTGGGCACTGCTGGAGCCTATTCCAGCTATTATCAGGCAAGAGGCAGCATATGTTCTGGACAGGTGACTAGTCCATTGCAGGGCCAGCACAGAGAGGCAACCTTTCATGCACACGTTCCCTCCAAAGGAGAATTTAAGCGGTACAGAAAATGAATGAATGAACAAAGGCTTTAACATGAAAATAAACTCTCCTGAAACAATTTTTTCTTGTGCCAGGTTTAAAGAACTGTCATGTATGTTGCAGGTACAACAGATTTCAAGCCAGGTCACTGGGTTGGTGTTAAGTATGACGAGCCACTGGGAAAACACAATGGAACGTAAGAGCATCTTGTTGATTTTTTTTTCTTTTCTTTATTTATCTAAAATCAGTGATGCCTTTCCTGATTTTTGCATTTTTTTTTCTTTTGCCTTCACAGCGTCGAGGGGAAGAGCTACTTTGAATGTGGGGACAAATATGGTGCATTTGTGAAACCCCTGAATGTGACTGTGGGAGACTTTCCTGAGGAGGATTACGGTTTAGATGAGATGTAGGACTAGTTTTGTTTGCTCGGTTAATTTGTTTGGCTCCAAAATTTAAGCACCAACCTCAAAATGTTATCTGCTTACCAAGCAGTAAAGATGGAGAGCCCTTTTATTGTTTTTGCTTCTCTGGAGAGCATGATCCAAAGGCACTTTAAGTTTCAAGTTCTCTTTCCAACATGACAGAGCTTGTGACTGTAACTAATGGTCACAAAAGACTTGTTCAATCTAGCAGTTTTTGGTACAGCAGAGTTTTTTTCTTTTTTTTTTTCTTTTTATTGCAGTTTAATAGTTTAAGTTGAGGTCTCTAACTCCATGTACCCTTTGTTAATTTCCTTACTGTCTGTGAAAAAGTAAAATACAAATTTCTCCATATTCTGTTAACCCTAGTGTCTTCAAAGATGATTGTACAGAAGTGTCTTAGTTTTTTGTTTTTGTTTTTCAGTGGAAATATTAACACTGGCTGACATTGACACTAAAATATGAAGTGGCATTGTGGCTCGTATTACCCAATTAGGTCGCCGATAAATTTACGCAAATTCATTGCTGAGCGGTTGTATTCAATTACAGCCGTGATTGGCAGATTAGAATTTCAGACTGAAAGGAAAAGCAGTAGAGCCACATAGCTACTGTACTAAGTGCATTCTGAGTCTGCAATGCTACACTTCATCTTTGAGTGAAATCTCGTGGTCCTATCTGTTTTTGGCTTTTACAGTCTTCCTTTTTAGATGTAATGCACACAACCTATGTGCAAGAGTAAATATTTCATTTCTAATCAACAGTGAACTTAAATTTATGTGTAAACTATAAAATGGTTCAATTCCCAGCTTTCCTAATTGTCTTATTTTTTTCTTTTTTAATTAAATTCCTGTTAAAATGTAATCACCCAAGCTTAAATGTGTCTTGTTGATATTAAAATATTTCAAATTGGCAATTTAAAATAGGGTGGTTTTTTTGTTTGTTTTCTTTAAATTGTATGTTATTTATTTTATTTCAACCACACTCACTTCGGTTTAAATTTGTCTCAACCCAAGATATAAACATCTTTCAAAATTTTCAAACTATATGGCCACTCACCTGGATCTAAATATTTCTAAAATTTCAAATAATTATCCATTTCAGATCACTCCTTATGGGCAGGGCCTTTTCAAAATGGCATTTTCTGTAGTTCAATGTAAATATCTTTTTTATTATTATTTTAGATATCCTGTAGCAGTCTTGCTCACTCTTGGTAATTACTAGGTCTTAAAAAAACGGCTTTGAACAATGGTATTGCCTTATTTTTTCTCTTGCCTCATTTTTTTTTAAGTCTACAGTGAGAGTGTCAATGTGTTATTGTGTTGTCTTTTAATCAAAATGTTACCTTTTTTTCCTTTTTCTTTTTTAAAGACCTACTGATCTCTGAGGTGTTTTGTCACTACGTGCCAAAGGGTAATGCAGAATAAAAACATTTTGTCAGTACACAGATTCAGACTCACTCTGTTTGATGTACACTGAGTGCTGTGTTTTACCTGATCATTATTTTAACTTTTAAACAAATTCACTAGGATTTATTGGAACTGTATACAGTAGAAATGTGAAATATTTAAAACTCTTGATCAGAAATAATATAACTTGTTAAAATATAATGACTGCAACAAGTGAGCATGATCAAGACACCCTCATTAAATATCAGAACTAATCTTTTGATTGTAAACATTGAAACTATTTTAAATGTTCAAATTTATAAATAAGGCAGTGTTCATCTTCAGTGAAAACAACTTTACAATGGAGCTAAACTTCATTTGATTTATAACTGGACAGCTTACTGTGGATCTGTAATTCAAAACTTTTATTTTTTTCCTTACTGTGATGGATACACGGTATGTGGCGTGACTACGCATTATGTTTCAAGTTGTTTCATCAGCTAGTTACTGAAGGATTTTGCAATATTTATCAGCTTCACATTTTTCATCACTCCGAAACATACGTCACGCCGGTGACGCTACATCTGATCTCTCGCGAGACTGAGCGCAATTTTACAGCCAGCAGTGTGGTGTGTGCGCGATAGAGACGAAGAAAGATGGCGACGCAGGGGACCGAATCAAGTAAAGCTACCGTGAGCAACGGAGAGGTAAAAATGAATGACACTCTATCAGCGGTTTTCACTTGACACCGTCAGGGAAATTGGGCAGTTGGATAATTTGAACGAAATGTGTCGGAGGAATATGATTTGAACATTTCAGCGGTCGTTATACGAGCCTCAGTGACGTTGTCAGTGCCGGTTGGTTTTAAAACGGCTCCCTCCTGCCGTTTACGGTGTGTTGAGAAATACTGACTCTTAACGGAGTGAGGGAGGCGTTAACGGTGAAATCTCACCTGAATAAAAGCACTGAGTTTAAACTTACAATATAATTAGTTGACTTCTACTGTATTTGCGTGAGGAAGCTGTCTACCGCAGCGTGACAGTTAGCTATCACAAGGCCTGAATCTGAACAGCGCAGCTTTGGCTTGATTAACCGGGCCAGTCTTGAACAGCTTCCTCTCTATTTGTTGTCTTGTTTTGGACCTTTTGTTGAATCTGTTCACCTCTTATTGGTTTTGATTCTCGGCTCTGTGTTCAGTTTCCAAACCCAAGAGAAGACCTTTTATTTGGCAGTAGGACAATTGTTAACACAACCAGAGTAGCCATTAACAAAATTGCCTCACCTTTGAAAATGAAAATATGTCAGCAGTTTCTTGGAGTATAGACAGTTTTCTGAATACTTGGGGCTCCTGGCCAAAGGGATCAGGAGCTCGTAGACTTATTCTGTTAATATATGACCAAGAAATTACAACAAAACGTTGAAATTTGCATAAGTTAAGATACTAAACCGGAGGAAAGTAGAAGGATGATAACAAAATGGTTACAAAAAGATTGTAACACTAAATATCCTTAATGGGACGCCAAGTGACATGGAATTATTCACAGAGAGGTGTAAGAATAAGTGGTAAACAATCAGTAAATATTTTTCATGTTTGACAATTCTGTCAAATATGAAGAAATGTGAACTGACCAAGTGAAATGCATAATGGGAGACACATCTGAGTGTTTTAGTCTCTTTTATAAGATGTGAAGACCAACTTTACAGCTTCGTGCACTGAGGCAAATTGTCTCAAGCTGTGGCTTTCTGTAATTAAAAAGTCACTACTACCTAAGGAGTGGTTTTATTTCTAGAGTTACTAATGCTCATTACAAACTAAAAGGTCATTGTGATTCACCATTTCTTGGAGAAATACTAGCTAACTATACTAGCTTCCCATGTGCTCACTGCTCACCAATAGAAATCCCTATTCACAGAAATTGCTTAAAAAAAAACCCAATAAAAAACAAACTAGCCAGCCAGTTAAGATGTAGCAAATATCAGTCCATGATTTTTTATTTTTTATTTTTTTTACACCTGTCTACTGTATAACTTGAGTTTGGGTGTTTATGGTTTAAGTTCAAGTGTTGGATGTTATTAACTTGGGATTAATTCTCTCATACAGGTCATTACTTTAAGTCAGAATGTCAAACTTTTTGCAAAGTTTTGAAGACATAGTCAGAGGCCTCAAACCTTTTACAACCATCTAAGAAAATTGTTTGGAAATGAGTCCCATATCCATGTTGTCTTTACAGATTCTGAGAATATCTTGTCATTAGCTATTGATTGTAGGTGAACATTTAACAGCTCTTCAGGGAGAGCTGGAAAAATAAGTGCTTTGCTCTGGTTTGTAAGTTATTTGAATACACGTGTGACAGAAACTGGGGCAAGAGTACAATATGTACTAAGTGGATCTTTTGCAATAAATTGCTCTGCTAGGATAAATGGGTTTTAGAAGCTGTTGAGGCACATTAATGTTATTACAAATTTCTTTAGAGATAATCTGAGGTGGTGCCAGTAAGGTACAAGTCACCAAATTGTAACCACACGTGTTTTATCTACTTTAAGGTGTTCTTGTAGTGACCTCGACGCAACATGGTTTTCGGGATATGCCTTACTTTGCATTGTTTGAGAGAGTTGCTGTCACAGTGTGTGTTGTAGACGTTACCAGAGAAATCTTTGCTTCTCTGTGAATAATGAGGTATATGAACTTTTCCTCTCTCAATGCCAAATGCATACTGTAGATAATCCGGTGTGAAGTATTTACTGTGTACCGTGAATATGTAGTTAATAATTAATACTTGTGTAGAGTGCAAATTGTAACGTATTATCCTAAGCAGGAGGAGACAGCCTATTTCTGTTTTAAACCATGTTTTTGATCTGTTTGTTTGATTATTATGGTGATCCCTCCAGGAGACAGAGGTCCATGCTTCTGATAATAGATTTGTTTCTATTTTAACACAGCGGGACATGGCCGTGAGGTTGAAAAGCCCTATTTTGAGCTACATCGTGGCCTTGAACTGTTCTGTTTATGGTGCTCACTGCTCAGCCAATATCATACTATTAACCTTCTGGGATGTAGAAGTTTTAGATTTTAAGGCCTTTTTTGAACCTTTTGTAAATAATAACCTCTATTATTCACCCTCAAGTGCCGTTTGCTTGAAGGGTCAGCAACTGGTTTCACTTGTGTTGATGACAAAAAGGAGATTAGATGTTTAGATAGTGAATGAGTCTCATGACTTGGCATGTGCTTGTCTATTGTGTCATTTGAATAGAATGTGTTCTTGCTAGGCGAGTGGGGGACTGGGGGGTGTATGGATATGCCACGGCTTGGAGTTAAAATGCATTAAAAAGAAAGCTGATAAAGGGGGTAAGCTTATAGCAAATATCTTTAACTACAGAAACAAATTGATCCAATATATGATGCAGACTTTTCAAATCCTCCAGTTTGAGTTAACAGCAAAACAGATTACATTTTGTTTTTTGGTTTTAATAAAACAAAAACAAAATGGTTACTAAACTTGTTCCTAGTTTATTTTCAAATCTTGTATAAAATGTTAATTATGTTTTTTTCCCCTGTTGTTTTAAGACAGCAGTCATTTTATTGCATATCATCTAAATCCATATCAAGGACTGGTAAGCTGAAAAATAAGTAATCAACATCTTAAATATATTAACAAATTGGGTAATTTATTATTACAGATAACACAAGTTTTTTTTTTTTTAGTTTTTTTAAATTTAAGTGTATGTTTTCAATCTTTAAAAACTCCCCTAGAAAAAAAAAAGTGTGGATACTGCTGGATATCTTGCTTGTATTACTGAATTTTATGTAATTATCCACCTGATTTGAAAATAATTATACATATACACACACACACATATATATAAATAAATATACAGTATATATATGTGTGTGTGTGTGTGTGTGTGTGTATATATATATATATATATATATATGTATATATATATATATATATATATATAAATCACCATTGGGTCTTTAGCAAAGTAGATTAAACTTGGAATAGATGAGTGTATCCTTTCAGTTGCCAATGAAGCTTTTCTTCATGATGTGGCACTGTTGCTGCATCATCATTCCCCCTTTTTTGGCCACAATGACCATGTCTTTTTTGTTTATTTTTGGCTCTAGGTTAGCAGCAATGGGACTGCTTCAACAGCAGATGGACAGGCTGTGCAGACAGCTGGAAATGCACAGGACCCGCAGCAGCAACAGCAGCAACAACAAGCACCTAATGCGTGGCAGGTCATTAAAGGAGTCCTCTTTAGGTACGTTTACTTGTATTTAATCTGGCAGGCAGCAAGTCAGCCCACAGATAAGTTTACTTTGAGGAAATGGGTGTAATAAGTAACAGAATATATTATAGTGGTGTCACAGTCCAAATGCAAAAGCAAGTAGATGGATAATAGAGCTCCTGCTTTAACTAACTTGGCTCTTAGTTCACTCTGTTCTCGATGTTTGTGGAGTTTTCAGTCTGTTGCTGCTTTTTTCATTGTGTTTTGATCTGCCAACTGCAGCATAAATGAGCAAGACAAAAAGCACCAGGAATTTTGTTGTTGACCTTAATAGACTGTTAAAGGTCAAAATCTATTTAACAGATCTCTCTAGTCAACTTCATGTTCAGTTTCTTTTCTACTTTAGTCATTCTTTTTTTTTTATCAGCAAGTACTGTTTCTGACTTTGGTGATGAACCTAACAATCCAGTCCCTTTATTTATTTGCTCAACAGATTTGTCATAAATTCTTAAAAACACACATAATGAACACTGTAGGATTTCTTTAATTGTTTATTTTATAGTTTATGATCTAATTGAGCTATCCTGTGTTGTTCAGGAGATGTTTTCAGACTGCTGGAGATTATTTAGCCGTTTCTTGGCCCTCATTTATCAAACGATTGTGCGATGAAAATCTGTACATACGACCATTTCCACGTAAGACTCGACATTTATCGATTTGGACGTGAGTGTAGGACACGACCAAATGTCACGACAGCTCTGAGTCAGTGCGCAAACAAGTGCGTAGCACTGTAGAGCTCTGCTTTGGTTTGCTGAAAGGATGGCTTTATGTCAGATCAGCAGGGGGAGACGTTGCTTTACTCTTGGAGAAAATCTGCAACACAATCCTGTCCTGTGCAATCCTGTCCAGCACTGGTCTGGCTGGCGCAGAAGAGCCGGTGCCCAGAGACCCATGCCCTGCAGAGCTTACTGGAGATGGAGACAGGAGCTGATCTGTTGTTTTTAACAAGTAGTCCAGTCTATAGCGGACCTCAAACTTGTAAGTGCTCAATCAGTAGACGCTTTCTTGGTTTAGCTAATGTAAGTTATCTTTTCTTTAGTCGCTGTCAGGATCAGCCTTTGATCTGACCGGCCTCCACCCGGCAGTGAGCAGCTGCTGCACCTTTGGAGTAGAAACAGGTGGCAAGTTTCATATTGGATTGCTTTTTCTTGACCTATAGGCTAAGGAATTGTGGCGTTTTTACCAGATATGGGCTATTATCAAATATAAAAGCTAATAGACTATTACACTTTTATTAATATCTCAATCAGAGTCCGTTCAACACCAGCAAACCTGACTGATCCTCTTCTGTGTAGCATTTTTGTGCACGTCTCTGACTCTGGTTTTTAGGAATAGTACACCCACAAAATGATGCAACTTTATTTTCCACTTACCCCCATGGTGAGGAAGACTCTGGAGCACTTTTTTAATATCTCAAATGCAGCCGGCGATCAGGAAGGCTTCTCCTTTTCCCCCAACTTTCATATAATGGAGTTCGCCGGGGCCCGAGCCAAAAAGGTCCATAAAAGTCCGCAAATACTTGTCAATATTCCTCCATACTGCTCGTCCAATGTTATTTAAGTGTCCTGAGTGGGTAGTGTCCAGAATTTACTCTAATCGATGTCATTTAGTATATTATTAGAGCCTAAACAGTAGTACATCTTACTTTGACGAAGTGGGCATATGCGATAACCCCATTCACCCCCCACCCCCTGTTATTATTGTTTTTTTGTTTTTTTTGTTTTTTTTTGCAAAGGCACTTTGGTGCCCTCCCTCACCACGCCCGCTTGACACGCACCCTCCCCAAAACCCTACGTGTGTGTGTGTGAGGTAGAGCAGGGGTGGGGGGAGAGGTCTTGGGAAAGTAGACCAGGGGGGTATGAATTCCCCCCCTGGAAGAAGAGCCGTTACCGGCATTAGGTACCCCTGCCTCCCGGGATCCCCCCAGGGCAGAAGGGGGCAGGCATGGCCGCCCTCACGGCCAGGCGACCGGCGTTCATTTATTGGTATTTTTAATCCCCACCTTGCCAAACTTCAATTTAGTGTCATTAATCTGTGTCCTCTTACTGTAATTGTACTTGTTCCTCCAGGATCTTCATAATCTGGGCCATCAGTAGCTGGTTTCGCCGAGGGCCATCCACTCCTGACCCCAACACACCAGCAGGTGCCCCCAGAGTACCCAGCAGGAACCTCTTTCCCAAAGACACCCTCATGGTATTACACTTGTCTATTCATAGAACTCACATGCAGCTACTTTACTTGACCATCAGATAATTTATCTAGGAATAATCAGATTATTGTAATTATCATGCATTTCTGAAATACGATATTCTAAAAATCATTCTACATTTCCAGTCCATTATCAGATTTCTTTCATAGTATGTACGCCCATGGTGACATCCCTTCCTATTATTTTGAAAAGACCCGGTCATTGCTGAACATAGGGTTGCCTGTGATCTTAGCATTAGCTGCCAATGTGAGAGGGAATAAGCTGTTAAATAGTTTACAGGTGAATTTTTTTAAATTTTTTTTTTTTTAGTTTTTTTAGTTTTATCAAACAGTAATCAGACACATGGAAATGAATCTTGATTTGGTCCCTCCCTCTTGGCAAATCAGTCTATTTGATTGCATTTGCACAATAAACATACACCAGCCTACACATAAATATACATTGAAACATGTGCAGTACATACACGAAGTAAATTGCATTTACCATATGGTACATTCATATACCATATATACTGTATTGCTAGAGTATTTGTTCACCCATCAAAATGATCAGAATCAGGTGTTCCAATCACTTCCATGACCACAGGTGTATAAAGTGAAGCAGCTAGGCATGCAGACTGTTTTTACAAACATTTGTGAAAGAATGGGTCGTTCTCAGGAGCTCAGCGAATTCCAACGTAGAACTGTGATAGGATGCCACCTTTGCAACAAATCCAGTTGTGAAATTTCATCGCTCCTAAATATTCCACAGTCAACTGTCAGCTGTATTACTGTATAAAAAAATGGAAGTGTTTGATAATGACAGCAACTCAGTCTCGAAGTGGTTAGCCACGTAAACTGACAGAGCAGGGTCAGCAGATGCTGAAGCACATAGTGTAAAGAGGTGGCCAACTTTCTGCAAAGTAAATCACTACAGACCTCCAAACTTCATGTCACCTCACAAACGCACTTCTGGAAGAATGGTCAAAAATTCCCACAGACACACTCCTTAACCTTGTGGGCAGCCTTCCCAGAAGAGTTGAAGCTGTTCTATCTGCAAAGGGTGGACCAACGTCATATTGAACCTTATGCATTAGGGATGTCACTTAGCTCATATGTGAGTCAAGACAGGTGAGTGAATACTTTAGGCAATATAGTGTATATCACTCACTGCACTGTTACATGGCAGCAAATTGAAGTAGCTCTGTCTTAGCTATCAAGATTTTTAAAAAATACGGCTGTTTTTATAGACATTAGCTGTCAGAAGTTTTCTTTGAGAGGATTTTTTACGCTGGTTCAAAGCCAGGCAATTTTTTTGCATGTTTCCATGGCAACAAAATAGTTTTTTTTTTTTTTTCCACCAGCAGTCAACTGATAAAATATCTCCCAAATCAAGATTATCAGCAAAATTGTGCATCATATCCCAGTGGAGTTGAAAAGAAAGAAGATGATGCAGAGCAGGAGGGAGGCAGAGAGAAAGGTGGTGGAGATTTAAACCGTTTCTTCCAACTGTTCTAGTGGGTAACTTGAGATAGCTAGCTAACGGAACAGACTAGCTTGAGGCGCTGACAGGGTCTCAGAAAGAATACAGAGTGCGCAGTATTATGTGCTTCACGGAGACATGGCTGCATGAAAACATCCCGGATGTAGCGCGTCTCTACGTGGCTGCAAGACAGTCCATGCAGACCGAAGTAAACAACTCAGCGGAAAGCTGAAGGGAGGTGGAATTGCAGTTCTGGTTAACCAGCCATCCAGGACCCTTTAGTGTAAAACAAGATCTGCACAAGGGACATCGAACTGTTAGCTGTGAGTTTTTGTCCATATTATTTGCCCAGAGAATTTACCTGTGTTAATCTACTACAGTAGGCGCATTCGCACTGTAGGAACCTTTTGAAGTTCCTATAATCTTTTCTGGAATAGGGCTGTTTGCGCATTTGGACAGGAACTATGGACCCCAGCCCTCAGTTCCTATAACCATTTTAGCTCCTACTCTGAGGCACGGGCTTTTCCGGGTTCCATAGGAACCTGTATGACGCAGGTGTTTTTTTATTTTGTCGCCACTAAACGTTAACAATAGAATAACGTCTTAAATGTTTACAGATATGACATGGATACAACCGGTGCATATTGATTAAGTTAAAGGTAGAGTCCGAAGTCCCCCCACCGTTATGTTTGCAAACAACAGTATTCAAACTGAGCGTCCCTCCCTCTCAGGCTAATGGCCGCCTCGTTCTTCAGCCTATTCAGCTTCAAGCCTCTCCTTCAGAGCTCAGACGCAGGTAAAAGCCAAACTGATATTAACCCTGGTTTTCCAACTTGCATTATCTAAAACTCTTGCCTTTCCTTTGGAGCATCGGCCGTTTTCGTTCTGTTTTTTCTTTTTTCCTTCGAGTGACTGGCTTCTGCTCCAATCATGAGCTTGTTCCCACACAGCGTCATCCCCTTAGCTCTGTCATTGGCTGGCGATATAAACAGAAATCTCCACCCAGAAAAGTCCCGACCACAACAAAACAAAGCTAAAGTGCGAATTACAGGCAGGGGGAGAGGGAGTTGCATTCAAACGCACCACTGCATGCGAGCAGAGCCCCAAATGTGTGGTTTGAGACGGATTTCACTTGCATAAGTCCAATGTTTATTTTCAGGGGGGAAACTTCTAACTCTGCCTTTAAACTTACACGTTGTCTCCCTTGTCCTGTTTTACTTTGGTCCTCCATTGCATAATATTGGGAGGTTGAGGTTTCAGCCAGGTGATTGTAATCATTTTAGCAGGATTCTTAGTAAATTGTACAGTTTCTGACTGCTCATATTCTTCTACTCTCCGTTGACTGGAGATAAATTAATTGTTGCAAAAAAACTATCAACGGGTTGACCAAAAGTACAGCATCCATGCTGTCGGCAAACATCTACAGTAAATGCTTGTTTGTCTTTGGTTTTAAGCCACAGACTCGTGAGTAGGTAGCAACCATTAGTACCACCAGCTGGACTGGAGTTTTGCTGTCGCTTTCTATTTGCGTCACGGCGTTATGACAACGGTTTCATGCTCAAATCATTTCCGAAAACAGCCATGAGACCACGCAGAGTTGCCAGACCCCTGCTGCGAGAATCCAGATCATTCAAGTCTACTTCGTTTGTGGAAACCCATGAAAACGTGCCCTTTGAGTGATCCCCAAATAGTCCACAATTCTTCCAGCACAAAATTGACATATTACTATACTGTCTATGTATGTGAATATCATTTCTCTTAATCCGATAATGGCAGCTATCTGATAAAAGATATCAGATTATGATGTCTAAATGACTGCTGATAACTCCAGAAATCAGAGATTTGGTGTGCAAACTAGCTCATTGTTAAACTTTTATCTGACAATTCAAGGTCTTCATTCCTCAACACCTTTCATCCTGTTAAGTGATTGGATTGTCAACCAGTGTTATGTGTCTGCCTAGCTGGTTCGTCTCTCCTGGCATAGTAATATGATAAACACCTTTATTTTCCCACTGTGCCTGCAGGACCTGTATGTGTATGTGTCCCAGGAGGAAGTATTCTCTGACTTCAACAACACAGAGGCCCTGTTCTGGTTCCACAGGGACCTAGTCTATGGAGACTGGACCACAGGGGAGACTGGAGATGGCTGTTACCAGCACTATAAGGAGCTGGACATCCCAGAGGTGGGGAATACTTCGGATGGATGGGAGGTGTAAGATGTTGGAATGGCATGGCAGACAGTTGTAGTCTGATGAGAAGGAACTGGCATGAGTTTAGAACGCTGGAGATAAAGGTTTTTGAAAGACAGGAAAGACCAATTGATTGGTTTGTATCTGAAACTCTGTTTTGTTCTTGTTGTCCTTCTGTTTGATGTGTGGTTGCAGAAAGTACAGCAGAACGGCTCCCTTTACATACACGTCTACTTCACCAAAAGTGGATTCCATCCTGACCCAAAACGCAAGGGGCAGTATCGCAGACTGGCCACAGTTCATTCAACAAGAAGTAAGACTCTGGAAACACACACCCAGGCTGTAGCAATAAAATATCTGACTTGGTTAAATATTCTTTCTTCTTTCCATTAGTGTTGAATAAATTCAAGCGGCGAAAGTTTCAGAAAACCAAGAATCTGCTCACAGGAGAGACGGAAGCAGATCCCGAGATAATTAAGGTTAATAATTTAATTTCAGTTATTACTTTATTAACTTTTTCTCAAGGAGTATGCTGTATTTAGTCAAATGTAGCGTTCTCAATGGCTGGAATTCTTATTGTTGAGACCTGACCCATCACTTTTTTTTTTTTTTTTTTTTTTCCTTTTCTGTCTTTTCTGACCCATCATTTCTACTGTAGTGCAGTGGTGGCATTTATTTAATCACAAAATAGTTAAAGCTCTACTTTAGGTTAAAACCGATCTGTCACTCAATAATTAGTGATTTTTTACTTTTTTTTTTTTTTTTTTTTAAATTCTAATTCATTGATTGGGTTCTGTCTTTATGTCTAATCAACTGCGCTTCCTCACAGCGGGCAGAGAGTCATGGTCCAGTGGAAATTATCTCACACTGGCATCCCAACCTCACCATCAACATGGTAGATGATCACACAGCCTGGGTGAAAGGCTCTGTTCCACCTCCCCTGGACCAATGTATGTTTCTGGAAATAGCATTGTAAAGATCTTGAAACCAGCTATTCTTTTTTTTGTGTAAACCAAAATACTTTTTAGTTTAGTTTAAAACATTGTCTGATATTTCTACTCTTCTTCTCCAATGCTAGATGTAAAGTTTGATGCAGTCAGTGGTGATTACTACCCCATTGTGTACTTCAATGACTACTGGAACCTTCAGAAAGACTACTATCCAATTAATGAAACCCTGACAGCACTCCCACTGCGTCTCACTTTCTGCCCGCTGTCCTTGTGGCGTTGGCAGCTGTATGCTGCCCAGAATGCTCGCTCACCATGGAATTTCCTTCCTGAGGACACCTATGAGCAGTCTGATGAAGACCAAGACTCCGTCAAAGTGAGTGGTCATTGTTCACAATCTGGAGCTGGGCTGCCAAATAGTGTGGCAGCCTCAGATTGGGCTGCCACACTATTTTATTTCTATCTTATACAGAATATTGTGAAAGTAACTTAAAACACATCTTGATCAGTTTTAAGTAGTTTATTAAGAATGCAAACTATAGATTTTATTTTTATCCTTTTTTTTAAATTAAAATAAATTTGAAGTACTGTGGTTGCTCCATCTGTACAATAAACATTAACATTTTTACATTTTTCTGCTTTTTATTATGTTTATTATCAAAAAAGGTTTTCCAGCTTTCTTTAATCATGAGCTGTTATGCACTTGAACCACACTTTGAATTTGATAATCCATTGACTTGTGCTGTTTGCTTTACCTTGTCGAGTGGCTTGTCTTTGACCACTCTGGAGAGTTTTGCAAGTTAAAGGCCTCCAATGCTAACATTAGCACTGAAAATCATTGCATTACCTTTTATATTTGTTTAGGTTGCCCTTTTGGAAACCAACCCGTATCTGCTGGGACTCACCATTGTTGTCTCCATTGTGCACAGCATCTTTGAGTTTCTTGCCTTCAAAAATGGTAAGATCACAACAGCCAGACAGTATTTAATACTAGAACTGCCAAGGGATCATTTTAACCCCCTCTGCATTTTCAACTTTATGTAACTCTGCTAAATTTAACCCTATCCGTCTCAAACTTCCTGAATTTTCCTAAAAAATCACCATTTTTGGCATCTTGTGAATTTTGGGATGTCTGTAATACAAAATAAAAAAAAACTGTGATCATTTATACCTAGAACCGCCAGGGGGTAATTTTTACCCCATAGAAAACAATGTAAAACGTTGGGACAAGCTGCAGCGTCACGGTGCCAGCATTGCTAGGCAACTGTGTTCTGCCACGAATAAATGATAAAGAGAACTTGGCTTATCTGATTCAGCCTTTTGTTGTGACTAACAAACCCAGATAAGTAACTTTACAGAGTTCAGTAAATCAACAAACTTTTAACTATTTTACAATAGAACAGCAGCCTTTCATACAGTCTTTAGGTCGGGATAGATGACCCAGATCGTGCCTACAAGATACTGAGGCAGTAGTACTTCCAGCTGCAACTAGAAGATGGACCTTTGCGATGCTCCATCATGTTTAGGACATCGCTGCACTGAATGCGTTCAACCTCTACCGGAGCTGCATCGGCGCCAAAATAATAAGACACGCGTTCATTCCTGAGCTCTGCAAATGGCTGCACAGCAGTCACTTGCAGGACCCGTCGTCACCACCAAGCGGGCTCAGAATGCCCACGATGCTGAGCCAGGGAAAGAAGGCAAGCTGTGGCATCAAACAGCAAAAAAGAAAACCTAAAGAATATGAAGTGCCAACGCGCAGTCTGCAGCTGTGTCCAGCAATACAATGTTTGTTTAGAATGTGAAGAGGACATGCATGCGAGTGTTTCCCTCTTATAACAATGTAACATATTTTAGACATAAATCCAATGTTAATATAAATATTTCCGATGTAAAATACTTGTCTATCAAATAGGACAATTTTTTTTAGCATGTTTATGGCTGTTTATATAGATCAGCTGTCTATGGGGAATCCGCTGTAGGCTACTAGTTCTCCTTTGTAGACCTGTTTTAGTTCACAGTTTATTAGACTATAAAAAGCCTGCTGTTAATTTGATGTTGTTTCAAGTTGTACACCGTGTAGCCAGGGGGTCAAAATGCCCCCCACCACCCCCCCCCCCCCCCGGCGGTTCTAGGGGGTATTGGAATGTTGGCGGTTCTAGTGTTAAAGACTTTTATTTAAAAGCATAGCAAGAGTCAGGACAGTAATTCTGTATCCAGTCTCACCTCAGCTCTATTTTCTCCTCAGATATCCAGTTTTGGAACAGCAGACAGTCTCTAGAAGGTCTGTCTGTGCGCTCCATAATATTTGGAGTGTTTCAGTCTCTAGTTGTGCTGCTGTACATTCTGGACAATGAAACCAACTTTGTGGTGCAGGTCAGCGTCTTCATTGGTCTTCTTATTGACCTGTGGAAAATCACCAAGGTCATGGATGTCAGAGTAAGTCAGAAAACATTGATTTTATTCCCATCAGTGTTTGATTTGATTTTAAATACTGCATGAGCACATAACTTTGAGGATAATGCAATAACGGCACATATTATCAAAAGTCATTTTTGTGTGTTTTAGGAAAATTAGTCAGTATGCAACAGCAAGTGGGAAACTCATTGAAGTTTCAGTTAATATGAAGATTAGATTTTTTTTTAAAACTAGAGGAAATCCAGGTCAAAAAAACGGGGGAGAAAAAAAACTTTGTCAAAATAAAGTAATATTGAATAATTTTCCATAATAAATGGATAAATGGTTGACAATGATCTTTTTTATCATCATTTGTTTTGTGGAATTATTTTAATTTACAATTAATAATTAAGTTAGATGTACACAAAAAAATGCTGAAAGTATATTGAAGTATTTGTATAATATATATGTTTTTTAAAGGTTTGTATTGCTGTTTATAATTACAAAATAAACAAAGAAATGCAGAACAAAACTATATTATTACCCCATTCCAATCCACCCCATAACTCATCTATCAAGGTTTACAAAGGCACAGAGAAAAAAGAAACGACTCAAAATCAGAGATATACATGCATGGCACACTGTTCTTAAAATGTTAAAGCTTTTTTTTAAACAGAACGGTACTAATCATGGGAATGCAGAGTTGATTTTAAGCATATCACATGGACATTATTGTCAGACAGCCAATAGCAAATAAAGTGATGACAAAAAAATTTGAATAATTAAAAATACACATTTACAGAGGAAAATGTGTCCTTAAAGGAATAGTTCACCCTCAGAATGATTTAACTTTATTTTCCACTTACCCTGATGGTGAGCAAGACTCTGGAGCACTTTTTTAATATGCCAAATGCAGCCGGAGATCAGGGCCACTTCTCGTTTCCCCCCAATAGAGTTCGCCAGGGTCCGAGCCAAAAAGGTCCATAAAAGTCCACAAAAATTGTCAATATTCCTCCATACTGCTCGTCCAATGTAATCCAAGTGTCCTGAGTGGGTAGCATCCAGAATTTACTTGAAAGTACGCCATTTAGTAGATTTTTAGAGTCTCAACAAGACTACATTGCATGCCCAGCAAGCACGCCGATGCACGTTCACGAAACTACGGAAGCCGCGACAGACGAGATCGCGCGTTCTCTTTTTCTTTCTTTCATCCTTTTAGATCAATATCCAACCCCTCCTGTGTTTGTCCCGGTTTGTCTAGAACTCTGGCGCTCTTAGCACAATCTAAACAGTGAATTTCTTCTTCTATGCTTCCATTATCGGCAGAGTAGGTTCTGAACGCCGAGGCTTCCGTAGTTTTGTGACCGCGCATGTGCGCACTTTGCGGAGGTAAACAATACTCCCTTTTAGGCTCTAAAAATATAGTAAATGACGTCGTTTTGAGTAAATTCTGGACGCTACCCAGTCAGGACACTTGGATTACATGGGACGAGCAGTATGGAGGAATATTGACAAGTTTTTGTGGACTTTTATGGACCTTTTCGGCTCGGACCCTGGTGAACTCCATTGGGGGGAAACAAGAAGTCGTCCTGATCTCCGGCTGCATTTGACATATTAAAAAAGTGGTCCAGAGTCTTGCTCACCATCAGGGTAAGTGGAAAATAAAGTTAAATCATTCTGAGGGTGAACTATTCCTTTAAACTGCAAGGACATTAATTTCAGCCCTCTTCCATCTAAGTGCATGAAGAGGTATTTACAGGTTAAAGGTTTTAAGATCTGTATTTTTTTTTAGGAAATTTATGAAAACACCCCAAATTTTGTAGAATATTTTTTTTTATTCTATAAATCAGCTTCTCTAAAGCCAGACATGAAATTAATTCATTAAGCAAATGACCAATAGGGGGAGAAGATGTGTTCTTCCAGTATGTAGCAATTAAGACAATTTGAGGTTACTGTGTTGCACCACATAGCTTTTTTTTTTGGGGGGGGTCCTGTTATGATGTTATTAACATACTCAATTAATCATGTATTTTTGTCTTTATTTTAGTTAGACAGAGAGAACAAAATTGCAGGGATCTTTCCGAGATTGGTATTCAAAGACAAGTCAACATATGTGGAGTCTTCAACCAAAATCTACGACGATGTAAGTTTAATTAGTACTGCAACTCCCCACTCACTATTTGGATTTTGCTTATGATTTACACTAGAAGGCATATTTTACAAATGTTAACTATTTAATCATCTTATAAAGTTTGTGTTGCTTAGCAGAGAAAGTGGTTCCAAATAAATAAATCTGCTTTTATAAGTGAATAAATGAACAGTTCTTCTTAAGCCCATTTCTTTTAATTTAAAATGATTTTTTTTTTTTGTCAACAGATGGCCTTTAAGTACTTGTCATGGCTGCTCTATCCTCTGTTTGGCTGCTATGCTGTCTACAGTTTACTGTATGTAGAGCATAAAGGCTGGTACTCATGGGTACTCAGCATGCTTTATGGCTTCTTGTTAACCTTTGGTAAGTTTGTGTTTAAATACAGCATTACGTATCATTGGTCATGTCTTTTCTGTTGTGAAGACCATCTACAGTGCAGTGAATGTCAACTGAAACTCGAATATGATAATAGTATAATGAATAAAAGTTAAATTATGGTTCTCCTTTAAATGTAGAATATTGTCTTCATTTATGTAGAGATTGTTTCATGTGAAACGCTGGCGAAATAGCTTATACATGAAGTGATGCAGGAATTACTGAGCATACTCAATCCATGCCAACTTTTTAAGTTAATGTGACAATCTTGACCCTCTAGGTTGCTTTAATTATTTTACATGAAGCAGCACGCACTTGGTCTTAAACTTATCATTAATAAACATTTTTAGTTAAAATTCAACATGTTTGCCTGAATGCTAATGATCAACTCATCCTTTATGTATTTGCCTTTAGTCTCTTGCCTTTATTCATTTGAACCCTTTCCCCCCTTATTTAGACCTAAATTTAAAGTCTATAAATTTGACTTATTATTTATGACTCCATGTATGAGTGGCTGCAATCACTCCTTATATTTTTTATTATTGCATCATGGTTACATACCTAATCCCAATAGCTTCAGATAACATGCTGTGTATTATTAGAGAAATTATTAGAGCACTTAATTTATGCTGCCAGCTGGTGTGAAGGAATTGTTCATGTAACAAGCTCTTTTCTTTCTCTGCTTTGGTGTCTAGGTTTCATTACGATGACACCACAGCTGTTCATCAACTACAAAATGAAATCTGTAGCCCACCTCCCATGGAGGATGCTCACCTACAAGGCCCTCAATACTTTTATTGATGACCTGTTTGCCTTCGTCATCAAGATGCCCATGATGTACAGGATAGGATGCCTCAGAGATGGTGAGTTTTCTCTTGTCCACATTTAGATCAGGAGTCCAGTCAAATAACAGCAAAAAAGAACTACTTTTAATCTCCTCTCACTTGATTTCATTGATCAGCATTTTGGTATCTGAAGAGGGTAGGAAGTTGATCTAAATTTATTTGTTTAGAGGAACCAGGTGTGTAGTTTCTGTTTTCAAACTGATCCAGTAGGAAGTGCTTATCCATTTCCTCTCATTGTTTTTGACTGACCATTTAAATCACTGTCTTCCTCTGAAATCTGTTGTAGTATTCACTGTAATTAACCCTTTAACTCCACTTAGTGGAGGTAGTGTTAACTAACTCACTGGATATTATATTTAAAGGTAGAGTCCGAAAATAAACATTAGACTTGTGCAAGTGAAATCTGTCTCAAACCGCGCCTTTGGGCCTTTACTCGCGTGCAGTGGTGCGTTTGAATGCAGCTCCCTCTCCCCCTGCCTGTAATTTGCTCTTTTGCTTTGTCTGTTCGGGACGTTTCTGGGTGGAGATTTGTGTTTATATCGCTAGCCAAAGACAGCTAAGGGGATGACGCTGTGTGGGAATAAGCTCATGATTGGAGCAGACGCCAGTCACTTGAACTCTCGCAGCGAAAAGAAAAAAGAGAGAGAGAGAAAAACGGCGGATGCACCAAAGAAAGGATAAGAGCTTTAGATGGAGTACGTTGGAAAACCAGGGTTAATATCAGTTTGGCTTTTACCCGCGTCTGGGCTCTGAAGGAGGCTTGAATATGCTGAAGGACGAGGCGGCCATTAGCCTGAGAGGGAGGGACGCTCAGTTTGAATACTGTTGTTTGCCAACAGAAACGGTGGGGGGACTTCGGACTCTACCTTTAAGTACAAACTGAACTTTTTAGCAACCTGAAAAATATTCAGGTTTGTTATTGTAATTTATTGTCAAGAGTCTTAAAGGCAGCATAGAAGATGTTTTTGGGCAATTCAGAAAGCAGAGACTTAGCAAGTTTTTGAATAAAACACATGTGCAGGACCAGCCTGCTAGATTCACAGCTCCCTCCCCCAGCCACAGCACAATATGCATGAGCCAAGTCCTGACATCTGCGTCTAGCAGCAGCAGGTACAGATTCTCCCATCATGTCACAAATGCAAGTAAGACAGATGTTATTGTCTGAACGTTGCTAACTGATAGCAAAATTATTGTTAGCTACCTACTGTAAACATCAGACGAGTGTGTGCAGCTTCCATCACGCAGCATTACTGTCACCAGTCAATCACCAGTCTCGCCTATTACCTTATTACCATTCAATTGCCCGTCAGTCACTCTTACTACGGTAGTAAGGCCAATAGACAAAACATGTAATAATGCAGAAATGATCGACAGATGTTTTTCAGCCCCAACTTTCACAGCTGATGTAAAATTACATTTATATATTTAAAGCTTTTAATCAATCATACCTTATAGGGTAGTGAACCCAATTTAATCGAATATTGCACAAATTGTTGAAAAACATCTTCTATAATGTCTTTAACTCTAATTAGGTTATTTTGAAGATATGTTCACAGATTAGGTTAGATGACAGTGAAATGTCTACTTCAAATCATATCCTATAAAAGAGAGGTTGTAACTAATTCATAACTCCATATTTAGTTGTGAGAACAAGTTTTACATGGACTGTAACCATCTTTCTGGTTCATCCTCGGGTCATATTTGTGATAGATCAGACAAGCAAACTGTAAGGGCGCATTCACAAAGCTTTTTGATTCGAATCAGAGTCCGTTTGCTCGGAAAGTCCGCTTCGTTTAGGGGAGTTGTGAATGTGCAAACGGACTCTGATCCGGAACAAACAACCGGACTCTGTCCGCCTGCAAATGCAGGTCTCAGTCCGATTCAATTGAACCAAAGACAGGAAGTGAACTACAAATTGCATTGGCATTGTGGGTCCAACGTTGGACAACGTAGGTAAACGCTACGACAACAAACACGTGTGGGACTGCAGTACTTATAAAGATGGCTCGTGGTCAGACGTGGAGTTACGAGGAAGTTAAAGCTTTAATCGATATTTGCTCTGATGAAAGCATATCCAGCTCCTCGTACAAAAATAATGTTGTTTTGTGGAGGAAACAGAAGTTGTGAGAACCTTCTTGTACGTGCGTCTTGTCCTCGCCTACGATGAATCTGAAAGCAGCGCCACCTGAGATTCTCATTCTTGGCCTGTTTGGCCATTGAGCAATCGTGTAATGAACGCGATCTTGGTCTGGAAGACCACCCCCGCCCCCAACCGAACTGAGTCCCCAACCGGGCCGAGACTCGTGGGCTATGCTTTCTGAATGCGCCCTAAATATCTTTCTTCAGTGTACATAGCTTTACATAGTGACACAGAAATGCCTGGAAAAACACCAAGTATTACTTTACCTGAAGTGCGTTTAAACTCCCTGTTACCTGGAAAACAGAATTAAAGGAATAATAGGTGTGAACTGGGCTAGTTATTCTGATCTTGGTTTCCTCTATTACAGATGTGGTGTTCTTCATCTACCTTTACCAGCGCTGGATCTACCGGGTTGATCCTAACAGGGTCAATGAGTTTGGCACAAGTGGAGTAGATCACACTAAGAACAACACGGCAGACGCTGCTCCTGTGACAGATGCCGCCTCCGCCGCCATCACAGACAAGCCAGAAGAGGAGAAGAAGAATGACTAAGCAAGACCTCACACTTGTCTTCCCTCCTGGACCCGACTGGTGGAGTGAAGAGGACTTGTGGAAATTAGGCAGGGAGGGGAGCGGTAGTTTAGCTATCATGGACGTTGCTACAAAATTTAAAGAGAGAAAAAGAAAAAAAGAGAAAAAAATTTATGCAGTTCAACTGTTCCCTCTGATCTCTGCGTGGATCCACGGAGAATCATATTCAGTGTAGACTTGGTAAATTCTTCTTTCTGTTCCCCGCCCATCCCAACCCTCTCGTTTTGCAGTTCAAGTGAAGTAAAACAAAACCGTGATGTACTGTATTCTGTATGATTTTTTTTCAGAGGGTAACAATGTCTTGGAGTAGATGTTGGGAGGGGAACAGGCCACAGTTATACTACTTTTTTTTACAGGGAAGAAAGAGGCCAAGTGCAACTTTTGATCTTTGTGTAGATTCCTTGTGAACTTTTCTTTTCATTTCATTCCATTCCACCGTGTTTCAAGTTGCCTGGAAACTGGTGTGTGGTGCTGGAGAAAACTGGATAGATCCTGAGCCACAGTGAAGGCTGAAGAAGAGAGTTGGTGACGGTTGACATGATGGATGACCCTGTTGGGCACTACCCACGAGACAGTGACTACTACCCTTAATTTTTAACAAATGGTTAATGTTCTGAACTGGAGCATAAAAGAGTAACAGCCTTGTTGGTATTAATATAAATATATTAATATTGTTAATGACTTAATTTTGTTTTCAGTCACTAAAGCATTCTTTTGTATGTCCTCAAACTGTAAAGACTCATGTTAATAATACCGATGTCAAAACTGTCTAGCAAGAAGTCATTTGCAAGTCTGAATTTTATTTCCCCCTCAGCTGGATGTCCGATTCTCAAATCGTTTCACCTTCATGCTCCAAATTAGATCACCTCGACACACACAGGAGTCGGCTGGATGCTTTACAGTGTGTCTTGTTTTTTATTTTAAGTGCTGTAAGCCTGAAAGAAAAAAGGGTTCCATGCTGGTACATATTAAATTTTTGAGCATTCATGTTTATAGTAAAACTACATGTGATTGAAAATGTCTATGCAAATCTTTTATTTAATTTTTCAACTTTTACTCATGATTTTTTCATAGCATTGAAGAACAATACTTTTGCATGAAAGTGACTTCCTGTAGGTGTTGCAGGAAATAGATTGTGTGCTTTTGACAGATTCCACAATATTAATCTTTTCTCAGATTTTTGTTTTGTGTCTAAAGTTTGACAGAAAATTAAGGTCATCGCAGCTCCCCAGAGCCAAAGATGATGGCTCAGGGGTCACTTTATAAACAATTTTATTAAAATCAAATGTTTAAAGGGTGGGGAAATGATAAAAGTGTTGTTAGTGTGCAGTTATTTGTGAGTTTAGGAGTTATAGTTTAAAAAAAAAAAAAAAATCTAAAACTTGGACAAAGAAAAAAATAATTGCTGTCACTTCTTCTAAATGGTACCATGTACAGTTTAAGGTACTTTGCTTTTCCATTATTCCAGTCGTCCTAAAGAGTTTATCTCAGTCCCTTATGGGCATATCCTCTGTCGGTGACCTCTCTCACTGTGATGGTGGTGGTCTTTCATTTTTGAGCGCTGATATGGGCTTCAGCTTTCCCACAGTACTGCAGGTACATGCATGAGTCACAATAATGATGGCACTAATGTAGGATAGAAGTAGTATGTGTGCATCAAATATTGCTGGAAACATTATTGTTGTTACTGCAGGTTTAATCCTTGGACTGCAGTTTAAGTGTAAGACATTAATTTCAACCTTCTTCCATCTAATTTTAAGATGGGTTGACATTTGTTTGATGTTATCTAACCAGAAGCTCAATGCCACACTGATATCAACTTATAGAAGTAACATCAAATGTTACAGAAATCTTCACATTTCTTGATGTTGTAAAGGAACTGAAGCAAGAGATCAGATTTCTTAACCTCTTGGCTTTTGATCTTATGAGCCAAACAAAATTGAGCTGTTGCATGCCACCTTTTTTTCATGTAACAATTTGGTCGCATTAAGAAAAAAAAACATTATTTTGCCATCCCCCATGTTTGAAACCAGTGTATTATTTTAAGGATTGTAAAGGGTCACAAACTACCCCCTTTTTGAACTTTCTTAGATCTATTGAATCAGTAACACCCCTGTCATTGGTTGCAGCATGTTTGCAGCTGCTGAGTCACTACTTCCTCTAAACACCAAGTTTTGGTTTCCATTTCTTCTAAACGGGGTTTCCTCCGTGTGACCAGCAGATGTCGCTACCGCCCCTGATAAGTGCATGTCACCAAATGTCGGATGAGCGAGAACCTGATAGTGTTCTCCTGTCGTTTTGGTCCTATGGTACCTTATCTGAGAACAGGTTATCCCAAAAATATATATATTTTTAAAGTTATTGATAAGACCAGAAGATTGGCCTGTTGGATTTGAGAAAACGAAATGTCTGATGCAACCAGGAGAAATGTGACAAACATTTCCAGCGAGGATTAGCTTGACGTTGCCTATTAGGATGAGGAATTAATGTATACAAGTTGGCATGGGGCTCATTTGAGCAGTCACAAATAGTTTTGCATTTTTGGTGAAATGAGGCAAAAACAAAAAGCACCGTCACGTGCGCTCAGATTACCTAATGGTAAACTATCTCCTTTTATGGGTCACATTGCCTCTTTTAGGGTAACGTTGATGAATATTCAAATCAGCACAGCATCTGAGTTATTTCAAACCAGCAGCAGTTTGGCGGCTGTAGTCCCAGGGGGGTTCCCGTCTGAGAGGTGACGTGACACTCAGGGGGATTTCCACGCAGTGAAGCAGCCAATCAGAGCTGCCGCTAACACTAAACTGAAGCGATCTCCGTCTCAGCCATCATTCTACACATGGCTTCAAAACGATTTGACACTCTTCGGAGGTCACACACATTCAGAGCTGGTCTGTATACTGACGAGAATATCCGCCACCTCTGATCGAAAAGAGAAAAACTTCCTGGATTAATTCGGTTTAGAAATAATTCAAAGACTCGGCCGCGGATTTTAAGGTGCTGGAGCACTTCTCACGTGCCATGAAAGACATGGACATCTTTAACAGGACCTCTGGTATGTTTTAACTCAGTCTCACTGTGTTTCTGTGTTTCTGTGTGAGCTGACATCATACTCAGACGTGTGATTTGTCCTAGCAGAGGAGCCAACACCCAACCCCGGGATTGTGTCAGGCTTGCCCAGTCCTTTCCCCTGCTTTCCCGACTCTCAAGACGATCTAGGTGAGTCTGCTTTTCTTTCGCTTCATATTAGAGATGCACATAGGTGTGTTTATGTGAGATGTGACTAGGGCATTACTGAAGAGAGTTTGCCCTGAGCTGACCTCAAGCAGCAGCAGTAAGCAATGTGTGCTTCCTTATTTTGGCACGTTAACGTGACTGAGATGCAAAACCAAACAACTTATTAAAAAGGTGAAATAACACTTCTGAGATCTGGCTATTTTACACTTGTGCCAAACAGTTGTTTGTGTTTAGTAAAAATATAGTTTAATTACAAACCATTTGTCCAAAACGAATGCTGAAATTGCATTGAACATGTTTACACCTGATGTGTTGACATTCCCACACCATGGCTGAGGGAAACCAATTTCTTACAAGTGTCAGACACAGACCACAACTGCGTGCACACACCACCGGTAAACCTTCACACTTGAAGCTAACCTGTCTTGAGTTATTTGATATGTAAACAAAGACGCACTCAGATATTGTGTCACTTGCTTCAGTTTACACATAGAAATACACCACTCACAAAAAGTTAGGGATATTCAACTTTCGGTTTTTGGAGAACAGAATGATGCAGAATAAATATTTAACCACTGAACAATGTACATGTGCACTGAAAAGTTTAGAGAAAGTTTAATTCAGTCCCCCTGGAAAGGTTGGAGTGGATTTTAGATTCCTTCTGACATCATACAAAAAGCCAAATATCCTTAGCTTTTTGTGAGTAGTGTATATTGTCTTACGTCTGTATAATTTAAAGCTTCATTTATTCAGCTGTAAAGATTCTAGCTTCATTTGATTTCAGATTGAAAGAAGCAAAAATGTGTAAGTATTTTTCTGCAACACTTCTGAACCTCCATGATATAGTTCACCATCTAAGCTACAGCGCCTTTGTCTTTGATTGCTGTACAATTGCAGACCTGCTTGAGAACATCATCAATAGTGAGCAGCAAGCAGAAAACCTCCCTGGACCTCCGCCCCCGCCTCCAGACCTTTTGTCCCAGAGCCACTGCACCCAGAACCACACAACCGTCCAACAGAGCTCCTCATCTATGTGTCAGCCTTTGCTGGTGCCCAGAGGAACTGCACCAAAGGTCAGTAAGCTTTGGCTGTTACATCTGTGATCTGTGTTGGTGTATGTGATGTGTTTTGCTTTGCTTTAACCTTGTCTGGTTTCCACCATATGTAGTGGTTGAGCATTGCTCAGAAAAGCAGAGAGGGGTTAGTCTGAGGTAAATGAGGCATCTGACTGAAAATACAGAAAATATAGGTTTCAGTTTAATTAAAAAATATCAAGTTTCAAAAGTATTTGAATGTAAATTTGGCCTAAGTACCTCTTCAATGTTGTTTTTAGTTTGTTCTATGCAATAACATGGGATGTAAAACGTTTTGGGGGGACTCATCCATCATCAATTATTATTTAGCTTTTTATCTAGATATAGCTTGTGTTAAATATTGTGTCCCTTTTTTCTTATGATGTAGGGTAGAATATCCACAACATCAAAGTGAAAAAGAAGACATAAAATAGTGATGTAATTGTTAATAAATCCATGTATTAGTGCTTGGTAGAAATAAACCAGATGATTTTCAAGGACATCTTTTGTGCCTGAGCTTTTAAAGAAACAAGTGTGTCTGCAGACACCCTGTTATTGACTTAAGATTTATCATGGATGCAGAGATCATCTCTCTAGATACAAGGAAATATTGACCGTAGGGATGGGCAATATATATTGTCGTGTGTGATATATTGTCAAAGAAATTCCCCAAGGTAATAACTTTTCATCTCACGATAAATTTATTCAAATTTATCAGCTTGCATATACAGTTATTTATGTTTTTTCTGTTTGCACCATTTGAATAAATGTCAAATTTGTTCCCATATTTCAGACATGGTTGGTTGGTGTCACTACAACTTTGCAATATAGGTGTACTACTTGAACTTAATTGATGTAGTTTAGGTGCTTATAGTTTTGTTTTAGGGCTCTCAAGACAGAATGTAGTGATAGATTTATAAAACAAACAATTAGGATGATATTTTTTATTGTCAATTATCGTTACCGTGATGAAAACCAGAAATTATTGTAATATATCTTTTAGTCCATATCGCCCATCCCTAATTGACCTAATAAGCTGCCGTGCCTGACTTTTCCCAGCTTCTCTGTAGCTAAGCCAGACTAAAACTAATGGTTAAATTATTACTGATTGTGACTGACTTCTCAGATGTAAACGTATAGCTTATTGAAGCTGTAAAATGAGATACTTTTGAAACATTACTATGTTTCATCTCAATTTTCTGGCATCACAATGACTTAAAGTACATGTTTTAGTGTTTATATTGTCATAAAACTCAACAGAAGACAACGTCTCTTGTGCTTCCTTTCGTGTGATTGTCGCTTTCCTGACAGGGTGGCTTTGTTTAGTTGTTTTTAAGGATAAACGCTGGTGGACTAAACTGCAGTCTGCAGATGATTGCATGTTTTGCTGTTGCACAGAGCAGCTGTTGGGCAACGCAGCAGGTCTGACTCTGAGCAGAAAGCACGTGGTTTACTGGCATCAGGGAGATCACTGGTGTAATCTGATAAGGCAGCAGTGATGCTGTAGCCTGCATAGAGAGGTAACAATGAAGCACACCAGGAAACCTGTAAATACAACTTGTAGTTAAGTTCAGAATCCCAGCATGCTTCTCTGCAGCAGGAGGCTGGGAAGGAGGACGTCTTCGAAGAAGTGTAATCCGACTCCAGCTTTTAGTCTGCCGTCTTTTCTGTTTACTAGCCAAACCCACTAGAGTTGAAAGGTCACATTTTTCCGCCCCAAGTTGCCTCTGCTATTGGTGGATCAACGTCAGGCTGAGCTGACTTCCTGTTTCTTGTTCGCTGGCTCAGCCTGCCAGGCCTTTGTTTGGGTTTGGTGTTTTACGGTGAACAGGTACTCCCAAGCGAACACCCTCGCCGGCACTCTGACAGGAGACATTTGTGGCTTAACAGGATACTGTGAAAGATGATCTCATGCAGCGGCATCACCCAGATCTCTGCGGCGTCGCTTTATTGAGCTCTCAAGCTGATTAACGGCTACACGGGTGACAAAGGAGTCCGCTTCTTTAACCCTCTGTTCCCTGCAGGTTTGATCATTAATCTGTTGTTGGATCAGTACTTCAAGACAGGCTAAAACTTTAATGTGTTACATGTGTTTATTGCTGTCATTAACATCCCGCTGTGGCCAATCAGAGGTTTAACTGTGCTGAGATCAGTGAGCAAAGTTTGGGGAGAAAGACACAGAGAGAAAGTAAAAGCAGCAAAGTGAGCGATATTAAACACTAAGTGTGAGTGAGAACGGAAAAGCTTGGTGGTCTGTGGTGTAACGGAAAAAATAAGACATGAAATGCATGAGGAGGAGTCAAAGAGCACATGGTTAACACTGTGCAGTGATAGAAAGCACATGTATGAAGAGAAAACAAGGAGGGAGTCAGTTTTGTTGCTTAGGTTTGCTCCAGAGTTGTCTGATGGACTACCTGAATGACATCTGGCTCTCTTTATTTAACTAACACGCCGGTTTGTGGCTGTTTATTTTCTCTGATTATATGTTTGTTGTTTTGTAAGAAAGTACCTTTGATCCAGAATATCGTTCTAATACATGAAAGTAGCGATCTAGCCTGCGTGCAATTACTGATGAAATTATAAATCAGGAGAACTAAAATACTCAAGTTATTTCCCGCAAAACAGCACTCAGGTCTATAAATGTTACCATCAGTTAGTTCCATCTGAGTGTTTTAGTGATTAAAAACTTGACTAAAGTAATGATTTCAAGAAAATTTAAATAAAGCTTTGAATTGTAATAAAAGTGGTATTTTTTTTCTCCATTGTCAAATGTCCACACTTTCCAGCTGCCAGTGTGCCCTTCCAGAGATATGTCATCAGCTCATCCATCCCAGGTCGCCGCCTCCCCCGGCCGGGCTCAGCGCTCCTCCTATCCACTTACCTTTAAGAACTCCTATTACAGCCAGAACCGGGGCGACACAGAGACACTGGAGCAGCTTCTAGACAACCCGAAACTGGTGGTGGTGGAGGAGCCCAAAGACAGAGGCATGAGATTTCGTTACGAGTGCGAGGGTCGGTCAGCCGGCAGCATCCTGGGGGCGTCCAGCACCGACACCAACAAGACTCAACCTGCAATAGAGGTACAAGTTTGGTTTCCATTTCGGACTCTAAAGGGGGTTTACGAACTCTCAGAGGTGGTTAGAGGTTTCAATCACTGTCGACCATGTTTGCTGTGTGTACCCTAGTACAGAGAGGGTGGAGCTGAGAGGATGTGGGTTGATGGAGTCAAACAGAAAGTCCCCACAAATCCAAGCTTGATTATGGTCAAACACAGGAGGTTTTTCCTCTGTCTGCTAACAAACATCCTCATCCTCCCCTCATACAGACTCACTCACATGCTTGCTTGATTTATATATTGATATCAAGTTCTTTTACATCACATTAATGCCTTTGCTGGTGATTTAGATGAAAAATAAATTTAAGGTGAATTATTATCTACAGACTGGTACATCCACACAGGAAAAAAGACGAAGACGTGTTAAAATACAAGCAATCAGTTGCACGAAGAACAAAAAAGGCCTGACTCATCCAGTTTTCTGGATGTAGACCAGATAAGAGGTGCAGATATTACATTATAATCGAAAATAAACCTACAACTATTGAGCTAAGTGATTGTTTCAGCCATTTTCAAGCAGAATTTGCAGTGAAATTGATCATTTCTCATGTATTTCTGCTTTTTAGAATGCCGTCTTTTTCTTCATAACAATATGTTTAAGCCTCTGCTGCACATACTGTTAGTTCATTGATTGATATATTTTATTTCTTTTCATATTTCCTTTTCCTCTTCTCCTTGTAACGAAATGCACATCTAATCATTACAGATCTCAGATACAGACGTTGTATGTTCAGTTCAGTCCTTGATTTAACTCCTGCTCATCTATCTTTTCACTTTTTTCTGTCTTTCAGATCCAAGGTTCTATTGATCACATAAAGAGGGTCACAGTCACCGTTTCCTTGGTGACCAAAGACCTCCCACATCGGCCTCACCCCCACTGCCTTGTGGGTAAAGACTGCCCTGTTGGTTCAGGAATCTGCGTGGTCTCATTCAATCCGCACAGCACCAGACGTCACAGGTACCATCCGTCTTTTGTCTCAAATTATTTTCATCTTTCTCGTCTGATGTTCAAAAAATGTTTATGTTTGTTTTACATCTCATTTTAACTCGCAGCTTCGTAAATCTGGGAATTCAGTGTGTGAGAAGGAAAGAGATAGAAGTTTCACTTGAGAACAGGAGGCGGCAGAATATTGATCCCTTTCAAAGTGAGCTGAACACAAGCAGACACACCAAGATATTGTAAAGACCCCACAGAGCCGACACCGTGCCTCACATTGTCTTTCCATCCATCAGCTGGTCACTCAAAGGGCATCGAAGACATGGACATGAATGCGGTGCGCCTGTGTTTTCAGTGTGAGCTCGAGCGGGAGGACGGCAGGAAAGACTCCCTCGGCCCAGTCGTCTCCAAACCCGTTTATGACAAGAGTAAGACGTTAGGAAACGCTCCCTCGTCACTCTGCAACAACACAACTACCTGCATCAGATATACAGTGATGAATGTACTTTCTGACTCTCGTGCTTTGTTTGGCTTTTAAAGAGGCTACAACCACATCAGAGCTGAAGATCTGCACTCTGAACTTATACAGAGGCTCCTGCAAGGGCGGCACGGAGGTCTTCATGTTGTGTGACAAGGTGCAAAAAGGTTAGTGGAGACTTTCAGTAGAGAGTTTCAGAAAAAGCCAACATAGTTGACAGAAGTTGCTATCCAAATTGCTTTTTTGTGTTTTTTGTAAATCACTCATTATCTACCCAGAACTGTTTCTGTCATTGTAACCACACTTTTCAATAAAAACAGGAAATTATATGCAAAGGTTAAAGTCTAATAGATAGTTTTTCTTTTTTTTATGGAATAACAATAAAAATGTTGTAACCCACAGATGATATAGAGATCCTCTTCAAGCGAGAGTCATGGAAGGCCAACGGGGAGTTTGCCCAGACAGACGTCCATCGGCAGATCGCCATCGTGTTCAAGACTCCGCCTTACCAGGACCAAGACATCAAGGAGGAGGTTGATGTCAAAGTGGTCCTGCGTCGCATCTCAGACCAGATGGAGAGCGAGTCAGTCACTTACACGTACCTGCCGCACAAGTGGGGTCAGTCCCGGCTAAACTGCCGCTGCGTGTTGGTTAAACAGTAAACAGAGAACAGGTTCAACAGGAACAACAGGACGTTAATCAAAGTGTGTTTGAACTGTTCAATTTTAGATCTGTATGAGGTGAAGCGGAAGAAAGCAACAATAAAGCGAGACATCAGCTTCTCAGATAAACCTTGTGCGTCAGGTAAGGCCTCATATTTCAATTCTTGATTTGTTTTGTGGTTTTCACTGCCAGAATTATCACTAATAACACTGAATACGAGCCTGAACGGGGAAAGCTGAGCAGATATTTGTATTTACCTGATGAACTGTTTTCCACTTTGTATCGCACTGGATTTTGAAGCCACTAACTGTTTTTGCTCTGTAAAGGATAAAAAAGCTGAGTTTTAATCAAGTCAGTAAAGTTTTAGTCTTTATAACACATCTATAACACAATAATTCAAACTATTTATTATTCTGATTCCAGCTAATATCATATAGTCATCAAAAATATCAGGGTAGACTTACAGAGCTAAATCCTTAGTAGTTTAACAAACAATATGCAAAAATACTAAAATAACAAACATGCTAAGACTAGACAGTACTGTGAGTGCAAGGGAACCTAACTGCAGTTACGATGACCGACAATGGTGCCGCCATACATCCAATCCATACAGGAAGTCTCATGCAGAAGTCAGTTAAACACCGCCAAGTGTAACTATCTGCGGCTTGAAAACTGATGCGTATGGTGTAGTCGGGTGGTTAGGGTTAGGAGAAGGGTCAGGGTTAGGGTTAGATTTTAGTAAGTTACATGAAAAACTTCCGATTGGGACTTCCGGCTTGGATTGGATATATGGCGACGTACCGTGACTGCAGTTGGGTCCCTCTCCAAGAGTGTGGCTGTTGTGCAGTAATGTTCGTGTTTAGCTCATGCATTCTTCTAAAATAACTGCAGAAAGAGTGTAGAATAGATCTACTTGGGTAGAAGCACTGAGACATCACTTCAAATAGTTTTTTTTGAGAAACATTTCAACTTAAATCTAATTACATGCCAAAAAAAAGAAAACAACAACAACAACAAAAAAGCCACAGAGTGATTTCAGCATTCCAGTGTCTACAGTGTTCCTGCTTGGCTGCAGATGTCAGTGAGCTGTAGCGATGATCCATTAGGCACGATGTAGGACCCAGCTGACATTTATTTATCTCGTGACACCATCAGTTTATGACTGACAAGCTTACTGTAAATGTCTCCTCACTGAGAGTGTCATCTTTGAGCTCACCTGTGCTCTAACACAAGCTAACGTGTCTGTAGCATAAGTTTCCTTCTAGAAGTGTTTCCTCACTTCAGGCTTTGAGATATTTTCTTAATAGACTCCAACAAGTTTGGGGTTTTAAGCTTCCTTTTATTCCTCCTCGTATGATGAGCAAACATATGATAACATGACATTTACCAAACTGGATAACTGGAATGTACAGAATGTAAATGAAGAGGTCAAAATTGCCTCAGTCCATGTGACATTACGCTGTTTGGGCTTTTTACAGGAACTTTACTGATTATGAAAATATGCTCTTGCAAAAAACGCTGGCTGAGGATGGAGGTCTCGTACAGTAATCACCATGTCAGCTTTTGGGCGTGTAAGATTGGCAAGCAAAGAAACACTATTTAAATCAAGTTCAAATAAACTTGAACACTAAAATAAGGCATTAAAATGGGATGAGACAATGTGAAAGGGAAGTTTTGGTGCATCCTTTATATCTTGCAAATCTTCCAGAAAACTACATTGACACTGATTTGCACACATTGTGCCACACACCCTCTGACATATCTTTACCATATGCACACAGTACAGTATATATATGAGGATAATTATATAACTGTAAAGTGAAATATTCATTTTTCAGGCTTTCGTTTGTGGTTCTGTTGAACTCAGCTGGATGTCAAACTTTCCTGCCAGACTAAACCCAGGCAGCTGTACTGAAAACTTTTTTTTTTTTTTTTTTAATTAGGCAGGATAAGTTTATTTATAGAGAAATTAATTATGCACTTTACATAGAAGAACACAAAGAGAAACAAAATCATATTAAGACATAATTAAGACGCTTTGCAAAAAATAAGAATGAAATCATGTAAAATTAAAAGTAATCAACCGGAGAGAGTTAAAGAGAAACGAAACCATCACACATCATTTAATTTTCTTTTTAACATAACTTTTTTTTTCTTCTTCTTCAGCAGAGATTGCATCTGCATCGGACCACAACTTCTGTTTCTTCCCGGACATTAAGCCCATGTCCCCTGATGAAAGGCAACACACCGACATTGAAACCACGGCAGAAAAGCTGTACAGTGATCTCGGGGCCTCAAACATTGACGAGACTGTGGATCAGTTGCTAAACTTGCCCATTATTTCTAACATACTGTCTGACCCAATCATCCTCGCATCCATGCCTGCCGACTTTGACCCTCTGGCCGACATCAGCTCCACCTTCCCCTTGGGCTTATACCCACAAGACTTTGCCCAGTTTAGCGACTTCCAGTTCAACATGCTGGTCAACGAGAGCCAGAATCCTCAATCAGAGGTGCAGGAGGGCATGATGCAGGTGAAAACAGAAGAGGAACTATGAAAGGGGGGGGGCTGTCAGGATCATGTATATAGAGGCCATCTCTTACCTCTGCTGAAATAAGAGTTGGAACAGGCTTTGTAATTTGCATGCGAATGTCATTAAATGAGTTCAGATAAATGAGGAAGCAAAACATCTTTGCTCCAGCTGCTAGCATTATATAATGTATTTTAGACTTATGTAGTTTTATACATCAACTCTATTTCCCTCTTGTTAACCCCGTATTGTCATCTTTGTCCAGAAGCCTTGCTGGTCAAGGCTGCAGCAGCTGGATAGCATTCCTTAGTATTTCCCATAAATGCTGAAAGCATTAATTTTAAGACTTCGGGTTGAGAGAAAAAAAAAAACATTCTAACGCAGACTCATTAACTTCTCTATTTAAGCTGGGAACAATGGAAAACCTACATAAACCTCAGCCTATTGTAGTAAATCATTAGTGAGGTCACAGTCTGCCTTTTTTGCTTGTCTGTAATTTTGGGAAAATGACCCAACTTCCTACTGAAGTTGTGGGCAGCATGAAAGTTGTTTTTTTTTTTAAATCATAAAGTCTTTATGAATGGCTTATCAGGTCTTTTATTGCTGTTTGATGTGGCCCCTCACTTTTGTTTAATATTTAATCTGCTTAAATATAATAGAAACTACTCTTCCTTCTATTCATAGTTCTGTCAGTTCCTTTTGTGTGATGGTTTCACTCTCGTGCTGAGCATGTAAATGTCCAAGTGTGCCTCCTGGCCGCACTGTAAATATGTGAAAAATTTTAATAAACTGTAAGTGCTTAAGTTTTGTTGTATCATTACTTCCTGTGACACTGACAAAAGCAAGAGTGAAAAAGGGGAAGTAGGCATTTCTGAATGTGATCTGTCTTTAGCTGCTACCCACACACATTCCTAACCTGCTCTCTCACTTGTAAAAACAATGACTCTTGGCTACAGCAAGAAGAAAATGCTTTTTCTTTTCATGTCTCAGCTTTAAATGTCATCAGCATGTAATGAAATCTTGACTAACCAGTTTGTCAGAGCAATTGAAGAGAACCTCTTGTGATACGTCATCACTGTGTTTAGAGAATGTGTTGTTTACCAAAGCTTGGCTTCAACTTCTGGCCGTGAGAAAATGCCATTTCTGCTTTTCCTAGTAAGCTTGTGGACTCTCCACTAAGTCATCCAGTCTTTTATAACCTCCGGTTGTTTCAGCAGAACCTAACAGATTGAGAAAAGCTGGAAAATCTAATCATTGTTTTGACTTTTGATTTCTAAATATCAAAATGTTTTAAATGTCAAGGCCATTACAACCGATAAATGGTTTAAAAAGATGAAATGACTCATCATACCACAAATTAATGAGTAATTATGTTCCAGAGCTTCTCACAGCCTGTAAAGCTGCTTTCAGTCAACAGTTAACGCAGCTGCTGCGGTGCTGGAAGGACAATGATGACAGAAACTGCAGTGGTAAACATTCCCAGTTCCCAGTCTGCAGCCTGGTTACCTCATATGTTGGGAGGACAGGTGTCGCCTTTAAGTTTCTGCTCCGGATGATATGAACTGAACACTCACCTACAGCCCTGGGAAACTCCACACCGGGCTCGTTTCCAAGACCTTTGATCTGGTGTAGAGAGGGAGAGATGAACTTTATTTCCTGTGAAATGGTCCTAGCACACCCGGCTGCCAAGACCTGCCTGGACATGTCCTCACTATCAGCTTTCTGCCCCGGTCATCCTCTCTGCCCACTGCACAAAACAAAATGTGCAATAAGAAATTTCACACTATATACACTGTTAATTTATTAAACAAAAATGGTTGACTTAAAGAGATTCCTTTTTAATTAAAGATTAGCTTCTTCTAGATTTATCTTTTTCTAAGATAAATATAAAGGCTTTCAGACTCACACAAATAAGAAATAATTATTTTGTGAGAAAACAGATGTTTCACTTTTTTGTATTCTGATTGGTCCATTTTAAGCTAAACTGACAAACAGGGATATTTTACAGCTGTTTTTAATCTTTATGTAAAGCTAAGCTAACCAGCTAAGCTCATTTTTTGCAGCTTTTATTGGTCTCTCTGCTTAGCTACTTGCTAGTCGTTTACATAATGTTGTGTCTTTATGGTAAAGAAGTTGGCCTTTTATCCATTTTGTTTTTATTAATGCTAGGTAAACCAGGGTAGCTCTTTATCTTTCTTCAAAAAGCTGAGAAAGAAAACCCTCAGGTTTAATATTCTTGACAAAGATAATTATTTCACACTTTCAACTATGACATAGCTTTACTAATAACTGGCTTCTGTCCAGATGTGTGCTTATCAGGCATCATATTATTATCTAATAGAAAATGGTGACATGGCTGTTTTTAAACTAAATACAAGATCTTGTGAGGTGTAAGAATGCAGGAAATTTACTCCAATTTCCTTTACTCACTTTGTTTTCTTAAGTGTGCTCCTGAGAATAATTATTTTTTAATTAATTGGATGGAAAAAAAATCAAAAAAAGGAAGTGAAAGAAAAAAAAAAAGAAACCAACAAAGAAGAGAATAAAATTTTAAAACCAAAACAGATAAGAAAAATTTCTCTTTTTTTTTTTTTTTTTTTTTTCTCATATAAAAAAAAAAAAAAAAAAAAAAAAAAAAAGAAAAAAAGAAAAAAAAAAAAAAAAAAAAATAGGGGGGGGGCAAACCTCCATGGACCTGTGTGAAAAAGTGATTGTGAAGGTTCCAAAGCCATTCCTAAAGCTTTGGGACTCCAGAGAACCACAGTGAGAGCCATTATCCACAAATGGCGAAAACATGGAACAGTGGTGAACCTTCCCAGGAGTGGCCGGCTGACCAAAATGACCCCAAGAGCACAGCGACGACTCATCCAAGAGGTCACAAACGACCCCAGAACAACAACCAAAGAACTGCAGGCCTCACTTGCCTCAATTAAGGTCAGTGTTCATGACTCCACCATCAGAAAGAGACTGGGCAAAAATGGCCTGTATGGCAGAGTTCCAAGACCAAAACCACTGCTGAGCAAAAAGAACATAAAGGCTCGTCTCAGGATGCCAGAAAGCATCTTGATGATCCCCAAGACTTTTGGGAAAATACTCTGTGGACTGACGTGACAAAAGCTGAACTTTTTGGAAGGTGTAGGTCCCATTACATCTGGTGTAAAAGTAACACGGCATTTCAGAAAAGGAACATCGTACCAACAGTAAAATATGGTGGTGGTAGTGTGATGGTCTGGGCCTGTTTTGCTACTTCATGGTTCCATTTACAACAGCAAGTCTTCCAGGTCGGAAGACTTGCTGTTGTAAATGGAACCATGAATTCTGCTGTTTACCAAAAAATCCTGAAGTAGAATGTCCGGCCATCTGTTTGTGACCTGAAGCTGAAACGTACTTGGGTTCTGCAGCAGGAAAATGATCCAAAACAGCCCAGCAAGTCCACCTCTGAATGGCTTAAGAAAAACAAAATGAAGACTTTGGAGTGGCCTAGTCAACGTCCCCACCTGAATCCCAATGAGATGCCGTGGCATGACCTTAAAAAGGCGGTTCATCTCTTTGTGAAAAGATGGACTCCAGACATTGAATACCTTACCCAAGACTCTTATACTATACCCTAACATTTAAATTTGATCAAATAACTATTGATACTATTATGTGACCTTATGTTATCCATTAAAATCTTTCTCTTTTCTCTTGCTCTATCTTTGTAATACTATCTTTATATGACAGACAAGACCCTATCTCAAGATGTTTTTTTGTCTTTTTTTTTGTTGTGCTTTGTTTTTTTTGTTGTTTTTTGTCCGTTTGACTTACATATCGGTGTACTTTGTTTTACAGTATGGTAATTGCCTGTTTATACGTATCAAAGGAAATAAAGTAAAAAAAAAAAAAAAAAAAAAAAAGGCGGTTCATGCTGGAAAACCCTCCAAAGTGGCTGAATTACAACAATTCTGCAAAGATGAGTGGAACAAAATTCCTCCACAGCGCTGTAGAAGACTCATTGTCAGTTATCGCAAACACTGAATTGCAGTTGTTGCTGCTAAGGATGGCCCAACCAATTATTAGGAGGTTTAGGGGGCAATCACTTTTCCACACAGGGCCATGTGGGTTTGGATCCCCCCCCCCCCATAAAAGTAAAACTCTGTAAATCTCTTTGAAAAATGTTCCATAAATACTACTGATATTTTTAAAAGAATTATATAAGTTGTTTAATATTCTTATACTCAAAGGAAATATCAAAAGTATTTGAAAAAAAAAAAAAACTTGGTGAAAAAGCATTAACATAGTGACTCAGAAAGACTCCAACCTATTAAGAAATGCAGCAGTGAGTTGATATAACTCATAAAGTAATAGTTTTAAAATACATGAAATGCCAACCCTAAGAAATAAAAAGATTTGATAACTGCACGATAAGAGCAGCATTAAATGAAAATGAAATATACAGTTATGATAGCATAAAAAAGCAATAAATTTAGTTTTAAAAATGGTTATTTTTTAATCTAACCAACAGGACTTGTTAACAAAACTTTATTCAGCAATATTTACAGATATATGGTCATGATTGCGTTTGGTTTTCAATTTGCCTGGGAAGTGATGGTCTGCCTTAACTATATGGTTTACCTGCACAGGAGATTGCTGGTTTGTGGGGACTCTGGGAAATATCGAGAAGAGAGAATGAGTCATGTGTGATGAAAGAAAAACAACCAAATATGAAAATTTAAGTCCAAAAAGATTTACGAAGAGGACTTAGTCTTAGCCTCAGGTGCTAACTTTGTCAAGCATCTCTCAGATGAGCTGATGACAACACTTTATTGAAACAGGTGCATTTACTGGAACCACACCCCTTTGTCAAGTGATTACTTCTATTTACCAGTTAAGGACTCACAAAACACATTCATGTTAATCACAGAAATTATGCTCCCATTTTAGTTTTCTGTAATATTACACAAAAAGAAAAGTGGTTTTTTTTTTTAAGAAAGAAAAAAGAAGCTGCAAACAAAAAAAAAAAACTAGTGCTGCAAATCTTATCAGCTTAAATTCACTCCCATCCTCACTGTCTGGTTTTACATTGTTTAATATTTAACATTTATTGTTTTATTTTCATTTATAAAACTTAACCCATCAAATGGTCCTCTGTGATCAGCCAACCAAAACAAGTCGAAAAAAATTTGACCAAATTTGATGCATTGTGTCAGTTTCAGAGTTTATTTTACTTACAATACAGACGCCCACAGAGAATGGGGGTAATTCCAGCTGAAGACATTATCTATATAAGGAGTAAGGCTTTCTGTTTACAGGTGCCAGGTATCAATTTTGTACTCTGTTGCCTGGTAACAACACCCACGGGAGTCCCCGCTTGAGGAGGGACTCACCACGCCGCAACAGCAGCATGCAGCAACCACAAAGCGACGACACCAACCGACCCAATACAGCCGAAAGTGAAACCAGTTAAACCAGAAGTAGTCGTCTTTAATCGTCTTCACAAACCTCAACACCTTCTTTCCATTCTGAATTTAAAAAACCTTATAAGGAAATGTGACCATTTGCTGCTGCTCTCAGACTGCTCTGCATTTTACATCATTTTCCTGTAAACTATCTTTCTCTTTTAAAAGGATGAAGCTCTGAGAGACAAACACTCATTTCACAGATTGTGGAGCTTTGAACCATCTAAGTGTGTTTTTGCAGGCAGACAGGTCACGTTATTGGTTTAATGGATGTAGATTATTAGGCTATTAAAGGGATTTATTATGTACTTTTAAGAAAAACATAATTAGATGGTAAATGGACTGAATTAATGAAGCACATTTTCTAGTTTTCTCTCAACGCATTTTACTTTACAACACAGGCCTCATTCACCCGTTCACACATCACTTCATGGTTTATACAGATTTAAGCCTGTGTGGTGCTCTTCTCTGCAATGTGGGCTTTAATATTCTGCTTAAGAATATTTCAGTGTGAACTAGAGAAGCTCCATCACAGACTCTCTGACTGGCAGATTTGAAATTTATTGAGAGGATAGCCCCCTTGAGATGGAACATCTCCTTTGGGGTTCTCAATAAGGACTTTAACCCCTTAAAATCATACAATTAAAACAAGCTAGCCTCCATCTTTTCTCAGATTACATCTTCAATGCTTGAGAAGACCTTTGCGCCACCTGGTGTTTAAACACATGCACAACATCCACAAACTTAGCAAAAGTTGAAAATGTGATTAAATATTTTGGGAAACGTACTAATTCACTGCCTCGCTCAGCATTAAACAAATAACGGAGGAGGGGGGATTCAGTGACTCTGCTTAACACTTAAGATGTGATTACAAATCACTGTGACATGAACATTTAAACACATGAAATCAAGTTGTGATTTTTAATGAACATTTTAATAATGATAATAAAACCAAATAGCTAATATTACCATTTTTTTTTCTTTTGTTGGTATGCACTGAAAGAGGGACATCGTATTAATGCTTCAATATTTAAATGCACCCATTACTTGTGCATATATTAAACATGCTGATTTATGCGTCTCAGTTTTTAGTAAGTTTTAAGGTAAGGTTCTGGTTGTTTACCCTCAGCTAAGCTGGCCAGCTGCCTGCTTCATCCTTATACTTACACTATAGACAGAAATGCATTAATAAAATCTTGTTCTCTGGGTTTTTAATCCATTTAAACAGAACTGATTAATTAAATGATAATAAACAAATGAGCGAACCAAGTTTTAAGAAAAAAACAGTATAATTTATTTTCTTTTAGAAATCCTAAATACATATCACAGCTGGTGAGGAGTATTTACACTGACGGTGGCTTTTTCCTTGATTCCTCACATTTCTTATGGAAAGCTCTTTAACACAGTGGGGAATAAAATAAGACTGAAATAATGAGCATCAGTCTAACATGACTGTTGTTTGTGGTACTTCCAGGTTTGTGTCGCTCCAAGATGGAAATAAACGCAGAAACAGTAGAAATCCTCTCAAATGTGATGAAACGGAGATGAAGTGACTCAAACTCCCACCACCATCTGGAGAAGCCTGACAGTTCAACCTACTTTAACTTTCAGTCCCTGCCCCACTGAGACTGTCACTTCTCTGTGATATGTGGCTCCAAGAGTTTCTTCATGTGGAGCTCCTGCACCAGCTGCTCCACAAAGACCTTAAACTGAGGCTCGGGCTCCTGAGAAAGAGGAGGCAGGACAAAACAAAGTCACTAACAAACCACCTCAAACTGCTATTGTTACTCAGATATGGTCAAAGAGCCGTGACCGTATCAGGAAGTGTGAGAATGACTCAGTACCTTGTGCTCCAACTGTCTCTGTTTCTCCACAGCCTCTTCCAGACTCAGACCCACCCACTCTGCTTCCTCCTCTGGGATCTCAAACTGCTGCTCAGCCAAAAAAACATTGAGACAAACAACATCTGATTTCTTAATTTCCAGAAAAACATCAAGATTAAGTTTGTCCCTGCAGTCCTGCTGAGTTTCCAACACGTTTCAGATCTTGTGATCTACCTTGTATTTGTTGTAGATGCTTTCTCTTTTGACCGGGTCGTTGGGGTAAAGCTCTGTGTCCTTGCGAGCCAGGCGAAGCAGCATTGCCCTCTTCAGGTCCATCCCTAGTTTGGAGTTTAGGTCTTCCTTTGGGGTCTAAAAGGAGTTAGACATCAGAGTCATGTGGACAACTCAGTTGGGGAGAGTCATTTTGCTGCGGCAGGATATTTTTTTTCCACATACTTTCAGAATATAAAAGTCAAAGCCAAAGGCAGCGTCGATAAGGTCCAGAGTGCGAGGTGTGACTGGGATGGTGAACTTGTGATCAAGGATCTCACTGAACAGCTCTCTTTTAAATAACTGTGGTTTCCAGATCTTCTTTAGACGATTGGACATCTAAACAAGAGTCAGTTCAAACAGCAGATTATCTGTGACAGCAATATAAACACATGGCAGCAGTTCCAAGATCAATGTGGCGTCATCCCCTTTATAAACATTTATTCTTTCACCAAACTCCTTGGAGTAATAAAAGCCAATCATCAAAGGGGAAATCAAACATCAAATTTACCACATTACCAGCAGAATAATCATTAGATAATCATCTTCCTGAAGACTCACTTTGTCATTGTTGGCATATCTAAAGCCTCTAATCAAGCCCTCTCCTCCCCACAGGCCATCCTGGGACTCTGGTGGGTAGTATATGGGAACTGGGACGTCCTGCACCCGCTCTTTCAGCCCAGTCCTCGGGTTGGCTCTGTACTGGACTCCCAGGGGCCTCCAGTGAACAGGTGTGGGCTCTTTCTGCTCGAGGGACTTGAGGTAATGTTTCGGGAGACGGGCATAGATGCCCTGCTTTAGTTTCAGGGCCTCCCAGATTTTGGGAGGGTATTTATGAAGCGGCATGGTGAACTTTTCCCTTTCTTCTTCTTGTTTTTCTTCTGATGGTCAAAGACAGAAGAGGGAAACGTTAAAACAACATAACAGCAAGCAATTTGTAGGAAAATCCTACGAGTCCTGGCGTGTAATAACTTGTCTACAAACAGAAATGTTAAAAAATTGTGTTGGTTCTGAGCAGAAACAGGAATATTCTCAGTATTTAAAAACAAACCAGCAGAATAATCAGGGGACCCCCTTGAAAACAAGATGGTTCATCTCAAGGGGTTTATCCTATAAAAAAAAAAAAAAAACATCTTTAGAAATGTGAAATATTGATTTCAAATCATTACACACTTGTGTGCTTGCTGCTTATAAGACCACAAGATAATATCTAGGCTTACAAAAAACTGTTTTTTTAAATTAGTTGATCATTTATTACTCCATCTGTAGAATATAAAAAGATATGGATTAATCCCAATAAAAAATGCTCAGTTCTTTGAATATTTCAGTCCCACAAAGTCAGTTTCAAAAGGATGTAAATCAAGAACACAGACACATAAATCTCCCATGTGAGGAGCAGGAGGCGTTTTTTTTTTTTTTTCTTTTTGTTTTTTTATACAAAGACTGAATCTTGAGAAATGTTGCTTGCAAGATTGTCTACTTGAAATAGTTGGAGTATATAAAAAAACATAATGGATCATAGCTGAAAACCTTTAGATTACAAAACTTTTGATCCGAGCTTTTTCTGTGTAAGTGAAACATGGCTGAGCATCCACTTAACAATGGTCTGGGGACTGTGATTGAGATACTGTCTGTTCCTGGTTTGGAGGAACAAAGTTAAAGTGCATCACAGTCCACCTCAGTGGGGCAAAAACATCCAAACTAACCAGCATTAGTTCAGTTTATCTTTACCACATCATCACCATCTCTCATACAACTTATGATTTCTGCTTTAAGGGTCATATTAGAAATTTTAAAAAAGCAGAATATCCTATTCATTCTGACATTTTCAACAGGTTATAGCATATCAGGTTATATCTCCTGCAGGTTTTCAATGTTTCCTTGCTCCAACACAGTTGACTCAAATTAAATGGATCCAGCAGCCACGGCGTTCTACACAGCCAGGTGTGGAGCAGGGAAACATAGAAAACCTGCAGAATAGTGGGCCTGAAGGACCGACCCTGGACACTCCTCAGTTAATGGCATCAAACAGCTGCAAAATCCACACTGAATGTGGGGCTGTGTACATTTTAGGCAGGCTTCACAGCAGCTGTCAGGACATTTATTAAATCCTTTGAAACATTTCTTATTCTTATTATCATTATTGTTTTTTTTCCCCCTGCAAAACAAAAGTGTGCTGCTTCACTTTTATATCATTGGAAAAGGAGTGTCCATGTTTACTCTACCGTCCTGTAACAAATTTAATACATTGTGTTCTACTCTCCAAAGTTTAAAATCAATTCCAAAAATGCTTAAAGAATTTATCTAAAAACAGCAGAAAATAATGCTTTTATTCACTAAACCAGGTCAGAAATATTTATTAACCAAATGATCACGTTTCATAATGTTACTCCTTAACAACCCTCGCAGAAGCAGAACAAAAGCCCAGCTATAGATTTAGCTGAAAATAACCTTTAACGAGTCTCTAAAGGTAACATTTTTAAAAGGTCTTACCGGGAAATAATTACACAACGAAGCACAGCAGAGTTTTTAATCCACGTTAACCGAAAAACAAGGAGGCAAGGTTATCATGCATCCCTTGCTGCGGAAGACAATTTCCTAATGGAATATGATTGGCTAACGGACTGGGGATACTCGAAAGGGATTGGCTAAGCAATACCGTCAATCATTTAACTTTTAGGGTAAACCGGATGTACTTTTCCCAACACTTTCTGTCACATGGAGACGCCACCAATCAACAACCCAGCTGACAAACCAGCCACATTTTATTTTTATTTGGCCACAGATTTTAGCTAGTCAAGCTGTTTGTTTGTTTTTTGTTGTTGTTGTTGTCTGCTTTTTTTTTTTTAGCTAGACATCGATAAAACATGCAACACAACCTTTTAGAGAGAGAGAGAGAGAGAGAGAGAAAGAGAAATATTGTAATATTACAAACAAACCACACAAACTCCCAAACCATCAAATAAATGATCATCTTTTCAAAGTGGGTTAGGGGTAGGGGTAATCACAAAGTAATTAATTAATTATTTATTTATTATAACCATGTCTTTATTTAGCAATTTTTCCAAAACATATGAATAAATAAAGCTACAATATCGACAAAATGGTTGAAACTGCTCAATTATACAAGTGATTCTTTTGAAAAAAACGCGTTTACGAGGGGTGTTGAAATATCTTTTATAAAAAAAAAAAGAAGAAGAATTTTTATAAAAAAAAAAAAATATAAAGAATTTTTTTTTTTTTTCCTTTATTTTAATTTTTGTTATGAAAAAGAAAGAAAAAAAAATTCAAACTTCACCGTTCCAAAAACAAAAAAAAAAGAAAAAAAGTTTCTGTTTTTTCCTTTTTTTTAAGGATTTTAAATCTTTCTATTCATATTGTGGGGCTTTTATTGTGAAGCGCAAAGGGAAAACAGGAAGTTAGTACATAGTGTGTGATAGATGATTTTTGAAAAATAATGAAGCATTTTCGTCTTATGAACGGCACTCGCACCACACCTGAGCTTAACGAGTGTATATAGTATTCAAGTCATGCCGCCCGAAAGGTGGAATTGAACCACTCTGCCGCTAAGCAGCTACGGGTTTGAAGCCCGCACCCCGGACCACCGAGGCTCATCCGGGCATTTAACAGGGGTATCCCGAGCCTTTTTATATCTTACAAAACTGGGATATGTTTCGCTCATGGTGTCAGTCTTCTACTTTGATGGTGGAAATCTTTCATCAATATTGAGTTATGTACAGAAGCCACAACTGTATGCTACTAACACCGCATCATCTTTCTGCCCAATAAACGCAAAAAAGAGGGCGAAATCTTGATGAGCTCAGTGGTATGCAAAGTAGGTAGAATTTGATTGGTTGCCTGAAAACAACTTGGCATCCAGGAAATAGCGCGTCTTCTCAATATCTGAAAATGTCACAGAAATGACCGTCGCACTACATTAATATGTTCTGCAGCAGTAGATATAAATGTATATATAACTGTTATATATAAATATAAATGTTTTCCTTAATTTGTAATAAAAACTGAATGTAGCTTCTGCCAAGAAATGCAGGTTTGAGCAAGTAATGATTATGCGTCCAAACAGAGCAGACAATTGATTAGAAGCTTTAAGCAACGTTATGCAGAAGAAAATATCCTCAAAGTTTTATGCATTGTTTGGTTTAATTTTAAAAGGTTATAAAACATGGCTTAGAATTTGCAAATGAGTATTTGTGAATGTGAAAACTAGCCAAGTAAATAGGTTAATGAAATGAAATGAAAAATTACATGATATTCTTTGGATTTCCAGTTATCTTTGGTAAAACAAAACAAAGCATTTGCAAGACAAATGGTGAAGTCAATGTCAGTGTTGGATACATTTACTTAATAATACTTGATAATGTCACTACAATCACAATGCCAGAGAAAATGGGAAAGTGTGTCAGAAGTTGTGTCACAGAAAACAGTTGACATTGGTGGGGAATGTTTGTTTATAATCTTAGGTAGGCTCTAGACATTTTTCCAGCAAAGTTTTTTAATAAAGCTGTTCCAACAAGGGAAAACGTGGAATAAAAACAAAAGTACTTTGAAATAGAAAAGTTATTATTTTTTGATTGATTCAAAACACATTTTACCAACAAAAGTATCAATAGGATCAGGAAAGGACAACATGGAAGTGGATATATCAGGAAATTTTATTTGCTCTTTGACAATTTCCCAATCTGAGATTAAACTAAGCAAATAGGTACAAGCCTCCTTTTGGATAATTACTGCATGGGCGATTATCGTCCAGGTGGCAACAAATTATTTAACCCCAACTGGTGCAATAAGTTGCTTCTTATTCCCTAAACAGCCATGTGGAGAGACACATCCGTGGTTGTGGAAAAAATGTTAGTCTGCTTGAGAAGGGTCAAATCATTGGCATGCATCAGGCAGAGAAAACGGGAGATTGCAGAAACTACTAAAATTGGGTTAAGACCTGTTCATTGCATTATTAGAAACTAGAAAGATAGTGGGGACCCATCGTCTTTGAGTAAGAAATGTGGCTGGAAAAAAAATCCTGAATGATGGTGATCCGCAACCATTTAAACAGTTGGTGAGATCAAATAGAAGAAAACAACAGTAGAACTCAGGGCTATGTTTAATCATGAAAGTATGAGCATTTCCACACACACAATGTGAAGGGAACTCAAGGGAACAGTTGAGCAGCCTTAAGAAAACCACTAATCATCGAGGCTAACCGGAAGAAACCCTAAAGGTTTGCAAGGGAGCACAAAGATTGGACTCTGGGGCAATGGAAGAAGGTCATGTGGTCTGATGAGTCCAGATTTATCCTGTTCCAGGGTGATGGGCACATCAGGGTAAGAAGAGAGGCAGATGAAGTGTGCTGAGAAGGCTGTGTTTAGCGGTCGGACTCTTCCATCATCAGTGCAAGATCTTGGTGAAAAATAAATGCAACACTGGATGGAAATAATGACATTGCAGAAGTTTATCAAAACAATGCAACAGCAAATGCGTGGCCTAATCAAAGCTGAAGGTGGTCCAATGAAATATTAGAGTGTATGACCTTTTTCTTGGGGCAGACTTTTTTTTTTTTTTTTTTTCTTAAGCCAGGCAGTGTACATCTGATGCTGATCTTAACAGTATCAGAACACCTGAAAGGATAGCATCTATTACAGTACTACAGCATATTCCCTTGGTATTGCTAGGCTATGACAACTATTTCATCAAATTCAAAGTTGGTGAAAAACAGTCAGTCATCTTTAAATAATTGAAGAGTTCATTTGCAAAAACAGTTCACCACATTTAGAAAAAACAGAGGTTAACAGCTTCTGCAAATAAACTCTTCATTTACATTTTGAATAGTTTCACCAAATCACACTCACATGAAGTAGAAGGTTTTCATGATGTTAAATGGAGATAGGAGGTTTGTACCTGACAGCAACGAAAAGCAGTTAACTCCGTTTTTTCTAAATGATGGTTCACTGTTTTTGCGAAAGAACTCTTCAGTTGTTTAACTGAGATGATCTTACTTCCAAACAATTTCTCACGATATAAAATTGTCCAGGGAAAAGTTGTGCTAGGGGACCCATAGCAAATGCAACATCTGTGGATGAAAATGGTGCTGCAACCAGTCAAATACCTCATTGTTTCTTAGATTCACCCAGCTTTTTCTCTCAGGATGCAGAGCTGATTTTTTGCTATAGAAAAATGTGCAGAATGATTTGACTCTTACATCATAACACAGCCTTTCCTTTCATTGGATTATAAAACTACTGGCTGTGTGTTTGCAGCAACAAACAGTATAACTGTTCTTATTTCTAATGCCAAAACCTGCAAACACTTTATCCTCTAATCAGATTCCATTCATGTGGAAATGTTTTTTGTGTAATTCATTTCAGCTTAGTCATTTAGCCACTTTTTTTCCCCCAAACTATATTGCCACAATATAGGTTGGACATGTTTCGCAGATACTGTTGTTGAAGTAGCCAAATCCTCATATTACTTGATTAAAATTTTTTTAGAAATCTGTTACTTCACACACACACACTGTCTGGTTTTCTATCCCCTTGGGGTACATCCATTGACATAATGCATTCCCTAGCCCTTTACCCTAAACCTGATGCCCATAATTGATTGCCTAAACCTAACCCTTGCCCTAATCCTAACCAAAACCTAATGGTAATTTAATCTCTAAAACCTAATCTTGACCCTCAAAATGGGGTTCGGACCCGTGGGGACCGGGAAAATGTCCCCACGAAGGCAAAACGTCCTGATGGTGATGGTAAAATACGGGAAATGGTCCCCATAAGGTGCAACCTCCAGTGGCAAACTGTTAAGTCACCCACAAGTCTGAAAAAAATTGTAATTGGCCAACTATGAGGCTACCCGGAAGAAGTCATTTTTTGTAGTTCTCCTTTGATCCGCTAGGGGCTGGCTGCAAAACAGAGCAAATCCCCATTGACTCTCATGTTAAAAACGCCAACCTCACAGCAGAAATATATGTTTACAGCCTGGTACAGCCTGTTGGATATTCTTTCAGGGACTTGAGGCAAGATTAAGAAATGTGACTTGCGAGTGCTGCGACTGTGGGTAACTGCAGCCACCAGCCAAACTGGCACTGGAGCGCGCACAAACGGATGCCATGATGTTGTTTACTACGCTGATAAAGTCCTTTTCTTCGCAATTCCACTTTTTAGTGTCTTTCAGTTGATCTGGATCGTTTGCTGACAGCAGATGAATCCATAACTATCCCTTGCAGTGTTTGAATTCACCGCGACTGTCTCTTTCCTGGAGCAAAACTGGCGGAGACGCGGATGCAGTGTCAATTGACGTCACGTCCACAGGACAGTGTGGGAAATTTGGCCACCGAATCGCAACACATTATGCAGCACACAGCCGGTTCAAGGCAACGGAGAGAGACGTGGGTGGGCTTGTTCTTTTTGTTTTTCAACGCTTCATCAACCATTAGCATTAAAAAACTGGACATGCTTGTTTATTCTTTCACAATTCCTGCCTCTAGTCAAATTAGATTAATTAACAAAGAACAAAGAAACAAATAAAATATTAACAGCCTGAGGTTTTGTTTCTGTTATAAACATATTTAGGGTGTCTTTTTTAAAAATCTTTTTTCCTCTCCTACAATATTTTTCAATTGCTGCAGCATCCATAGCAATTAATATATACCAGGCTGATAACGCAAATGAGATGATGACATCATTCAGTGATTTCTAGCGACTTTTCAGGCAGCCAATAGCGACTTTCCTTACTGAAGAGCTGGGAACAGTGGCTTGCCGGCCAGTGGCTAATAGCTCCTTGCTTGCTCTTGGGAAGGCCTCAGCCTGTAGTAGAGTAGCACAATGGTGGTTTTTAATCAGTTAATAGCAAGTCCAAGAGTGCCTTACATTTAGACCGCCAATTCAGGGGATAATTGTCATGAGCTTGGGTTAGTTTCGAGTTAGCTTGGCTAGTATTTAGCCCTGAGTATGTTGGCTATCATTCAATCATTTACCCTGAGGCCACGCTCTGCCCATTTTTGTATTATCCGGTAGTGACGACACACCCGACGCAGTGAAGATGGCGATGGTGGGACACGCCCAACTGGCTTCACTTTTAGCCATTCAAATACCAACAGGTGACATCGCGGAAGGTTCGTCCCTCTTTATTTACAGTCTATGATATATATGTGCAATGTTGGATCGCATTTTCTGATACTTAGGTATCCATGTGACATTAAACGAAAACCACTATGATATTTTCATTTATTTTCATTTGAGTACAATCATGTATTCAGCAACAAAAAAATAAGACACATGCGCATAAACACACAAAAGCCTCCACAGAATTACATATGATACTGTTGGAAATCTTTGGAGTAGCACCTGTTAATGTAACAAAACTAACTGAACTCTTGCTAACAGTGTTTCAAGAGATATTTTTTAGATTTGTTTTAGCACCAGTTACCATCTTCACCTTCAGGGCCTGGATGGTTAAAACTGACAATCAGAGGAAGGTGTTCTCGATGACCAGAGTCTGAGGATCCTCCTTTATGTCCCCAGCGAGGGGTGTCAGCACACTCTGGGTGTCCTCCTCTAGAATAGAGCAGCACATACTCCCAGCACAAGCCTTTCCACAGGCAAGGCTGCAGGCAGGGAGAGGAGGTGAGGAGGGGTCCTCTCTGTGGATGACAGGGGAGGCGTCCCCTTCGCTGCCAGCAGAGCATCCAGAGCAGGAAGCAAACTCTGGCTGAACAGTGCAGCAGCTCACTCCCACATTATGCAGCACTTTAGTGACTCCTGACATCACATCGGCACACCTGTTTCGATATTAAATTATCATCCATTAATAAAACATTTAACATTTTCTTTGACAAATTGTATCTGCATGATAAAATATATGTCCCTTTGGTCACACACTGCCACCCAGAGTAATGTGGGACTGCCTCTGAGCCTCTGTGATGATGCACAATACGCGCCAAGTTGTGTCTGATGAAAAAACTTCAGACTTTAACATGAGAATCTTGGACAAAAAAACAGAACAAACAAACGATAACCTAAGAATGGTATCCATATAAGTCGGATAGCTTTTTGAGTTTGTGTTACAGAAAGTATGAGTGTGGGTTTTTGCAGCTTATTCTAAAAAAAAAGTGTAATTATGGTATAGAAAATCATGCAGTTTGTCACAACTAAACATTTTCTTAGTTTTGTGTTGCACGCCATTTATTGTGAGAGGATGTAAATCAGCTGTGTGATTGAACACTAACTCTAAGCATTGAGTTTATTATTTGAAAGGAATGGTACACCCACAGAATGATGTAGCTTTATTTTCCACTTACCCTCATGGTAAGCAAGACTCTGAAGCACTTTTTTAATATCTCAAATACAGCCGGCGATCAGGAAGGCTTCTCGTTTTCCCCCAACTTTCATATAATGGAGTTCGATTGTGTCCGAGCCAAAAAGGTCCATAAAAGTCCACAAAAACTTGTCAATATTCCTCCATACTGCTCGTCCAATGTAATCCAAGAGTCCTGAGTGGGTAGCATCCAGAATTTACTCGAAACTACGCCATTTAGTATATTTTTAGAGCCTAAACAGTTCTACATCACATCTCCTGCGAGCACGCCGATGCGCGTTCATGAAACTACGGAAGGCGCGGCAGATGAGATCGCGCGTTTTCTTTTTCTTTCTTTCTCTGTTTTAAATCAATATCCAACCCCTCTTGTGTTTGTCCCGGTTTGTCTGCAGCTCTGTCGCTCTTAGCACAATGTAAACAGCGATTTTCTTCTTCTACACTTGTATTATCGGCAGGGTTGGCTCTGAACGCCAAGGCTTTCATAGTTTTGTGAACGTGCATATGCACGCTTCGCGGAAGTAAGATGTAGAACTGTTTAGGCTCTAAAAATATACTAAATGATGTCGTTTCGAGTCAATTCTGGATGCTACCCACTCAGGACACTTGGATTACATTGGACGAGCAGTATGGAGGAATATTGACAAGTTTTTGTGGACTTTTATGGACCTTTTTTGCTCAGGCCCCGGCAAACTCCATTATATGATGGAGGCTAAGTTGGGGGAAAAAGAGAAGCCTTCCTAACTCCAGCTGCATTTGAGATATTAAAAAAGTGCTCCAGAGTCTTGCTCACCATGAGGGTAAGTGGAAAATAAAGTTATGTCATTCTGTGGGTGTACTATTCCTTTAATGGTGTAAAATGACAGAAAAAGCTCAAAATGTTTATAAATGACAGTCAAGAAGTTCCTAAAGTGGTGTGTTATTCAAATATGATACTGTTTGATTTTTTTTAAAGGATTTTTTGGGCTCTATAGGCCTTAATATCACAGTGGATTGACAGGAAAGAGTTTTCCGAGAGAGTGGGGGATGATATGCAGCAAAGGGTCCCAGGCTGGGAATCAAACCTGGGCCAACTGCATTGAGGACCTGTAGTCTCTGAACACGAGGCAGCTGCTCAACCAGTTGAGCTACACACCCTATTGGATTTAGTCTCAAAACCTTATGATTCCAGTAGTATTTCTGCTTAAACATGATCTAAACCATTATCAGAGTTCCACAAGCACAAGAACTATAAACTAATCTTAAGACTGAATTAGAGTAAAGGGTTTCAATCAACCCGATAATGTTTTAGTTCACATTTATTACAGTAAGAATTAAAAAGGATTATTGATGGTCCTCAAAATCCTTGTCGTTAATCTTAGCTTAAAGTATATGAGGATCTTAACACAGGTAGCATAAACAAAAGCTATGAAGCAGCAAGCAAAGCCTATTTTAATTTCCGTCTTGAAACCTGACTTAAAGACACACAACGTAACTTTTAGACTTTAAAAATCTGAGATTCTGACTCGTTTTGATGGGACACCAACATTATGCACATTTTCGAGCCATCACTGCCCAGAGACGTCCCGAGGCTCAGAAACAGCAGAGTTTCCCATCCGGGACGTGGCTGTGATGTTGCAGCCCACTATTGGTTGCGCACCACGTCACTGCAAACGGATACGAACCAGATATGAACACAGTGGGTGTTTTGAACGCCCACTAGTCAAATGCACATCATGTCGTATTCAGCAAAGAAACGCAAGAAACATTACCAGAGGAAGGGAGGAAAAGAAAGAGAGGAAGCAACAGAACAAGAGTCAAGATATGACTGTCTTTTACTGGAGTGAATCACAGTGCAGGTACGATGCAAGATGGATGCTAGTTTAGCCGCTGATAGGGGGTGCGTCACTGAGAAAACTGCTAAAAGTTCTGTTGTGTGTCTTCAAAAGGCTATCTTAAATTAAATAAACAAAACTTAAATAAAATTTCTATTTTATTTGATAAGGAGCTGTAGAAAAGCTCTGTAAGGCCCCCACTTGTTGCTACAACACACACTGTGCCTTCCCCCCTTGAACTTGTCAAAACATACATGCATGCACTCAAAAAGAGCGATCCCCATCCAGGGCAATGGGGTGTATAAGCGAGCGGTTTTGGTAAGGCCAAGTACATAAATAACGTCACCTGTGTACTGGAAATCCAGTGCAGCAGTGCACATGCACAGACGCCACCATGAGGGACTCAGTTAACTGCCAGACGTGAAGGTCATGCACAGCCTGCACTCCGGGCACACTTGCAATCCTCCGTCCAACATCAGACACACAAATATGTGGAGGCGAGGCCTGAAGCAGCAGCAGTCCGTACCTGTACACCTGCAGATTCACCAGATCAACATCTGCAATGTTCAAGTGTTTTCAGATGTGTTTTTTTTTAACCACTTTTTACATTTACCCTCTGCAAAGCATGTTCTGCTACATTCAGTTATATGAAAAGTGTCATAGTGAGACTGATTAAAGTAAAAGCTGACCTGTGGCACAGCTGTGGCAACAAGAGTGACCACAGCCAGCAGAGACAGGGCAGGATCCAGGTAAACCAGGACACTACAGGCTCCAGAACTGTGCAGGAACTTTGGGGTGATCAGCAGTGCCACTAAGCTGTTGATTAGAGCCAGGAGGGATGTAAAAAGGCCCCGAATGACAAGAATGAAGGACAAAAGACAGACTGGCCTCTGGCTGCGTTGTGCAGGTGTCCCAACAAGGGGGGAAACTTGCAGACTGAGGAGGTTTTAGATGTATTTTTATGGTCTGGAACTGGAAAAAAACAGACAAACAATGTTTTTTAAAACAGCAGCATTGGATGAAAATGTTTTTTAATTAGGAAAAAGACAAAGCATTCTCAAGAGCTACAGTATGTCTCATGCAGGAGTTATAATCATGAGTCTTTTGAAGGACTCACGCTTAAAACCTCCTGCATTGCTCTGCTCTTGGCAGGAGACTTCTGGTAGTTGTTGCAGGGTTTTACACTCAGTGTCAGGGATGCTGGAAGTTCCTGGATTGCTCAAGACAAGTGCCCCACTGTGGAAAAAGTTATGCCCAGCAGACTGGGCTTTTGATTGGACAATGTCTTTGGATTCATCCTGACCTCTGGAGTCCTCTTCAGCCAAGACTGTGGGAATCAAACAGAGGAATGAAAAACAAGCACGGACAGTTTGATCTACAGTAACAGACTTACAGCTGAATATACACTCAACAGTATCAGAGTTTCCTGGACAGGCACACTTGCTCTTCTTTTCTAAAATTATCTTAGAATTTTATTGTATAATTGCATGCTTTCTCTCTGACTTCAACGTTTCCTTCTCTTTTCAATTTTCCATATTATTAAACAGTTTACTTAGAGTTGAACTGAGTGTGTTAATGTGATTAAAATGAGTGTTTGGAGTTTGAAAGTTGAAAACCTACAGGTTTTATAGACTTCATCCTTTCCTCTTTGTTTTGAGTTCATGCTTGTCCAGCTTTATGACCTGCATGTGCAAGTGCACTCTCTTCTTTTTTAAAAAAGATTCTGCAAAATGTCTACAGTTTCTCATGCACGTTACCTTTGTGGTTAACTTCACAGGTTGTTTCAGTCTTTTCTTGTTTGCCACTCCTGGTCCTTTCATCCTGCAGCTGATCCCAGTTCAGCCCAAACACCAGCATCTTATGAAGTACACTAACAGCTCCAACCACCACCAGCAGCACGGGGTGCTGCACCGGGTGTGGCTCCAGAATAAAGCCGATGATTTCCAAGAAGTAAGAGATGCACAAAGAGGCCAGGAGGAGGGCTGAAATGAAGACGCCCACAGACTGAATCCTGCTGTTGGTGAAGGACAGACCACAGTTTCCAGATTTAGGAGACATTGTTGGGGAGGAGAGGTTGTGCAAGTTGACTAGCGTTGGTGCCTCAGGGCTGGGCTGATCAGACGTGTCTGACCCTCCACTGATGGTCTGGGTACCAGGTATAGGTTTGACAGGTGAGTCTGCTCGCAGGGGGCGAGCGAGCGCTAAAGAGAGGGAAGCAGGTGGAGGAGATGATGGAGAATCCAGAGAAGAGATTGGAGTAGTGATGATGCTTCCAGACTGAGGAAGAGCCATGTGCATGAGGATGAAGAGGGTGTGGAAGCCATCTATCATGGTGATGAGAGACTTACACAGCTGACTGATGGCAATTTCACACAACAGCAGCAGCACGGTCACTGCCAGCTTGCACCAGTGTGGCACCTTCATTCCTACAACTAAGAGAAAAACAAAATGATAGAAAATTATTGGTCAAGCATCCATCTTTGTTTCTCCGGACATGTTTTTCTCTTTTTTTTTCATAAATCAAAGATACTGTATGTTAATATAATTACAGTATAAATGTGCACAAAGAACACAGTGAAAACACTTTGACTGTCCTCCAACAATCAGAATCAAGCATCTCTGGTTTCCTTTGACCAACAAATTTTATTTACAGTATGTATATTCAATTTCACAAAATGACAACAAAAACAGAAACACTTTATACAAAGTTTCTCATTACAAAATCAACATCTCATAACTCTTTTACACGGTTTACACAGGATTTTAAATAGCAAAATATGGCTAATTCTCAAAATATTATTTTTGATCTATTCTTTGTTCAGCCTCCGTCTAAAATGAGCCTGTTGTAAGAAAAATCTACAGATTTAGATAAACAAGCAGAAAACTGAAACTCTTAACAGATAAATTACATCAGTCTCCTGTAGTTAAGCTGTTTGTCAGCTGCATCAGCCCACGTGTTGCATCTATTATTTATGATGTTCTCATGAACACTGGTCACCTTTCTCAGAAGGTAATACACACATCAAAACATTAATCGATGTTATATGTATATTCTGAGATGAACATTAGTGCAGAGTCACTAATTTAATTTATATTATAACACATCTTTGAGGCTAATTTAATTAAAATCTAATCAAAAATGTACAGGCGAGAGACTATTTCTACTCAGTATTTTTTAGTAATTTTTTTCACCACTGGTTGTAAGGTTTTAAACCAGTTTGAAATTTAGAACATATTCTATACAAATAAAACAAAAGTAGAAAATGTTAAGTTTTGTTACCTCAGAGGAGTAGATGACCCTCAGCCAAAATCAAGATGGACTCCTGGATGTGATCTGTGCAGTGAAATCAGAAAAATGTCATTCATCATGCTCTCCATGGCTCTCTCTGTCCCACCACCACTCCTCCTCTGCTCTAATCGCAGTCATGTGAGCCAGAAAGAGGGCGGGCAGCATCGTCCTCTCAGTCGTCCCTGTTTGCATTCCCTCCTCAGCACATTGGTGGGACAAAATACATTCTGGACCAAGTCCACTTACTCTGTCTACGCTCTCTGAGCAGATAAAATGAAGCTAATTTGCACTAATTAAATCCCACGGTTGTCAGGATTACATAATCAGACCACATACAAAGGTGAGACAATCCAACCACTACAGCAGCAACATGAAGCCATTCTGACGGGAAAAACTGCTGAAAATGTCCTTATAAGTTTAACATAATAAAAGTGTCAGCATTTCACCTGCAAGTGGGCTTACACTGAAACAATTAGATGAGACAGGTGGGCGTTTAAGATGCTATGAACTTATGTTTACACTTTAAATACGGTGCAAAAGTGTGAAACTACTGCTTAACAGAGGAATCTTTATCACATTGGCCCTGAACATTGGAGAAAATTCAACAATTCACAAGAGGAAAGAAAAATACCCCACAATGTTGCAAAAACGCACCCATACACACACACACACACACACACACACACACACACACACACACACACACACAAACAAACAAATGCAAAAACCTTCTAGAAAATATAAAACATAATAAAACATACTTTCTGGAAACACACGTTAGACCCAGGACTGAGCGTTTGTTTTAGATGTTTAGATTACTGCATGTGTTTGGTTCGTTACAAACAATGACTGGTCAAATGACTTGCTGTAAAATGTACATGTTTTCAAAATGTTTAATTTCTTATTTGTTGTGTTTTCTGTTCGTTATTATATTCTGTGAAATGTTGCAAATTTGATATTGTTATGTTTTCTATTTTGTTATTGTGCTCTCTGGAATTATGTGCTTTTAGTTTTTTTGTGTATTTTCTGAGATTTTGCCTTGTTTGATTTAAATATCTTTTATTTATTTTCATTGCTGTTTTTTTGTTGTTGTTGTGTTTGTTTCACCATAGAACCAAGTACAGATTGGACCCTCTGGCCCACTCGTTTCCCTACTGCTGACTTAGAGTGACAGCTTTTGAATCTGAGCAACAATGAAAGATCAACATTTTTCTCTTCAGTTGGCAACAAGTCATTTAACCCCAACTGATAGGCAAGGCAAGTGTATTTGTATAGCACATTTCATGTGTACAACAATTAAAAGTGCTTTACATACAGTATAACAAAAGCATTACATTGAGTGAGTAGTTTCTCATTTACTAAACATATTGAAGGACACAACCCGTGGTTGTGGAAAAGATGTTAGTGTGTTAATAAGGGTCATATCATTGGCATCAAGCAGAGAAAACATCTAAGAAGACTGCAGAACTAAAACTGGGCTAAGAACTGTCCAAAGCATGATTAAAAATGGACAGTGGGGAACTACTGTCTTCCAGGAAGAAATGTGGTTGGAAACAAATCCTGAATGATGGTTGGCAATCACTTAAACATGTGGTGAAATTAAATCAAACAAAACAACAGTAGAAATCAGGGCTACTGTATATCAAATAAAAGTAAGAGCATTTTCAGATGCATAAATTGAAGAGAACTCAAGAGATTGAGACTGAATACCTGTGTAGCCATAAGAAAACCCCTAATCAGTGAGTCTAACTATAATAAAAGGCTTCAATTTTAGGAAGCATAACGATTGGAGTCTGGAGCAATGGAAGGTCATGTGGTCTGATGACTCCAGATTTACTCTGTTCCAGAGTGAGAGAGGCAGATGAAGTGATGCAGCCATTATGAATAGTGCCTACCACACAAGCCCATGGGGGCAGTCTGCTGCAGTTGCTCAGGTCCAGGTTCAGATCCAGGTTCAGCAGCATTATGTGCTCAAAGAATGAGGTCAGCTCTTATCTGAATATACTCTGAATTACCAAGTTACTCTATCAATGGATATTTTCTTCCCTGATGGCACGGCCATATTACAAAATGTCAATGCCAGAATTCATCGGGTTCAGACTGTTAAAGACTAGCAGGTAGCACGAGACATCATTTTCACATGAATTAGCCACCACAGAGTCCAGACTTGAACCCCATTGAGAATCTTTGAGATATGGTGGGGAAAGCTCTGCACAGCGGTCGGACTCTACCATCATAAAAATGAATGTGGATGGAAATTAATCTTGTGACATTACATAAGTTTATGGGAATAATGCTACAGCAAATGCTGCCGTAATCAAAGTTAAACTTAGTTAGATTAAATATTACTGTGTGACCTTTTTTTGGTGAAGACTTTATTTTTGGCCAGGCATGAGGTAATAGACCTGCACATGAGCTGCTTCTTTGTTTTTGGAAGACTGGTCTGTTTGACCAAAGTGTACAATTTGAAGATGTCAGGAACAGTTTAGTGTGTATTAAAGGTAGAAATAGAGTGAGTAAGGTGCTCTAATCAGTTCAAACTAAAAGTCCCCAAAAACTTTAGAACTGCTGCTCGGTGGTGGTTGTTGCCTTTGTTTTCGGTCCTAATGCAAACTATATAAACCATCTTGTATCTGCAGCTTCACAATTTCTGCAGCTCTTTAGAGTTTTTGGGACATTGTGGATCCTCTCTGTCCCCTCTTTCATGATGCTACACTTCTGTCAGTCCCAACTCCTGTGTTTGTTTCAGTCCACTGGGCTGGGAATCAACAGGCCAGATATGGGCTGACACCACAGATAAATCCCTACTGTTCCACCAGCGTGCCAACACATTCCTGAGGCAAGGCTAAGCCCAAGGAAAGACCCGGCGAGGAGGCATTTTAATCACTTGCTGCTGTCCCCAAACCAGAAGAATGGCCAAGACATAACAGCTTCATCCAAGCAGCTCTGCAGCTGGTGAGTACTTCAGTGCTAATTCTGACTGTCACACTGACAGTCAGTATAACAGAAACATGACAACAACACAGTAATTAGCTAGCACCACACTGTATATCATAATGTTATCCTTACATATTGTACCATAAGCTTCAATGTTTGCAGGTTATATGCTTAATTCAATTCTACTTTTGAAAGATTTTTCTAAAAAAGAAATGTCCAAATGTCAATTTGCAAGAGGCTTGGACAGCTTTTAGCAGAAAATGTTAGCCTCTGCTGCTAATACTAACTCCAGCTGCTAATCTGGTCCAGGACAACTCTTTGGCTGCTGTCTTAATTCTTGATTAGCATGTTCTGGTACACAGAGGAGTCGATGGTCAACTCAATGTCTGCAAAGTGACCAGGTCTTCTGGTTCAACTCATCAGCCCTCCACAGCTGTGCTCCATAGTAGCTTTGAAATGTTTGCGCTGACATGCTGTGTTTTTATTCCACTAAATCTGTTGTGGCGGCAGGACGCAAGAGGACCCGGGAAGGGTTTGAACCCGAGTCTTCCAGGTAAGCTGACCATTCAGCCATGGAGACTTCTCTGTGGCTACGTTGCCAGGGAACATGATCATTTAGAGGCACAGTGACAAAACCCCCAACTGTCACATTGTGTGATATCTCCACATATCTTCATGAGGTTCTTGTGGACATTATTCTAAAGCAGGGCTGTCCAATTTGAGCTGATAGAAGGGCCAAAGTTGGCCCTTCAATCAGCTCAGATCTGGAATCCCATCATCATATAATCTCTGTCTCTATATTATTGGTCTAATGGAGGTTTGAGTTTACGTTATACCAAATGTTTTTGAAGGCCCATCTGGATATTCAGTCATTTCAGGCAGTAAAAAAAATAAAAAAATAAAAAAAATGAAATCGGGTTATTCATTTTCCACATTACTTTGTATGAGGTTTTATTTTGGACAGTTATGTTATAGGGTGAGTATGTTAAATTTCATACACTGCAACACTGAATTTTTGGTTTTGGCCCACAAACATCTAACCTGACTCCCGCCACCTGGTATTTGCAATACCATCTGGGGAGGGAGTTAACCCGATGTCATTTCAAATTAGTCTTTTTTTTCTAAAACTCTTGCATGTGATTGGATAGAAGATCTGTCCGTCATCTTGACTGACACGCTACTTCAGCCACTCACGTTGAACCGAATGACGCAACCCGTGACGCAACTCAGAGCGACACCAGAGCCACCACGCATAGAGGATCGAGTTATCAAAACATGTTATCAAGCTCAAAAAGCTTCAGTCAAACAACATGGCGGCGGCGGCGACAGCTAGTACGAGCGGTGACAATCATGGCAAGCCGCCATGATTGTTGTTGTCTGAAATAACTGACTGACTACACTGCTGTCGCCTGTGCTTCTACATCACATCCGGCCAAAACGCCGCCCATCCTTCAAAAGTCCCACCCGCGATTAGTGATTGGCTCCTATTATTCTCTAACCAGACGAAATCACCTATAACTGTCGCCTTAAGGCCCTTTCAGATAGAACGCGGCAAGCGCAAGAGGACGGCGGCAAACTCATTCATTGTGTATGTGGTACCGCCGCGGCAGCGCGTTCCGCCATGCCGCGGAGCACCGCGGCGCGCAAGGTGGGCGCATGCCGCCGCGGTGGCGCTGACGCCGCTGCGCTCGAATTGAACATTTTTTAATTCGGGCGCAGCGCGCTGTGACGACATCCTAGCGCGTCCAATAGGAGAGGCCAGTTCAGGGAAAAAAAGTGGTCCTTGTTCAGCCTGAAGTAAACCTGGAAGCGGTCTGTGTGAAAGAATGCAGCTCGCGGACGAGCCTGAACTCCCCACGTTTTGCCTTGTTATCAGGATCAGGTGGACCCCCACCCTTTTATCTGCTGCTGATCTCCTCCTCCTCCCTTGGAGCAAAGCTCTTTGCTGCGACCATGAGATGTACATCTCTCACAACGAAGCGTGCCGGGGAGAAAACACTTCCTGGTCTGTCGCTTAGCAACGCGTGCCTGACGTGTTTGCTGCCGCCGGGTCTGCCGCCGACTCTGCGCCCTACCCCGCGGTGAACTCGGCGAAAAACGCGTTCTATCTGAAAGGGCCTTTACTCAGATGGAGTGCGTGAGGAAAGGGAACGCCCCCGCGTGTACTTGTTGAACGCACCCAGATGATGTAAATCAGGTTAACAAACATCCACCCCGAGTCATTTTTGGCCCTCCAATGCAAAGAATTTGGATACCCCTGTTCTAAAGGTTTTGTTTTGTTCAGATGCAAGTTTGGAAACTTGTGCTGCCATGATCTTTTTTAGAAAGTAGAAGTTCTTCCAAAACAAGCCATGCTTGTTCAGTCTTTTTTCAATTCTACTGTCAAACTTTGATGTGTATCATCTTGACTGAGGCTTGTAGCCTTGTCTTTTTCTTTTTCATTTAGCAGTGAATGGTCATAGCTTGGGGAAAACTTACTGGGACATCCACTCCAGGGTAGACTAGCATCTGTCTTGGATATTTTCAACTTTCCAGCTATAGAATGATTCAATGACTCAAAATACTTTGGAAGTGGCCTAATAACTCTTCCCAGTTTGATGGTTAGCAACAACAGTTTCTCTTAAGATTGTTGTTGATGTCTTTCCTCTTTGGCATTGTGCAAAACATACCTCTGTTTCTGGCTGTTTGCTGTGTAAATATAACGGTGAATTATATCCTGTTTTGTCTTCATATGAGGCTGTATTTACTTTAACTTAAGTCCTGGGGAGGACTAGATGAGTTTAATACACTTTTTTAAAATTATCACTATATCTGAACACAAAAACCCCCTTGACTTAACTGAGAGTGACTGTTTCCACACAATACATTGATTTTGTAATTATTTGGGATCACTTAAGTGTAATCTTCAGTTTGCCATGTGAATTATTTCCTGTCCCCGTAAGTGAAAAAAAAAACCACACAAAAAAACCCAAAAACAAATGCTTAGTTGTCTAGTATGACTCCTGTGGACTCTACCTTAGATGGAGGAAATTAAACGTCTGTGGAGCGATGCTATAAAATAGTTGACTTCCTATTGAAGGACTGCAACCATTTGCCCTGAGGTGCACAGTCTCTTATCATTATGGAAAAAAAGCAAGTTACAGAAATTTCTCTGGCCATGAGTCACGGAAAGCAGAAAACGGGAGGTCTGCAGAAACTGAGGGATTATTTACCTTAAGTATCATTTCACAGGAGACAAGTTTAAATATAGAACTTTTGAAGGAGGATTTATAGGATCTGTCCCAGTGCAGATATACATGTAGCTTGGACTTTTGGCACAGATCACACACACACACACACACACACACACACACACACACACACACTGTAAATATATATAGTTTTACGTTGCTGTGTTATTCAGTTGTCTTTTTCCAGAGCCAAAGACAAATTTCATTCTGATATTGAAATGCACAATAAGTTAAGGAGTCTAAATAAAACACACATAAAACCTACAGAGTTAGAAAAACAATTATTGTGCTATTTTTTTTTAAGAGAAATAATTTACGTTTGAGCATATTTGAGAACATTTTCTTTTAAAGAGACTCCATAGATCTTATCTCTTAAAATTATATGAACAAGTAACAATCTGGAAATCAGTTATTATTCATAGATACATGGCAAGGTGTCCCGCACTATTTGATGCATTCGAAAACTTTACATATCTGTAATAGGGACACAGCTCAGTTCCTCATTTATCAACTGAAAGATGATCATGACTTTGGTTTGATATTGACAAGGTAACTTCACATGAGATGCAGCATGTTATTTTGTTACCTGGAAACTCACTTCTCTAAACAAACGATACCAGTCTTAAAAGAGTTGGTTAGAGTTGCTTTAACTACATAAATGCCAGAACAGATCAGTTTCCAAGCGATAATATTTGAGTGTCTTTGAGTATTTCACATCAAATTGAGATCACTTCATGCTTGCTCTCACAACCCCCCTTTGTAGTATTGGAGCATTAATGGGCGGGGTGGATTAGTGCACTGTGGAATTCTTACAGAAACACATCAGAGCAGAGTTCCCACCCTGGACTCCGCAACCCCACACGGGGAAAGCCTCCTCCCACCTCGTGATGAGGAGGTCCACATGAGGAGATATTTTCATCCTCCCCAAAAGTCAGAATTTCTGCTGTTCTGTTCTGCCACGTGCTTTTCATGGTGGGAACAAGTGAAAAGATTTGAAGGAACTACTGAAAAACAAACAAAACAGTTTTGAAAAAAGCAAGATCATTTATTCATGTTTTAATGCCTACAATGAATTCACATTTTTTCAATGATAAACTGTTAAAAGAGAAATGTGTTTGTGTTTTTGTTTTGTACTCTGTAGTGGTTTTAACTTGGCTTTGTTTCACCTAGATATACATCAGTATATGAAAGATTGCCATGACATCATTGACACTGAAATCTGTGAATCCTTAATGGTTTAATCATACTTTGTTGCTTTCTCCCACAATGTAAAAGAAACGTCATCATGTTAATGAATGAAATTATGAGTAAAGTTGAAAGAAATTGGAAAAAAAATCTCTGAATAATAAGCAGTAATATTTAGCTCCTCCAGTGAGATAAATGAACATTTGCACCATGATACAGGATCACAGTTGAGTCACTGAGTCAAAAGTTAACCCTCTTCAAATGATACAAGCCTCTGAATTACATGCTGTATACCCTGTAGTGTTTAATCTCCAAGTTTTATTTATGGTTGGGGACCGTCCATATAAACACAAACAGCAAGATATGAACATCTGTTGAACATGAATCCAAGTGTAACAGACATGATGATACAATAAAATTCCACTATTTGTGAACATGTGAATGGAAATGATCTTCTATGTTTTCCCATTGAGTGGACTTGTACAATTCAGGGTCGCAGAGGGTGCAGCCTATCCCAGCAATTATCACACAAGATGCAGGGTACCCTGGACAGGTTGCTAGTATGTCGCAGTGCCAACACTGAGACACAAACCATCACTTATGGCCGTATTCACTCATAGCGACAATTTAGGGCAGAGATCACCAAATCCAGACCTCTTGGGCCAGTGTCCGGAAGGTTTATAACATTTCCCTGCCTCAGCACACCTGACTCAAATTAAAGGGATCCAACAGCCAATCAAGCTGTGCACACCGACTCATTCATTTGAGTCAGGTGTGTTGGCACAAGAACAGAGTTAAAACCTTCTGGAGACTGGCCCAAGAGGTCAGGATTTGGTGATCCCTGATTTAGGGTGACCAGTTAACTTAATGTGTATCTATTTGGACGGTGGGAAGAAGCCGGAGTACCTGGACAGAACATGCAAACTCCACACAGGAAGACCACTGTTGGAACTGTCCAAACCCCTCCCCAGCTGAGGCTTGAACTAGTAACTTTTTCTTGTGAGGCTGCGGTGCTAAGCACCACAACACCCTGCAGCCAATTGTGGCAGTCGATGGTCCTGTCACTGGGCCTCCGAGTGATCATATGTGCTACTTGGCCAAGGAGATATCCCTTTGGTTGAATGGTCAGCACGCATGACTCTCACTCGGTAGTCTAAGGATCGAGTTCCGCCTGGGCCCTCATTTATCCTGCCACACAAGTAAAGAAGTATTTTCAGAGAAATAAAACCTTGGTAGCTAAAATGTCTTATATGCTTCCTTCATCATATTGGCAAAAGCAGTCTTTCTGAATTCCGGTCCTCAGGACCCACTGCCTTGCATAGCTTTGATGTGATCCTGCTTCAACACACCTGATTCAGATGAATGAACTTCCTCATCAAGTTCATAGTGTGTTAACGAGCCATTCATTTGATTCAGGCAACTGTGTGAAAGCAGGGTTGCCTAGAAGATATGCAGGGCAGTGGGTCCTGAGGACTGAAATTGAGAAACACTGGGTTAAAGACTCTAGACCACTTTTAAATACTCCAAGCAACCCCCCCCCCCCCCCCCAAAAAAAAAAAAATTAAGGAGAAAAATGATGGCACAATCACTGAGAGTTTGGCTGCAAGACTCGTATTATTGAGGTTATATTAGTTTCCTCCAGGTACACAATCTAGCAGAATCCAGGGCCCTTCAGTAGATAGTTGGTGGACATTCACTGGTTTTTTGGCCTCTACAACTTCATTCCCAAAGGAATAAAGGAAACTTTGCAAAATATTGAGCTGGAAGCAAGTGCCTCAACACTACAATGTGTATTTCCTAATAATGAATTAACACAACCCCTATCTTAAGATCGGTCATATACATGACTAATTATAGAATCTCCCAAGGGTCTGGAAACAGTGTCACTGTACATTTGTAAATATAATCTTATAACAAAGCTCTTGGAAAATACAAATAGACCTTCCAGCCTTTATGCAGAATCTTTTCCTGTGTCGGCATTTACCTTTTCCCCTCTGTAACTTAATTTCACACAGAGACGTGTCTTTAGTCATTACATGCATTTATTTGAGAGGAACAAATTTTGCCATACATATCTTTGTGATTACCAGCACATTTCAATTAAGTTAACAAATCATTATTAAAAATCTCTAAAAATTAAAGCATTACAAACATTGGGGGCAAACTATCTGTTGGGTGGAGTCGAGCAGGAGGGTTGAACACTGCTCCATTTAGAACAAGAGAAAATACACCTGCCTGTACTTGCTTCAGGGTTAAAATGAAACAAAAAAGCAGCAAAAACCATTTTCCTTCACAGATACACATGTTGATATTTAAAGTAAATTTTTTCACTGCTTTGCTTTGGAAAATTGTGATGGTGTTTAGACTGATCTCCTTCAGGTCTTCAGGTCAGGAAAACAAGACATCAGCACCCTCCTGTGGCCACAGCTTCACCCAGCAGAGTAGCCTTAAAACAACAAGGACATTCACATCGACATGTTTGGAGCTTCCTTGTATTTACTTTCAGTATGCACCCCAGTTGTCAACCATTCAATTACATCTACCTTTTCTCCCGTTATAGATTACCTCCCTCCCTCCTGAAAAAAAACCAAAACTAAATATTTGCTCTATTTCTTAATATGAAATATACATCAAAAATGGGTCGACTTTAAAAGCAATCCCGAGACAAAAATAAAGGATAAAATGTGGAAAATGGGGGAAATAAAATCAAAAGAGGCTCCAACAGCTGTAAAATAAATACAAAACCACTGATTTTTCAAAGCAGCCAAATAGGAAAGGAAAAAAAAAACAGACGAAAAAAAAAAAAAAAAATCTGCAAAGATGAAGGATGAAGGCAACTGAATGAGGGGTAGAGAGGGGAAATGGCACAAAGTACATGTGAAAGACTGAGGGAGAGGAGGAATAGGAGAAGGATGACAGATCAGACTGCTTTTCGTCAAGGTTTGCACGATGATGAGTACTCCAACAAAGTGGTGGAGTCTGGAGCTGCAGAGAATTAAAAAAAAAAAAAAAAAAACCCTCAACCAAAGGCAGACATCTTGTTGTCTGATATTCACACAAGTTTGTTTTTTTCTTCTTCAGTGGGAAATAAATGACCAACTCTGGCTTTCCAACAGTATTTTTCATCTAGTGGAGGGAAGTGGGACGGGGTTGCAGCCCCACCACGTCAGATCTGAGAGGTGCGAGCAGAAAATGTGAGCGCAATGATTACTGATAGGCAGAGCACGAGAAAACAAACAGGAAGGAGGTCACTTTGGTAGAGGTCCCTTAGAGTTTCAGTTATGGGGACAAGAGGAAGAGGCCAGGAATGAGGGAGACAGCAAAATGTTTACATTTAAACAGACATGTTAACATCCTCAGCTTTCTTGATATAAAAAGCCTTTTAACAGCATCATACTCCCACCTCAAATGTTTAAAGCCATCAGGTCAACTCAGCAGGGTCCACCACTGAGTGAATCCCGCTTTTTCAGAATCGCCGTTATGTCTCCATGAGCCATGAAAAACTCCAACTGCTAGTCAACAGTCTACACAGGAGAGAAAGTAAGGGCTGTGAGAAAAAGTCTGGGTTCTGTCTTTGGTTAGTGTTAGATCCTCCCTCCTTTGTTTCCCATCTGTCTCCTCTTCTCTCACAGGCAGTTTGTGTGTAAAGATTGCAGACCAACAACATGTAGTGACAATGGTGATTTTATTTTTCTTTCCCATTTAGTATGGATGATGTAGTGTGGATGTAGAGGACTCAGTATTTGACACAGGTGAGCTTCAGAGGTTGATTTTGTCCTCTACTTGTATTTTCTATGACTGCAGGACTAGGTCTTCTGTTGTGGAAAAGTTGTGGTGGTAGTCAGGTCAAAGAAATGACAAAAACATTGTAGTAAGAAGAGCCTAACAAACCATCTGAGGGATGTTTTCGCCTGTCCTCCATGTCCCTGTTGAAAAAGAAGAGCACAAATAAACCAGTGTCTGATAATTAGGTAGCAGAAAACAATTTTAATCCCATCTAACAATCTATAAATGATCAATAAAATGTGTAATTTATTTTCAATATATTTTAGTACATAAAAAAAAAACAATGACACATAATGGGGTTTATGCACAGTCACTTCCTGCTTACAATAAATCCGTCCCATCACTTCCTGCTTTCAGCTGTCACAACGCAGTCTGGATAAAATGGTATTTTATACACATTCGCTTCAAGACCTGCTGCTCATCACTGAGGACTATAATCACAGAATATAACAAAAACACACAGCGACGTCTGCGAGAAAGCAGCAGAAGGGCTTTAAGCTGTATATACCAACTTTATTCATGATTATGAAGTT
>JALJCO010010946.1:5000-14994 GCA_023101725.1 Atherinomorus stipes
GAAATAGGTTGGAAATTCAAACTGGTCTGAACCGGTCTGAACCGGGTTAAACTGGTTTGAACTGGTTTAAACTGGTTTGAACCGGGTTAAACTGGTTTGAACTGGTTTAAACTGGTTTGAACCGGGTTAAACTGGTTTGAACTGGTTTAAACTGGTCTGAACCGGGTTAAATTGGTCTGAACCGGTTAAACCGGTCTGAACTGTGTTAAACTGGTCTGAACTGGGTTAAACTGCTGAACATGAGAAACAACTTTCCTCATCATTCACTCTGACGCAGTCTGGTCTGTCCGCACGAGCACGCGGGGTCCATCCATGTCCATGAGCAGGAGTGAGTGTCTTCAGAGCGGAATCGGATTGAGAAGAGTCGGATTAATCTGTTCCTGAAAATCTAAATGTTTTATTTTAAAAAGAGCAGCTCCTTCCGTAGAAAGCGGAACTAACGTCAGAGCGCTGTTTCCGTCGGACGCTGATAGTGAGACACCGCAGCAGCAGCAGCAGCTGAGCGACACGCGGCGGAGGAAGAGGAGCTGCGATCTTCATCAGCATGTCTTCATCTCAGCACCTGAGAGACTTCATCTGCGCGAGACCGGCAGCGGCGGCGGAGGAGATCTTCACGGAGGTCCAGAAGGTCCTGGTCCGGTACGAGGACGAGCTGGACCGGAACCGGAGGCTGCTGGAGACCCGCTGGAGGACGCAGGTCCCGCTGGAGGGAGGTAGGACCGGGGGGGGAGGGACACCCGGAGGAGGGAGGCAGCACCGAGGGGGGGGGGAGGGATATCTGGAGGAGGGAGGCAGCACCGGGGGGGAGGGAGGGACACCCAGAGGAGGGAGGCAGCACCGGGGGGGGGGGAGGGAGGGACACCTGGAGAGGGGGAGGTAGGACCGGGGGAGGGACACCAGGAGGAGGGAGGCAGGAATGGGGGGGGGGGGTGGAGGGACACCCAGAGGGAGGGAGGTAGGACCGAGGGGGGGGGCAGGGACACCCAGAGGAGGGAGGCAGGACCGGAGGGGGGGAGGGGGGACCTGGAGGAGGGAGGCAGGACCGAGGGGGGAGGGACATCTGGAGGAGGGAGGGCAGGACCGGGGGAGGGACATCTGGAGGAGGGAGGGACACCTGGAGGAGGGAGGCAGGACCGGGGGGGACACCAGGAGGAGGGAGGCAGGACCGGGGGGAGGAGGGACACCTGGAGGAGGGAGGCAGGACCGGGGGGGGGGACACCAGGAGGAGGGAGGCAGGACCGGGGGGAGGGAGGGACACCTGGAGGAGGGAGGCAGGACCGAGGGGGGAGGGACATCTGGAGGAGGGAGGCAGGACCGGGGGGGGAGGGGGACCTGGAGGAGGGAGGGCAGGACCGAGGGTGGGGAGGGACATCTGGAGGAGGGAGGCAGGACCGGGGGGAGGGACATCTGGAGGAGGGAGGGGACATCTGGAGGAGGGAGGTAGGACCGGGGGGAGGGGGACCTGGAGGAGGGAGGCAGGACCGGGGGGAGGGGGACCTGGGAGGAGGGAGGCAGGACCGGAGGGGGGAGGGACACCTGGAGGAGGGAGGCAGGACCGGGGGAGGGACATCTGGAGGAGGGAGGTAGGACCGGGGGGAGGGGGGACCTGGAGGAGGGAGGCAGGACCGAGGGGGGAGGGACATCTGGAGGAGGGAGGCAGGACCGGGGGAGGGACATCTGGAGGAGGGAGGTAGGACCGGGGGGGGGAGGGGGGACCTGGAGGAGGGGAGGCAGGACCGGGGGGGGAGGGGGACCTGGAGGGAGGGAGGCAGGACCGAGGGGGGAGGGGAGATCTGGAGGAGGGGAGGCAGGACCGGGGGAGGGACATCTGGAGGAGGGAGGGACATCTGGAGGAGGGAGGTAGGACCGGGGGGGAGGGGGACCTGGAGGAGGGAGGCAGGACCGGGGGGGGGAGGGGGACCTGGAGGAGGGAGGCAGGACCGAGGGGGGAGGGACACCTGGAGGAGGGAGGCAGGACCGGGGGGGGGGGGGGGGGGGGGGGGGGGGGAGGGACATCTGGAGGAGGGAGGTAGGACCGGGGGGGAGGGGGACCTGGAGGAGGGAGGCAGGACCGAGGGGGGAGGGACATCTGGAGGAGGGAGGCAGGACCGGGGGGAGGGACATCTGGAGGAGGGAGGTAGGACCGGGGGGGGGGGGAGGGGGACCTGGAGGAGGGAGGCAGGACCGGGGGGGACACCAGGAGGAGGGAGGCAGGACCGGGGGGGGACACCAGGAGGAGGGAGGCAAGGACCGGGGGGAGGGACATCTGGAGGAGGGAGGCAGGACTGGGGGGGGACACCAGGAGGAGGAGGCAGGACCGGGGGGGGGGGTTGAGGCCCTTTAAAACCAACCAGCATCTACTTCAGTGCAGAGAAAAAAAAAAAGAAACAAAAATAAACAAATAAACAAAAACAAAGCAGCTCCTGTTCAGCCGCTAACAGACGAAACATCAGAAACATTTTAGCTTCCAGGTGTAATAATGTAGTTTCTCACAGGTCCTTTATCAGGTTTGTATTTCTGGTAAGTCCAGATAAATAAATAATATTCTACATTATTCAGGTGCTTCAGAATAACTCATCCATGTGATGTTTAATAAATATCTTCTGAGAATATTTCATTTTAACATGAAGGATGTGACACTGATGAAGTTTAAATGTTTCTATGAGGATGAATTCAGAAAGAAACTTTCTCACCGTTTCTTTGATCATCATTTAGTGGCACTGAAATGTTTTGATCATGTGAGAAATGATCATGATACAAACTTTGCAAAAACATCAGGGAAAGTAAAACTAGATGGTTTCAGTCCTTTCAGACGAGTTGACCGTCCAGTTCTGTCCAAGTCTTCTGGTCTGAAATGAGCTGCAGAGACTGAACGATGGAAGAAACGACACCGAACCGCAGATACGGACCTCACTGCTGTAACAAAGCCCTGCCCAAGATGGCGGCCGAGCCCACGTACGCTACGGGTCCGAAGGCGGCATCTAGTGTCTATATCATAGAGACTCGCCGTCATCAACGTGTCACTACAGGCCTGCTGGTCCAGTCCGGTCTGGTTCTGAGGACTCGCCACGAGTCAGGTGGTGGTGTGTCACAGCGAGGCTCCTCCAACAGCCAATCACAGCGAGGCTGCTCCAACAGCCAATCACAGCCAGGCTCCTCCAACAGCCAATCACAGCGAGGCTCCTCCAACAGCCAATCACAGCGAGGCTCCTCCAACAGCCAATCACAGCGAGGCTGCTCCAACAGCCAATCACAGCGAGGCTCCTCCAACAGCCAATCACAGCGAGGCTCCTCCAACAGCCAATCACAGCCAGGCTGCTCCAACAGCCAATCACAGCCAGGCTGCTCCAACAGCCAATCACAGCCAGGCTCCTCCAACAGCCAATCACAGCCAGGCTGCTCCAACAGCCAATCACAGCGAGGCTCCTCCAACACCAATCCAGCGAGGCTCCTCCAACAGCCAATCACAGCCAGGCTCCTCCAACAGCCAATCACAGCGAGGCTCCTCAACACCAATCACAGCGAGGCTCCTCCAACAGCCAATCACAGCGAGGCTCCTCCAACAGCCAATCACAGCCAGGCTCCTCCAACAGCCAATCACAGCCAGGCTCCTCCAACAGCCAATCACAGCCAGGCTGCTCCAACAGCCAATCACAGCCAGGCTCCTCCAACAGCCAATCACAGCCAGGCTCCTCCAACAGCCAATCACAGCCAGTGCTGCTCAACAGCCAATCACAGCCAGGCAATTCCAGCAATAATCCACAGCCAGGCTCCTCCACAGCCAGTACGGCGGCTCCTCAACGGTAAATCCGCGTAGGCTGCTCCAGCAATCATCAGGCTGCTCCAGCAGCCAATCTGTGGCTATCAGCGTGATCACGTAAAACCATCAATAATCACAGCCAGGCTGCTCAACAGCCAATCCTGTCAAACCATCAACAGCCAATCACAGGCTCCTCAACAGCTAATCTGTGGCTCCAACAGCCAATCACAATGACTCCTCCAACAACCAATCACAGCCAGGCTCCTCCAACAATAATCATGGCTCCTCAACAGCCAATCACAGCAGAGGCTGCTCAACAGCAATCACAGGCTACTCCAACAGCCAATCACAGCCAGGCTGCTCCAACAACCAATCACAGCGAAGCTCCTCCAACAGCCAATCACAGCCAAGCTCCTCAACAGCCAATCACAGCGGCTGCTCCAACAGCCAATCACAGCCAGGCTCCTCCAACAGCCAATCACAGCGAGGCTCCTCCAACAGCCAATCACAGCCAGGCTCCTCCAACAGCCAATCACAGCGAGGCTCCCCAAAGCCAATCACAGCCAGGCTGCCCAACAGCCAATCACAGCCAGGCTCCTCCAACAGCCAATCACAGCCAGGCTGCTCCAACAGCCAATCACAGCCAGGCTCCTCCAACAGCCAATCACAGCCAGGCTCCTCCAACAGCGCACCACAGCCAGGCTGCTCCAACAGCCAATCACAGCCAGGCTGTTCCAACAGCCAATCACAGCCAGGCTCCTCCAACAGCCAATCACAGCCAGGCTCCTCCAACAGCCAATCACAGCCAGGCTGCTCCAACAGCCAATCACAGCCAGGCTGCTCCAACAGCCAATCACAGCCAGGCTACTCCAACAGCCAATCACAGCCAGGCTCCTTCCAACAGCCAATCACAGCCAGGCTGCTCCAACAGCCAATCACAGCCAGGCTCCTCCAACAGCCAATCACAGCGAGGCTCCTCCAACAGCCAATCACAGCCAGGCTCCTCCAACAGCCAATCACAGCCAGGCTCCTCCAACAGCCAATCACAGCCAGGCTCCTCCAACAGCCAATCACAGCCAGGCTCCTCCAACAGCCAATCACAGCGAGGCTGCTCCAACAGCCAATCACAGCGAGGCTGCTCCAACAGCCAATCACAGCCAGGCTGCTCCAACAGCCAATCACAGCGAGGCTCCTCCAACAGCCAATCACAGCCAGGCTCCTCCAACAGCCAATCACAGCCAGGCTCCTCCAACAGCCAATCACAGCCAGGCTGCTCCAACAGCCAATCACAGCGAGGCTCCTCCAACAGCCAATCACAGCCAGGCTCCCTCCACAGCCAATCACAGCGAGTTCTAACAGCAAATCACAGCGAGGCTCCTCCAACAGCCAATCACAGCGAGGCTGCTCCAACAGCCAATCACAGCGAGGCTGTCCAGCAACAGCTAATCACAAAGGAAATGCTCCTCTAACAGCCAATCACAGCGAGGCTGCTCCAACAGCCAAATTCCCAGCCAGGCTCCTCCAACAGCCAACTCATAGCGAGGCTGCTCCAACAGCCAATCACAGCAGGCTCCTCTAACAGCCAATCACAGCCAGGCTGCTCCAACAGCCAATCACAGCGAGGCTGCTCCGACAGCCAATCACAGCCAGGCTCCTCCAACAGCCAATCACAGCGAGGCTCCTCAAACAGCCAATCACAGCCAGGCTGCTCCAACAGCCAATCACAGCGAGGCTCCTCAAACAGCCAATCACAGCGAGGCTCCTCCGACAGCCAATCACAGCCAGGCTGCTCCGACAGCCAATCACAGCCAGGCTCCTCCAACAGCCAATCACAGCGAGGCTCCTCAAACAGCCAATCACAGCCAGGCTGCTCCAACAGCCAATCACAGCGAGGCTCCTCAAACAGCCAATCACAGCCAGGCTCCTCCGACAGCCAATCACAGCCAGGCTGCTCCAACAGCCAATCACAGCCAGGCTCTAGACTTCCTTATTTACATGCTACACAGGTGAGCTGCAGGATGGTTGGACACGTCCATGTTTCTAACTGGTTTTTGTCCCCTTGTCTCCTCAGACCTGTCCCAGCATCATGGCTGCAAGGAGGAGGACCAGCAGGACCAGCAGAGCTACTCAGTCCTGGACCAGGAGGGACCAGAACCTCCACCGATTAAATGGGAGCCAGAGGAGGAGGAGGAGGAGCTCCTCCTGAAGGAGGAGACCGACGCCTTCATGGTGACTGTCGACTACGAGGCAGGAGACCCGGGACCAGTCGGAGACCACCTCCTCTTCCAGGCCTCGCCTCCCTCCGAGAGCCCAGACCAGGAGGGGGTCCAACCAGAGGCTTCAGGGTCAGGGATCAGAGGAGACCCTGAAGCCCAGAATCCGCGTCCCGGGGACGGCGGGGACGGCGGGGACAGCGGGGACGTGGACTCTCCCGGGCCGCGGGCTCGGGCTAACGCTGACTCGGGTAAAAAGCCCATCACATGTGACTTCTGTGGGAAGGAGTTCAAGTACCGGTACCTGATGCGGATCCACCAGCGAGTCCACACGGGCGAGAGGCCGTACCCCTGCCAGGTGTGCGACAAGAGCTTCTCCCAGCTCAGCAACTACACGCACCACATGAGGAGCCACACAGGTGAGAAGCCGTACACCTGCGGCACCTGTGGGCGGAGCTACAGCCAGAGCGGGAAGCTGACCGCCCACATGCGCACCCACACGGGCGAGCGGCCGTACTCCTGCCAGGTGTGCGGCAAGCGCTTCCAACGCAGCGACGACCTGCTGAGCCACGTCAGGACCCACTCCGGTGAGAAGCCCTTCACCTGCCAGGTGTGCGGGAAGAGCTTCAACAAGAGGAGCAACCTGACGGTGCACATGAGGAACCACACGGGCGAGCGGCCCTACTTCTGCCAGATCTGCAGCCAGACCTTCAAACGCAGCGACGACCTGCTGACTCACGTCCGGAACCACACGGGCGAGCGGCCGCACACCTGCCAGACCTGCGGCAAGGCCTTCACCCGAGGCTACCACCTGACCGCCCACCTGAGGACGCACACGGGCGAGAAGCCCTACACCTGCAAGGTGTGCGGGAGGTGCTTCTCCGAGAACCGCATCCTGACCGCCCACATGAGGACGCACACCGGCGAGCGTCCGTACGCCTGCAGGGTCTGCGGAAGGCGCTTCAGCCAGAGCGGCAACCTGACCGTCCACATGAAGACGCACGAAAACGACGCGCCGCTGGGCGTGTGAGGGGACGCCGTCAGGGGGACGGCGGGTCCATCTGCCACGGGGGGACGGCGGGTCCATCTGCCACAGGGGGACGGCGGGTCCATCTGCCATGGGGTACGGCGGGTCCATCCGTCAGGGGGGACGGCAGGTCCATCCGCCACGGGGTACGGCGGGTCCTTCTGCCACGGAGGGACGCCGTATCCATCTGTCAGGGGGGACGGCGGGTCCATCTGCCACGGAGGGACGGCGTATCCATCTGTCAGGGGGGACGGCGGGTCCATCTGCCACGGAGGGACGGCGTATCCATCTGTCAGGGGGGACGACGGGTCCATCCGCTACGGGGTACGGCGGGTCCATCCATCAGGGGGGACGGCAGGTCCATCTGCCACAGAGGGACGGCGGGTCCATCTGCCACGGGGTACGGTGGGTCCATCTGTCAGGAGAGACGGCAGGTCCATCTGCCACGGAGAGACGGTGGGTCCATCTGCTACGGGGTACGGCTGGTCCATCCGCCACGGAGGGACGGCGTATCCATCCGCCACGGGGTACGGCTGGTCCATCCGCCACGGAGGGACGGCGTATCCATCCGCCACGGGGTACGGCGGGTCCATCTGCCACGGGGGGACAGCGGGCCCATCTGCCACGGAGGGACGGCAGGACCATCCGCCGAAAGGAGACTTATCAGCATCGTTGCTCGTAGACCAGCGTGGTGTGATCGTGACTCTTGCATCTCTGTTATTGTCGGCCATGTTTGTTGTCAGTGGTGAATAGATAATAAAACATGAGGTCATCCTTGAACCTGGACCTGAGTAGAACTGAACTTTATTATTGCCGACTCTGACGAGGTGCTTTACAATGTACCATCATAAAGGTTAAAACATCAGATCTAAAGCAAACAGCCCATTCAGGGACTTCTAAACTGGTTTAACTGGTTTCATACCAGCTCTTTGGTATGGAGCAGGTTTTCCTGTGCAGTCCTTCGCGAGCATTTCCACCCACGGTCGTTTACAGAGGATGAGGTCCGTAATGTGTCGACAGCTTGTACCTCCTACCACACGGGTGAAGACAGCGTTCCCAGTAACCGCAAACATGCGGGGGTACCCACTATCCAGCATTCCCAGTAACCGCAAACATGCGGGGGTACCCGCCACCCAGCATTCCCAGTACCCATCGATATGCTAGGGCACCCACCATCGAGCATTCCCAGTACCCATCGATATGCTAGGGCACCCACCATCGAGCATTCCCAGTACCCATCGATATGCTAGGGCACCCGCCACCCAGCATTCCCAGTACCCATCGATATGCTAGGGCACCCACCATCGAGCATTCCCAGTACCCATCGATATGCTAGGGCACCCGCCACCCAGCATTCCCAGTACCCATCGATATGCTAGGGTACCCGCCACCCAGCATTCCCAGTACTCATCGATATGCTAGGGCACCCGCCACCCAGCATTCCCAGTACCCATCGATATGCTAGGGCACCCGCCACCCAGCATTCCCAGTACCCATCGATATGCTAGGGCACCCGCCACCCAGCATTCCCAGTACCCATCGATATGCTAGGGCACCACACAGCATTCCCAGTACCCATAGATATGCTAGGGTACCCGCCACCCAGCATTCCCAGTCTCATCGATATGCTAGGGCACCCGCCACCCAGCATTCCGTGCCCATAGATATACTAAGGGGTACCCGCCATCCAGCATTCCCAGTACTCATCGATATGCTAGGGCACCCGCCACCCAGCATTCCCAGTACCCATAGATATGCTATGGTAGCCGCCACCTAGCATTCCCAGTACACATCGATATGCTAGGGCACCCGCTACCCAGCATTCCCAGTACCCATGGATATGCTAGGGTACCCGTCACCCAGCATTCCCAGTACCCATGGATATGCTAGGTACCTGCCACCCAGCACTCCCAGTGCCCATCGATATGCTAGGAGTACCCGCCACTACCCAGCATTCCCAGTACCCATCGATATGCTAGGGTACCGCCACCAGCATTCCCAGTACCCATCGATATGCTAGGTACCCGCCACCCAGCATTCAGTGCCCATCGATATGCTAGGGTACCGCCACCCCAGCATTCCCAGTACCCATCGATATGCTAGGGTACCCGCCACCCCAGCATTCCCAGTACCCATAGATATGCTAGGGTAGCCGCCACCCAGCATTCCCAGTACTCATCGATATGTTAGGGTACCCGCCACCCAGCATTTCCAGTACCCATCGATGTGCTAGGGTACCCGCCACCCAGCATTCCCAGTGCCTATCGATGTGCTGGGGTACCCGCCACCCAGCATTCCCAGTACTCAATCGATATGCTAGGGTACCCGCCACCCAGCATTCCCAGTACCCATCGATATGCTAGGGTACCCGCCACCCAGCATTCCCAGTACTCATCGATATGCTGGGGTACCCGCCACCCAGCATTCCCAGTACCCATCGATATACTAGGGCACCCGCCACCAGCATTCCCAGTACCCATCGATATGCTAGGGTACCCGCCACCCAGCATTCCCAGTACTCATCGATATGCTAGGGTACCCACCCCCAGCATTCCCAGTACCCATCGATATACTAGGGTGCCCGCCACCCCAGCATTCCCAGTACTCACCGATATGCTAGGGTACCCGCCACCCAGCATTCCCAGTACCCATCGATATGCTAGGGCACCCGCCACCCAGCATTCCCAGTACCCATCGATATGCTAGGGCACTCGCCACCCAGCATTCCCAGTACCCATCGATATGCTAGGGTACCGCTACCCAGCATTCCCAGTACCCATCGATATGCTAGGGTACCCGCCACCAGCATTCCCAGTACCCATCGATATGCTAGGGTACCGCCACCTAGCATTCCCAGCATTCCCAGTACCCATCGATGTGCTAGGGTACCCGCCACCCAGCATTCCCCGTACCCATCGATATGCTAGGGTACCCGCCACCCAGCATTCCCCGAGTACCCATAGATATGCTAGGGTACCCGCCACCTGGAGGACG
>JALJCO010010947.1:0-75000 GCA_023101725.1 Atherinomorus stipes
GCCACTGACCAGCCACTTACCAGCCACTTACCAGCCACTGACCAGCCACTTACCACCAGCCACTGACCAGCCACTGACCAGCCACTTACCAGCCACTTACCAGCCACTGACCAGCCACTTGTCTGCTAATTCAATTGCACAGAGAAACACCTGTGTGCCCAGGGGAAATGATGTCAGAGCATAAATGAACGCCTGAAACAAGGACGTTTCCACACGCCAAGTTTGAACACGTGCGTGATGACGTATTCACAGGACAAATCGTTCAGCCAGTGATAGTGCAGTAATGGTGCACTATTACTGCACTACTTCTGGCAGAAAAAGGAGGAACTTTTTCATGCCCACATCTGTACTGACACACCAGCATCCCCCCACCCTCCCCTCACAATCACACCCTCCCCTTGAGAGAAATATTGTTGCTTCATAGCTTTACCTGTTCACCACAGATCACATTTACTCTGCGTGATGACATCGGTGTTTGAGCTTCCTTCTCATAACAGGACATTAACCTTTCCAAACACAAATGTCACCTTTGCTGCAGCTCTGCTAGTAGGAATGTTGCCCTGGTAGTTAGAAGCTGCAGTGAGAAAGCCCTCTGCAGTCTGCAGAAACAACCTTACTCCCTGTGTGAGCTACTTTGGTCTAAAACCGTCAGGAGGTGCCCAGAAAACCTGACCAGGAGAGTGCAGACAGGAGTACAAACTGTTTACATCATCACTATCTCACAGTCTATATTCTAGCCAATCCATCATGGCTTCTCTCTGAGGCCATCTACTGCATACACAATGTCCTTGTTAGAAGGGTCTGAGATCCCAGAGAGATCTTTCTCTGCAAGCTGACAACATTCTGCTGTTTGTTTGCAGTTTTCCTACGTGTCTTAAGCGGCCATGTTGGTCAGGGCTCCCTGAATAGAGGAGGTAATGGTTACAATGAGTAAAAAAAAAAAAAAAAAGAAGCATAAAATGAACATTTAGAGAAAAATGTTTGCGCACCGTACCTAAAACATTTCTGGAAATAAAATCTAGATATCCTAGCCCTGTAACGTCTGACATGACATGGAAAGAAAATCATATTTGTTGCTGTTTGAACTTTTTACTGGATATTTAAAAAAAAGTCCAACCTGTTTTTTAACTGCTAAACATGAATACATTTACTGGGGAGCAGAAGACTTATGCCAAATTGTATATAAATGAAATTTAAGGTTTTAATTGTGTGACTAGTAAAGAGATTCCAGAAACTCATGAAATATGAAATATATTGTATAATATTGCTATTAAGCATAACACAGCAGTCCATACAACATCCCTAGGTGGTTATTTTTCCTTCATCTGTGACTACAGGCATGTAAGATTTGTTTAGTTTAAAACTAAACGCTAATGTTCTTCCATTTTCAAAGGTTAATTGAAATACAAAGGTCAGATGAACCAAAACAAGCACTGAAAAAAGGACTTTTGTTCTCGAAAATCACTTTGACATGAAAACTAAATTCTACAGGGGTTTTTATTGCCCCGTTTCTACTTAAAAGATGTCATAAATATATGAAATGCTACTTGACATTTGTTTGTAAATATTTAACTTAATTTGAAAATGTACAGTTTAGACACACTCCCATTACAGACGGAAAAATCAGCTCAGTTTTTTCATTTAATTTTTATTTTATGGAAATCATGACATTTTGTTGTAGGATTGTTGTAGGATAAGCGATATAAGCTTTTGCTTCAGCCTATACCTTTTCAGTCTGCGTTATTGTAAACGAGAAGACTGATGTATGTATGATGTTATATTGTTGTATGATGACTGAAAAGATCAAACACACATTGATTTTGAATTGTAGTTCAACAGAAACATAAAAAAACAAACAAAAAATGAAAACAAACGAGCATGATGGAGCTCCTAAACTAAAATGTTGTTGAGCAACACTTTGAGACAATCAGTGCAATCTGGTGTTTTCTGTAACGTCCAATCAGACGTCTGCACCTGTTGGCAGGTATGTTGGTTCACTGTTCATGAGCAAGCTGCTCTAATGTGTCTGAAACAGTTTTGTTTGTATTCGGGATGGGTATTAGCGATCATCTTTGTGATCTATCGTTGGGAGAATTAACAATCAATTATCGATTAATCATTAAGAAATGCATGTTAGAAATGATTCCACATACCACAGGCAGACTGTGTTTTCTCAAATATGTATTTATTTCAGCTCTACAGCCTCAATCATCATCTCTGCGAGCAGGTCAGCAGTGGTGGCACGTGATGGTGAGGTAGCTCTCTGTTGTTATGGCAACGCTAGCTGCTGTTGCTAACTTGTTTAGCAGCCCGTGCTCTCGCTTCTTGTGAAGGAAGCTGATGGACTGGTTCCAGTAAGTTCATCAAATCTGGGAAACCTTTTCCATCGACGACACTTCTGTAAAATGATTTCCGTGGATATGTTGCCCAGATTCCCTCCGTAATTTTGTCTGCCTGCTTTGCATCACAGCTCCTCCGGCCTCAGACCGAAGCAACGGTGGGGTGAGGGCGGTATCCATCACCTTTAAGCTCGGTCGGAGGAGCGTTTTTAAATGGTACTTCACAGGAGTTGTTTTTTGTAAAACGTGTCGCAGTATTTACAATGTGAAGTCATTTTCTAACGCAAAACGGTCTCACACCAGACTTCACCACGGTGAAGTTGGTTTCAGGTTGGATATAGAGCTTGAGGAGTTGTCGTCACAGCGCGTCGCCCCGCCCCTCCGAACCGGCGTTCCAGCATGTTTCTTGTACGCTTACTGAGAGCTACGTTGGTCGTGACTGGAGATGCTGGGTTATAATGTTGAGTGAAGGACAGTGCCAGCTCTTCGCACAGTCAAGATGATCAAAAAAAAGACAAACAAGGGCGAGTTACGGTTTTTCAAGATCTCCGGTTTGAAAAAAGAAAAAAAAAAAAAATCAGATTGTAAACTGCTGAAGTGACAGGGGGGGGGGCGCCAAGTGGCTGACAGCTGCAGTCTGAAGGAAAGAGATTAGCAACATGCAGCATGCCGTGTGTTCTCCAGCTAGTGATCCCTTTGTGACTGATAATTGTGGTATCCTTAAAAACTACTCAGTGATTCTGTCCTTGCAGATAGTTTTAATAATGAGGAATCAGTACGATGTGGCCGCTAGATCCTTCCCTCACACACGGCCGTGCTCAGCTGGGAGCAGTCATGTGGAACATGTCATCGTGTTTGCAGGAACCAGTAAACAATATTCCAGTCATACCAGTGTGCCTGTGAAGATGCTGCTTTGCTGTGAGAATGAACCGGACACTACGACCCTGGATAAGATCGTCCTTGTCTGCTGTGCATTTGCAAACGTAGCTATGCTAAATCGTTGTTGTCAAGACGAGCACTCAAGCTAACATGAGTTGATGAAAACTCCGGTTACTTTCTTTTATCTGTTTACTCGTGATGTTCGACACCACTGACATCTGCCTGACAGCTTATTTTGGTCTGTCACAAATCAGACACACACTAATCACTGTTTTCTTTTTTTATAAATAAATGATTGAAACCACGTTAAATATCGTCCTCCTTACATGTTTACTGACAGCTCACAAATGTTTTCTTAACTAGCAGCATAACAGTTAACTGTGTAAAAGGCAGAATAACACTTCTCTAACATTAACAGTGCAAAATGACAAATATGACCACGTTACAAACTGATTGTAAAGACTAAATAATTCACAATGCATCAGCCGCATGTCTCCATGGAGGACGGAGGTAAGCGGTCCAGACTACTGTCCCACTCTGAGCCATTCAGCTCAGATGGGTCCAGTCCGGATATGTCCCCTAGTTTCTCCAAATAAGTCTTCTTTGTGCTAGACATTAAATTATTTCTGTACGGCTTTTCTTCTTTGCTCCTTTTCCCTCCAATGTTAAAACTCCTGTCAGCTCTCGTTTTGACAGTCAAATCCGTACCAATATCATGGCGGCGCGACTCCGCTTCGCTCAGAATTGTCACGTGACTCCTCAGGCTCTATTGGCGATCCGCAGTCAGCAGCGTCTTGCTCACGTCTGATATCTAACTTGAAGCCAACTTCACCGCGGTCCAGACTTCGCCGTGCTCGCTTCATGTTTTAGACGCGTCTTCTTTGAGCTGAGTGAGGGAAGACAGCAGCCCGCGGGCGGCTCTCTCTGCTGTCTTTAGGCTACATCGCCCCCCACTGGTGGGAGGTTTTATTACTGCCACATAGTGACATTTATTACAGAGCTCCAAGACGTACAATACATGGATGAACTCTGTTTTATAACACCGTTGGACGATCACAATTATGTGATCACAAAAATTCTTAACGATCAATTATTGATCATTGATTAATTGTGCCCATCCCTAGTAGGTTTGTTTTTTTAATTATCTTTCAAGATGACAATTCAAAATCCTTTTATGTTTTCATTTTTATTTTATTTTCATTTTATTTATCATTCATTTCCTGTATCGCGGGGGTTGCTGGAGTCTATCCCAGCTATTATCAGGTGAGAGGGAGGTTCACCTGGACAGGTCGCCAGTCTGTCGCAGGACCAACACATCTTCTCCTCATCCTCATGCTGAGCAAGACTCTGGAGCACTTTTTAATATCTCAAATGCAAACAGCGAGATTTTCATTGTTCGACAACTCAAAGGTGAATGTAAGAGTAGACGTGTATGTTCTGATGAGGTCTTGTTCTGGAAGCTGATGGCTGCAGCAGGATGATCTTCTACATATCCGTCTTACAGTGGACCTGACGAACGATGATGTAGTCTGCTGTGACCTTTCCTCTAGATGATCCAGACTATGTCCACACAAAGTCAAAACGAGCACGAAGCCCTCATATTTTCCAGACCGTTTGTCTTAAAGAAGGAGACGTAAAATAAATGTGATCGACCACATGAATGCATGGAAATGCTGCAAAATATGTGCCAGGCCTGTAAGTGGCGCTGTGGGCTAAAGCAAAAATAGGCGAAAACAGGCGATGAAATACTGCGCATGCGCAGAAATATGTATACAACTTTATACAACCAAACCAAATGCTCTGAGCTACGGTTGCGATCCGTCAGAAACCCCAAAAAAGAAGAAGGTTGAACAACCAAACCGAAAAGATGGCGGTAAGTACGAATGGGCGAACAGGTACGAGTAGGGTTGCCACCCGTCCCGTAAAATACGGAATCGTCCTTTAACTGACAGTAAAACGTTCCGTATTTCCATAAATGTCAAACACTCACGTCTGTCACACATATATTAACATTAACTTTAGTAATAAAAAGCTAAACAAAACACAGGAAATGTTAAAGCCAGCAAAAACCAGCGGGATCTGCAGGGTCCTCCAGTCCTGTCTCTGCCTGGCCGCCAGGCTTTCTGCGCGCCCGCGTGTGCTGCTGTCACGCACGCTTCCTCACTGCAGCCGCGCCTTTTAAAATGTCCACATCTGATACTCCAGCATGTTCTCAAAAGCGAAAACGCGAATGGGAACAGGACCGTCTTTGGCTGGTCAGCGTCGGTGAAGATGATGAGACGAGAGAAACTGTCGGCGAGTGTTTTCTGTGGCGCATGTGGACTGTCTGACATCAAACATCATCACGCATCAGAAAAGCAGCACTGCAGGCACGTGAGAACCGTGAAGACGACCTAAACGTGAGTGTCCCACCTTCATCCCCTCATCCTGAGACTGAATCAGTCATGACGTCACGTCCAGTTCAGGATCAGTTTCTATCTGGTTGTGTTTTTGCCAGAAGATGTCAGAGGAAAGTTTAGGAGAAGGTGGTTTGGTTAGTTTATTGATTGTTTAGGATGTTGACTTTTTAAAGTTGAATGAATGATCATTTATTTAATATATACAGAATTCATTAGTAGTAGCAGCCAATATAAATGTTATATATGGTTATTTAAACAATAAATCAAAGTAATGGATTAACATTTGATAGATAAATTAATATAAATTAAATTAATGTTGTTTCATATATATGTGTATATATATATATATATATATATATATATATGTGTGTGTGTGTGTGTGTGTGTGTGTGTGTGTATGTATGTATGTATATATATATAGCCTATATGCACACACAACATATTTCCTATGTTGAGCTTTCTGTGTATTCTGTGTCAAAATGTTTATTTTGAGGAATACAGTTTTCAGTTATAAACACAAATTCTGTCTGGATGACCTGACTTTCTTTCAAGTCATAAGAGGCAGCGAAGGAAATGAGTTTAATTAATCTGTCATCCCACTCTGGGTTACGGTTGAGGTGACACAGGTGAACCACAGATTCAGACACATCAGAGCTGTTTACAAATTATCACTTTAACATTTACATTCAGTTCTTCATGTATTTACTAGGCTTATATTTTAAGTTAATTGTTGCACACTCCACACAAACAGATCTCCTTGGCTGCTGGTGCTGCCATGTGATATGTGCATGACAGCATCTCATTCACTAGGTTTTATTGATAAAGCAATAACTAAGTTTTGTGCTTATGGCACATTGTTATATATTTTTTCCTCATTTTATTTTAAATAGGGATGGATGTAATTACAGCATATGTAGACTAAATAACAGCACTTTCTATGCAACAGTGTTGCTTAAACAATGTGTTCATTGCAGCATTTTAAGCTTTAAATGTCACCAATTGTTTCGTTGATCACTCCTTTCCTAAAACCCCTGGTGCAAAATAAAGCATACCACTGCTGTGGGGGGGCCCACTGTACGGGTATCGGCTGTGGTGGTCGTGGCCCCGATGAGCTGTGATAGGTGTCCCTTATGTTTTTTTTCTGAAAGGTGGCAACCCTAGGTACGAGCAGCAACCATTCAACCCTGTACAGCGGCATTGTTGCTGTGATGCTGAGTGTAGCGCATGCGTGTTTAAAGGTGAAGCTATGAGGCATTAGTGTAAGAAAAAAAAATGCAGTCAGAGCTTAAAGATGGAACCGCGAAAACCGTGATTCAGAATCTTCCCATTCTGAAGGCTTGATTAAAAAAAAGATTGTTTCCAGACCCCCGAAATGCCGGCTTCGTTGGATAAGAACCTGGTTTGGTGAAAAATGTTTGAATTTAGGCCAGAGTTTGATTTCGTGTGGACGGGACTCCAGTGTTGCATTTCCAGTCTCGTCTGTAGTCCAGCTGAACTCCAGCTTCTTGTATTCCTCCTCCTCTTCCAGGATGTCAACAGCTTTGTTTATTCTTGCTCCTCCTGAAGTCAACAATCATCTCCTTAGTTTTGCTGCAATTTAAAGGTAGAGTCAGTCAGTCATTTTCTGTACCGCTTATCCAGTTCAGGGGCGGGGGGGGGGGGGGGAGCTAATCCCAGTTATTATAGGCGAGGGCGGGGTACACCCTGGACAGGTATTTAAAGGTAGAGTCCCCCCTTAAAATAAACGTTAGACTGGTGCAAGTGAAATCCATCTCAATCCGCACCTTTGGGCCTCTACTCACGTGGGGAGGTGAGTTTGTTAGCAGCCCCCTCTCTCCCTGTCTGTAATTTGCTTTTTACCTCTGCAACGAGGTAATGTTTTCGGTAGAGTTGGTTTGTCCGTCTATCAGAAACTTTAGGGAAAAAGTTTCGGACAGATTGACCTGAAGTCTTCACCATCCGTGTGTCTCAGTCCAAGGATGAACCCATTAACTGTTGGTGGTGATCCGGATCACCTTCTGGATCCAGGAATGTTCTGAAGGATTCTTTATCATTGTGAGGTCAGCCATGTTGGAAAGGCTGTTGATGAGGCGTTAGCGCCCCCTTGTGGCAGAAGTGTGCAGCTGCTACTGAGCACATGATGTCAGGATGCAGAAATGAAACTTGTGAGCAGCAGTGAGCAAGAGGAGAGAAGACTGTTGGACAGACTTCTAGCAGGTGAAGATGGTGAACTGTGTGCGTTTGTGAAGAACTGGAAGTAACTAGTTGTATTTCTGCTGAACAGGATGTTTATTTAGCCTTTCATGTTATTTAGCTGATCTGCTTATTCAGAAGTTTCCTCCATTCACCATGAGCCTTTTTATGCTATTAAGCTAGCTGACCTGTTACATGCCAGTTACTGAAACTATTAGCCTTGAACAAATATGCATGTTTAATCCTAAGTGGAAGGGATTTATTAGTAGTAATTAATACCTTGAGTGTATTTATTTTCTGAACGAATGTTCCTCATGGCTTCTTTGTATTTCTGTTTATAGACCACACTCACTTCCATCCACATTCACCTGAACTACCAAGAATTCCCCCTGTAAGCCTGGTGTTTGTTGCATTACTGTGCTGTTGTGATTCAGAGTGACCAGTAAAGACAGTTAACTGTACAAGCGAGTCCTGTGAGTTCTGACCGACACCCCATGGTGACCATTAAACCTCTTTACCAACGCCTAAACAGTCTTACATCAACATCACCCTGATAGGACACATTTCTGGAATTGTTACATATAACTCCATACAAATTGCCCGAGTGTTTGATAAAAATTACAAGAAAGAATCTCAATGAGTTCTAAGAATGTTTCCAAAGTTGATCCGGTCCAGAGAAAATTCAGGATACTATGATCCAGAACACACAAAGATAAGGGAGTCGGACTGCTTGGTGGAGGTCTGCACTCTCAGAGTGCTTTTCTAGTTAAAAATGCATTCAGTTTTTATATACAGTTGTGTGAAAAAGTGTTTGCCTCCTTCCTAATTTCTTACTTTTTTGCATGTTAGTCACACTTAAATGTTTCAGATCATCAAACAAATTTAAATGTGAGACAAAGATAACACAAGTAAACACAAAATGCAGTTTTTAAATAAAGATTTTTATGAGTAAGGGGGAAAAAAATCCAAACTTCCATGGCCCTGTGTGAAAAAAATGATTGCCCCCCTATTAAAACATAAATTAACTGTGGTTTATCACATCTTTGGAAAGCTGAGTTCAGTTTCTCTATCCACATCCAGGCCTGATTACTGCCACACCTGTTCTCCATCAAGAAATCACTTAAATAGGACCTGCCTGACAAAGTGAAGTAGACCAAAAGATCCTCCAAAGCTAGACATCATGCTGCCATCCAAAGAAATTCAGGAACTAATGAGAAACAAAGTCATTGAGATCTATCAGTCTGGAAAAGGTTCCAAAGCCATTTCTAAAGCTTTGGGACTCCAGAGAACCACAGTGAGAACCATTATCCACAAATGGTGAAAACATGGAACAGTGGTGAACCTTCCCAGGAGGGGCCGGCCGACCAAAATGACCCCAAGAGCACCCGGTGGGGTCGGCAGCTGCTGGTCTTGGTCTGCTGGTGCCTGGGCCCCGAGACCGTAGGGGGCTCCAGCTGGGGCCGCCCTCTGCTGCTCTCTAAGGGGATGCATGTCCATCCCTTTGGGGGGTGACTGGGGTCTGGGCCTCTGGGTGGCTGCTGGGGGCCTGGGTCTCGGGCCGTGCGGGCTTTCCTCCTCCTCGCAGAGATGAGTTTGCATCTGCACGACTGTATCACCATGGAGACCCTTTAATCTGCATGATGACACTGTGACACTGCTTCCCGTTGCTCTGACTAGGTTGTACCTCTTCTCTGCGTAGTTCTGCGTGTGTTTGTATGATTTGAGGATACTTAAGCCACCTGCAGGTCCTCCTGAGGGGGATTGTTAGTTTGTTTTCCAGCTGAGACCTTGGAATGTTGTTTAGGGTTTTCTGGATAGAAGCATCAGTGAACTGTGGAAGTCTAACCATTCTTTTTCTCTCCCCTCTCTCTCTCTCAATCTTCCTCACACCTTTCTTTCTGTTCCACTTTATATCATTGCTTTCATTTTTCTCTTGTCAAGCCCAGCAGTATGGTATGGAGTGCTGTTATGTTCAATTAAAGAAATAAAATGTATAAACAGGATATCAAGGGGAGCCTTGTGTTCATAAAGCTTCCCTTGGTAAAGCAAATCTGTTCAACACAATAAAGCAACCAGATAAAAAAAAAAAAGAAAAAGAAAGTTCTAGTTCCATTCGGTGACAAACGCAGCTCCACTCCTGTTGCCATGGTGACTCATCAAATCAAGGCTTCATTGATGCTGGCTTTTTTTTTTTTTTATCCTTGTGGCGCACGTGTGAAAGGATAACTTTATTTTTTTCCAACCTGGACCTTATTTCTAGCAGGGGAGCTTAACTTTCGTTTCTTTCAACCTGGATCTTATTTCTCCGAATTTGCACGTCCATTTACTCACCAGTAACATTTCTGCATCACTCTGACTCCTTTGGATGCTACTGTATCAAGATTAGTTGTAGATCCGTGTATGTCCATATAATGGACATAATGGGACAGAATGAATAGGCCTCTATATAAGACATTGGCCGCGTTTTCCAGATAAAATTTTTTTTTTGAATAAAAAAGGGGCAAAGGAATCTTTTCAAAAAAAAGGAACGAAAAGAAAGGCGCGTTTCAGAATGCTTTTTTTTGGCGTTTTTTTTTTTGAGAAAAATATATTATTTTAGATATAAAAAAAATCTAAAAAAAGATAACAACATCAGAGGGGGGGGGGAGAAAAGAAAAGAGGGAGGGGATAGAGATCGAGACAATTAATTTATTGTGTGGGTGAAATTTTGAGGTTGATATAGAGATTATATATATATATATATATGTGTGTAAGAAGAAAAAAAAATAAAAAAAAGAATGAAATAATTAGTAGTGAAAGAAAATATTTAAAGAGAAGATTATAGTATATTGTGTAATTGGGAAAATTGTGAAAAAAGGGGGAGGGGGAAAGGAAATAAAAAGATGACAAATAAAAAATGATAATTTGGAGGTTATTGGTTGAAGGAATGGAGGAAGGAAGGCCGGCAGGAGGGATGAAGAAAAGGGGGGGGTGAGAATGATGTTGATGAATAGTAGGAGAAGGGAAAGGGGGGGGGGTGAAAGAAAAAAAAAAAGAGGGAAAAAATTATTTTTTTGGAAAAAAAAAAAAAAATTATGAACTCCTGAAAAGAAAAAGAAAAAAAAAAAAATAAAAAAAAAAAAAAAAATTTTAAAGGGTTGTGTTGGGGGGGGGAGGAGATGGGGGAAGTAATGAAATATAAAAAACATATGATATATGATATGAACAAGGGAGGAAAGGGGAAGGGGTGGGGAAAATGGAGTGGAAAGGGAGTGAGGTGTGAGAAGGAGGGACGAGGGAGAAACAAAAGAAAAAAATCAAAAAAATGGTGAGGTGAAAAAAAGAAGAAGTGATGAAATGACTAATTTCTGGCTCACACATTCAAAGGTAGTCAAAGAAAAAAGGAAATGGAAAGAAAGAAAAAAAAATGATAGAGGAAGATAGGAGATTGTTAGATAATTATTGATCAATGAATAATGAAAGTGATAAGAAAGGTGTGAGAGGAGAGCGAAAGGAGAGAAAAGAAGAGGGGAAGGAGAATGTAAAGGAAAAGAGCATCATCAACTAAGGTGGTGTTGGTGGATGGCGAAGAAAATTGGATGAAAAGTAGGAAAGATGACAGAAGAGGGGATGTGTGGAAGGGGAAGGATAGAGTGAGGGAGGAGGGGGTGAAAAGAATAAAGAAAAATGAACAAATGGAAAAAGATATGAAAGACGGAAAAAGAATGGATAGAATATATATAGAGTATAATTTAAAGGATAATATTTTTTTGTAAATTTTATATATATAATAAAAATAATATAAATTAAAGAAGGGAAGGGAATAATGAGAAAAAATAAAAAAATAAAAACAATAAATTTTATTATAATATCTAAATAATATTTTTATTAAGATAAATATAAAAAAAAAAGAGAAGAAAAAAAGAAAAAATAAATAAAAAATAAATAAAATATAAGAATATATATTTATTTAAAAAAATTAATATTAATAAGATTATTATGGAAAATAATGAAAGATAGAGAGTGACCAAGGGGGGGGCAGAAGGGCGGTAAGGAGGGGGGAGGGGAAGAAGGGAGGAAAGAGGGGGATGGGAGAAAGGAAAAAGGAAAAGGGTAGGGAAGGGGGAAAGAAAGGAAAAAAAGAGGGAGAGGAGAGAAGCATTATCTGCAGCAAACTTCCTTAAAAACTCAAATCTTACCAAGTTTTCTAATTTCTAGTCAAAATATCTCATCACACTCGAAATAAGACAAAATCACCTAAAGAGAAGCATTTCAGTGAGATAAAGGAACTTGTCATCAGACAAATGCATCTTGTTTCAAGAAGTCTTAGAAGAAAATTTCACTTGTTCCAATGGCAGAATTATTATTTTTTTGCTTATTTTTTTGCTTTCTTTTTTTAGTTATTTCAAGAGTGGCCAAGATCTTTTTGCTTGTAATAAGCAGTTCAGTGTGTGTGTGTCGCAAACAAATGACTTCACAAAACTTTACTGTGACAACCTCACTCACACTGACCACCAGAGCTGAAGATGCCTCAGTTTCCCTCAATTGGGATGTGAACAAACTAAACTGGGATAGTGTGGTGGTGTCGGCCCAACGTAGGTACTAAGTAGGTGCTATTGTGAAAGGGGCATTAGAAACTGGTTGGGGGGTTCTGGGTGGCCTCTTCCTGGATGAATTTACATAAGAGAGGCTAAGTTAATTAGGCGTGACCGACCTGTGGGGGGCCAAGGTGAAAGAGCAATGGCAGAAAATAGGTTTAGTGTAATATTTTTTATTTTTATTAGCTTATAGATTTTGACATTACAATATTGCAAAGCATGCTGCACCATGTAAATAATACATAAATGTTGATATAAATGAAAAATATAGTTTTTATCATTTTTGCTTGGGTGGCCAGCCAATCCTTTGTTAAGGGTGGCTATGGCCACCCCTGGCCACCCCTTGGGGGCACCATTGATTTCTAGGAATTTATACGTGCATTTACTCACCGGTAAAGTTTCTGCATCACTTTGAGTCCTTCGGAAGATATTATGTTGAGTCGCCCTTCGGAGTAAATCCTGTAATAATGGCGGAGACGGGGCAGCCTCTCTATACGACATTATCTGCAGTACAACTACTTAATTTTAAAAATTTAAACAATTTTTGCAATATTCAGTAAAATTGGGTTCACTACCCCATACGCTATGATTAATTAACAGCTTTGAATAAATAAATATTATTCTACATCAGCTGTGAAGGTAATGGGGCTGAAAAACATCCTCCAATCATCTCTGCATTCCTTAACTTTTTCATTTGTCTACCGGCTCGTCAATCACTTTTACTTCCGTAGTAAGAAAGGGTAATAGGCGAGACTGATCAATGAGAGTGATTTATTGGCGAGAGTAATGCTGTGACCTGGAAGCTGCACGCACTCATCTGACGTTTCCAGCAGGTAGCTAACATCATTCTGCTAACAGTTACAATGTCGTTGTCTGAACATTGCTGTTTACTTGTGTTTGTGACATGATGGAGAATCTGTAGCTGATGTCTGCTGAACACCGGAGTGGCTCGTGAACGTTGTTCTGTGCTCGGAGAAGGCAGCTGTGAATCTAGCAGGTTGGTCTTGAACATGCGCTTTATTCAAAAACACGCTAACAGTCTCTGCTTTCTGAATTGCAGAAACATCTTCTATAGAGCCTTTCAGTAGAATGAATGAATGAGTACTATTGTCCTGTGAGTCCAGATTTAACTTTGTGTTAGTTATCAGGGTTCTACACACTTTTCGGGGCCGTGTGTTCACGATGTGCGCTTCCGTAGTACAGCTGAGATGATCAGCTGCTACCAGACAACAACAAAAACACAATTTTTAAAACTCTGAACTCACAGGACAATAGTACTCATTCGTTCGTTCATTCTACTTAAAGCATTGATGAAATGAAGGAGTTTTACTGCAGATAATGTCTGATAGAGAGGTGGCCCCGTCTCCGCCATTATAATGGAGGAAAACCGAAGGGCGACTCAACGAAATATCTTCTGAAGGACTCAAAGTGATGCAGAAACTTTACCAGTGAGTAAATGCACGTATAAACTCCTAGAAATAAGGTCCAGGTTGGAAAAAAAGAAGGTTATCCTTGAAAGCCCGGGTCTGACTACCCTCAGTTGACTGAACTGAGTGAACTCGGCTGTTCTGGAACCAAAAACCAAGTTTCCTATCTCAGAGTGGATCAACTCTGAGTTCAGGGTTAGACTCGGTGTTTGTTGAACCTGCTTTGTGAAACAGACCACTGGACAGGTCCCCAGTCTGTCGCAGGGCACTTTTCATTGTCTCATTTTTTAAAATTAATTTCACGCTATTTGATGGAACAAAAGCAGAATCGGCTTCAGATAATGGCTAAAGAAAATCAGCAGCTCATGTTGGCCACAGATGTTGGAAACCATCGGTCCCTATTCCACAGCAGTTAAATAAAAGAGAGAAAATAGAATTAAAATGTGCTACCTTTCTGTCATCTACGTGGATTTTGTGTTGCAGTTGAGTGAATTATTGTCTGCGACTGAGAACTCTGCCTTGCAGGCTGCACTGCATCATCCTGAGTATAATACCTAACATGGTGGGCTGTGCATGCTTGTGTCTCTCGGGTTGCTGTCAGACCTGACACAGGCTACGCTGTCAACCAGATTACCCCTGCACGGATGTGCGAAGGTGTATCCAATGCTTGGTGTGCAGGACCACTCATGCAAGTGACAGAACAAAATATAGGGATTATGTTCATATCTAAAGCTGGTTCTGAACAGCTCTACCAAGCTTTGATCCGGCAGAATTCATTTGTTTTCCTCAGTGCTGATGTTTTACAGAGAGCCAGGTGAAATTTGTGTGGGCTTGATATGACAGTTGTTGGTTAAGCAAGAATGCACTTGGTTGTAAAAAATGACTTAATTTAAATTCATGCAGATTCTTGTTACATGTAAACTAGCTTCTATTAGAAAATCTCTGATGGGAACATTTAGCTTCATTGAACAGAAACAGAGTGGGGATCAAATTGAAACACAAAGTTTAAAGAAAATGTTTCACAGGTAAACCGTTAATCTGCTGGTGGCTTCTACAAATAAGCTGACATTTTCACTTATCTTTCATTTCTGCTCTCTTGTTTCTGGAACTTATCCGTTCCAGCAAGCTGAATGACATCCCGGCTGCTGAGACGGATAAGTTTGCTTTACCAAGGGGGACGTAATGGATTTAAAGAGAGTGCTTTGTGGATATAAAGCTCTCCTCATCACCTGAGTATTATCATGTATTTCTTAACTTAATTATTACTGAAAAATGTTAATGTTGGATGTCATTGAATTTTCTTCATTTTCATGACAGGAAAACTGAGGTACTGCTATTTGGTCCCAGTGATGCCTCCAAGGGTTGCGCTGACCTGGGATATTTAAGGGGTTACCTAAAACCTGCAACAATAAACCTTGGGGTGCACATAGACAGTAATCTTAGACTAGATACACAAATCAGCTCAGTGGTAGTGTCTACTTTCTTTCAGTTAAGGCAACTGTCAAAAATAAAAGCCTATCTTTCTCATCATCACTTTGAGATTTTAATCCATGCTTTCATATCTAACCGTTTAGACTATTGTAATGCACTCTACGTTGGGCTCAGCCAGACCTCCCTGGATTGGCTGCAGCTGGTCCAGAATGCTGTAACTGGTTCCACAGTCTTGGTGCAGCTACACAAAAGGCAGGGTCACCTCTAAGTTTCCTCTTGGTTGAAGGGACGGTTAGAAGTGACCAGTCAGCTGACCTGAGGGAACGTGAAGGGGTGTACGGATTGATAAGGTCTGACAAGTACTGTGGGGCGAGGTTATGGAGGCACTTAAAAACAAATAAAAGAATTTTAAAATCAATTCTGAAACGAATGGGAAGCCAAGACCGGAGTAATGTGCTCTCGCTTTTTAGTGCCTGATAAAGTCGAGCTGCAGAGTCTTGCTCACCATGAGGGTAAGACTCTGAGCACTTTTTTAATATCTCAAATGCAGCCGGAGATCAGGAAGGCTTCTCGTTTCCCCCCAACTTTCATATAATGGAGTTCAGCGGCGACTGAACCAAAAAGGTCCATAAAAGTCCACAAAAACATGTCAATCATTCCTCCATACTGCTCGTCCAATGTAATCCAAGTGTCCTGAGTGGGTAGCGTCCAGAATTTTACTGGAAACAACGTCATTTATAGATTTATTGAGCCTAAACAGTAGAACATCTTACTTTCGCGAACCACGCATATGCGTGTTCACGAAACTACGGAAGCCTCGGCATTCAGAGCCTACTCTGCCAATAATGCAGGCGTAGAAGAATAAATTCACTGTTTACATTGTGCTAAGAGCAACAGAGCTGCAGACAAACCGGGACAAACACAAGAGGGTCCAAGACGGGTTGATATTGATTTAAAACAAAGAAAGAAAGAAAAAGAGAACGCACAATCTGGTCTGCCGCGGCTTCCGTAGTTTCATGAACGCGCATTGGCGTGCTTGCAGGAGATGTGATGTAGTACAGATGTAGTACTGAAGTAGTACTGTTTAGGCTCAAAAAATCTACTAAATGATGTCGTTTCCAGTAAATTCTGGACGCTACCCACTCAGGACACTTGGATTACATTGGACGAGCAGTATGGAGGAATATTGACAAGTTTTTGTGGACTTTTATGGATCTTTTTGGCTCGGACCCTGGCGAACTCCATTATATAAAAGTTGGGGGAAACGAGAAGCCTTCCTGGCTGCATTTGAGATATTAAAAAAGTGCTCCAGAGTCTTGCTCACCATGAGGGGAAGTGGAAAATAAAGTTACATCATTCTGTGGGTGAACTATTCCTTTAAGGCAGTTGTGAAGGCAAAGGGGTCCAACCCGGTACTAGAAAGCTGTACCTAATAAAGTGGCTGGTGAGAGTATATTCATAAAGCTCCCCTTGGCAAAGCAAATCTGTTCAACACAATAAAGCAGCCAGATCATCATTCTGCTGCTACGATACTGGACAGGACAAGTTAGAAAAAGAGAGAGAGAGAAAAAAGAACTGCTCAGAAAAGTATGTGATTTCAATTTAATGTGATTTCGGATCCACGATCAATACGAAACTATATTAAATGATATTACATGTGATAAACAAGGTTGAAGGGCATAACAATCTCCCTGTGTCATATCTGTCCACCGCACAGCTATAAACATGGATTTTGTTGTGAAAATGTGTCAGAGGAATTTCAAAATGAAGCCATTTTCAAAACAAAAGTGGGTTTGATATTGATTTGTTGCCGATTTTGGGATTTTGGATTGATTACACCACCAGGAGGAACACCAGAGACCACGTTGCCCTCTCCGCATCTTCGCCAGCGGTTTTGTGAAGCAAGGCATCAGCTCTGATCCCATCCTGGAGATTCCCCGTCTCTCCCTTCTGCAGAGAGATCCCTGTCTCTCAGATCTCAACCTGAGACTCCTGAACAGCTTCTTCCCTCGGCTGTCAAAGCACACGTGTTACTCCCCAGCTGACACCTTTCGTAAGATGCTGGGCACGTATGTGCTGCGAGTGGCATTTCTTTTTCAAGCCTACAGCTATTATTTGCCGTGAGTGTTCTTTACTAAAGGTCAAACACCGCTCTGCTAAGCGGTGGGGTTGCATGAGTGTGTATTTACATGTAGGTGTGCATTTCTGATTGTGTATCCTTGCATATCTGTGGGAGCACCTGTGTGGCGGGAAAGAGACCAGGACAAACACTGCTCTGGAATATTGATATTATTGATGTCCTCATTCTGTCAGTGAGAACATCAAATAGCACTCTTGTTGAGGAAGATGATGTACCATTTTACTTTTATTCATACTGTAAAACAAGCAACATACAACACCAGGTTACATGACAGTAGCAATGTACCGAAACCGCAAAACCAAACAGGTTTACAGCTTTTATTTTACTTGATGTGGTTTCTGAACTATGAACTTTAGTTGGTTGCAGTTTTAAAAGATAACAAAGTGAATATAAAAACACACACTACAAAGGATGATCCTCATTATCAAACAGTACAAAACACAGCAAGTAACTTTCACCACTAACAAATACAGCGTAAATACACCAGACTGCATCTTGGTCTGTTTGTTGGCAGGTTCATGCAGTGATGCAGGTGGAGAAGGACAGCAGCTGTTACACACAAACTAAATCATTCCTAACTTCCCATTTCTGAACGGTTTTAAGGATGGATCCCGAACCATATTTGTGGCTTTATTTGTGATGTTTTTCTTATCAGACCTGGTAGATTATTTTTTTAAAGGTGCCATGGTTTTGGGGGTGTAATATGATGTGTTGTGCACTGATGAGGTCATGTGAAGGCAGGTACACACGACAGGAAAATCAGCCTGATTTTTGTCCCGATCTTCCCCTTACGATCAAAGCCAGCAAAGGTCCGATTGTCGGATGTTTGCAAAAAACATCGCATCTGATCTTCTCGTGGTGTGATGTGAGTTACGAGTGATTTTGTTCGATCCGATCTGCCGGAAGGCCTTGGAAGGAGAGACCGTAGATAATGAACATGTTTAATATTTGAGACTAGAAATCCTGGTGTGTGTGGTGATCCGAGAGGACCCGAACACGCACAGAGTTCACAGCTGTGCAAAATCAAAAACGCTGCTCTCATTGAGAAATCACGTGAAGGCTCCCGGAAAAACAGCCAATCACAACGCAAGAGCTAACAGCTGACTAACAGCTGACTGACGGAAAAGGAAGTAAACACAAACAAAGAGCACATAGCCATTAGCTTACAGTCCTGCTCTCCAAGCTATCTAATGTTTGTGGCCATTTTTATTCACCTCCAACTTGCGGTCATACAGCCACATTCTTATTAGCCTACTGTATGACTTTTTCCACAATGTTATTTTCTATGTATGTGTTTTTTATCCACAATGTAAGAGGCTGAAAAGCCCGCTACGTTTGTTTATGCTAAAGTCTCGTCACTGAAGTCTCGTCACGAAGTCTCGCCGCGGAGTCCCCCTCTCGTTTGATATCGCGAGATTTGGGATGTTGACAGTGAAGGAGCCGATTCTCTGCTGACGAATCAGTTAGTGTGGGGGGTTCTCCGTCCTGTACACCCCACACTATATGATCAGAAGAGGCAAATCTTGTGTGATTTGTCTTTTGTAATCATCAAGTGTGTGGTCTCTACATCTATGAAGGTCTCAGAAATCCTGTAGTGTGTACCTAGCTTAAATGTCAGAGTGAGCATCAAAGTCCCTGTTCATGGATGGTCAGCTTTATTTCATTGTTCAAAAACAGTTGAATCAGACAGCAGCTCATCATTCAACGTAGTTTCATCCTGTTACTTTAGGGCTGGGCGATGAACCGAAAATTTACCGACACCGACATTTCGGTATGTTCGGTGCTGCGGCCCCTTTAAGAAAGCCGACAGTGGAATTGCTGCATGGGACATTTTTGTTCTCTCAAACTTGCCGTAGTTTCTTGTAACATGACATTCCTGCACTGGAGCTTCGTGTTTTTCATAATCTTTTGCATGTTTTCTGTACAACATGTGTCTGTAAATGATCAGTGACGTTTATTTGATGTCAGTGAAAAGTGATAAACGTTTGAAGTGATGTTGTTTGTGTTAAACGTTTTGACAATGGTAGTGATGCTAATTGTGTTAAGTTAGCATTCATGCTAATCGATAGTCAGGTCCATCACCTGGCATTGTGCCAAAGAAAGCGCACTGCGTGCGTAATATTAGACCGTCCTCACCAGCGTGTCCTTATCCACGTCCTGAAACTGGCCTCTTCCTACGACCCACAGAGAAACCTGCTGCATCGTTTTTATTTATAGTTATTATATGAAGAGTTCATTTGCAAAAACAGACAAACATCACTGTGGAAAAACGGAGTTAACTGCTTCTGTTGATGTCCGGCACAAACCTCCTATCTCCATTTTACATCATTAAAACCCTCTACTTCATGTGAGCTTGATTTGATGAAAACATTCAAAAAGTAAATAAAGAGTTATTTGCAAAATCAGTTAACTCCATTTTTTCTATTCTGTCTAATTTTGCAAATGAACTCTTCATATTTATCTGTTTTTTATTTGCCTCATATTATATCTCTGGAACTAACATCTCTCTGTCAGGATGAATTTCATTTTGCGTTTACCACATGCCGTTCTAAACTTTCCCTGGTGCAGGAATAGTGCAGCTAAATCCTCATTTAAATCCTGCTGTTTGCGCCTGTTACAGATTGCGCGTGTAATCTTTGTAGATCACCCGCAAACGCTGAAGAGACAGCGCACGCTATTTATGAGCGAGGCAAAGAGATTAGCCTCGCAATCTTTTTCTACAATTTTTGCACTTTTACACGCTGCACTTTACTGGTGAAGAACAAAGAAAATGCCAGGATGAAGCGCTGAGCTTCCGTCTGTCCTTTCCTCAACCCAGCCCAAACCTTACACTGGTGATAAAAATGTGTTTGTGATGATCTCATAATATACTTTTATATTGTTATTCATGTTTATCAGCCACATTTTACAGGTTCAGTCTGTTAAAGGCAGGTGGATTTGGTTTAGTAATTAAATAAATAAACCAAAAATTTGATAATTCCACTAATACAGTGTTAAATATGAATGGATCCTGGACCAGTTTGGACTGAAACATTGGGCCCCATCATGAAAAAGGTTGAGAACCGCTGGTTTAGAGGATGAAGAATCCTCCGTCATCTTCAGCAGCTTGTGCAGCATCTTTTCTGGACCATCATCTCCAGCAGATCCAGAGTTCCCCCCCAGCACAGAACCAGCTCTCTGGATCAGCTTTAGCCTCTTCAGGTCTCTGGTTCTGATGCTGCTGCAAAGCTGAATGCACTTTCCACAACAGACTTGTAGAAGACGTGCCGTATCAGATCTGTGATGCTATACGCCATATGTAAAAGATCAATAAGAAACACTAAAAAATAACCTTAATAACACTTTGTCTGGCTCATACAAAATGAAATGACAAATGACTGCCAGGTCAGAAACATTAAGCTTCCAGCCAAACATTACACAATATAAACATTTTATTAAGCTGTTTCACATTATTCCAGTCTTACAGAGATGGAGAGGGAATGCAGTGGAGCTGCAGCGAGGAACAGGGAAACTTTTTGGGATGTGACATTACACAGACACATTCTTGTGTTTTCATGATGACAAGATGGAAAAAGTGGTTGTTTACCAGTTCAGTGACAATTCCACCAACACGACAAATTACAAGCCAGCCAGCCTGGACATCATGGAGAAGAGCTTCATGCGGTCAACATAAGCAGTCTTAATCCAGCTGAGCAGAGGGCATCTGGAGTGGACCACAACAAAATATCTGTCCCACACCCAGCAAGACCAGACAGGAGGCTGGTCTTCATGTCAGATGTCCCACATCTGCTGAAGTCCTTATATGCGGACAAACATTTACAATGGGCTATATGCCCGGCTCCACTACTTCCTGAATTTCAGACAGCACCTTTGCTTCCTGTCTGTTGTGACTGGACGAACTGATTAACCCAGGTGTGTCTGACCTCAGTAACTGGCCAGACACACCTGGAGTAATTAGTTCAACCAGTAATGAAAGACAGGAAGCAAAGGTGCTGTCTGAAGTTCAGGAAGTAGTGGAGCCGGGCATATAGCACATTCCACCGAGACAGCAGGAGAAAGGAGCCTCCCTCATGATGAAGCTCGAGAAGGAATGGCATCGAAAATTGCTCCAAACCTGTAAAAACCAAAACAAAATCCCCAAAAGAAAAACCTTCAGCCCGGTCATGTTGAGAAAATGAAAGCTGGGAGCTGCGGTGAATGTCAGGAAGTCGGCGAGCGCAGGTCTGAAATACCTGGTGGAGCTGGAGCAGCGACCTCCATCTACCCTGACAGAGGAGGAACCACTGGTTGGACATCACGTCCTTTCATCACCCCGGGAGGAGTACAACATGCCCACTGAACCCCTGCAAGAACAGATACAACTCTGTCATGGGCTTAGGATCAGTCAGACTGGCTGCAGGACACCGGTGAACACATATTATGATGCAACATCTAGTTTTACATACCCTCCATAAGACAAGCTGGACCATGGACACGTTTGCTGCTCAGACGTTCGCCTCTGATACAAAGATGAGTACATGAACTATATCAGATATATTAAAGAAGAGGACTGGAAAATCCTTATGTGTGTATATATATATATATATATATATATATATATATATATATATGTTTATAAAAACTTGCCAATAACTGCCATAAATTTGTAAGAAATTATTACAGACTCAAAGGATGACTTGACTAGCGTGGATCTTCTGTAGCTTTTCTCTAAGCAGACAGTAACACGGCTCTCTGGGATAGTTTCAGACATGTACTGGCCAGTGTAGATTACAGAATCATACATAGCATTATTATCAAGATTAATACAATATGACATTAACTTCCAAGTAATTTCTCCTGTGATTACAGCGCAGCAACCTCCACACTCGGCCTACAGGTACATTAGTTCCAGCAGCTAACTTTTACTGTTGCAGCTGATTTTACTCACCAAACAGATACAATCTCAACCTGGGTATCCTCTCATCTTGTGATTATTATATTGAACTTTTATGTTGCATGCAATACATAGCTTACCTGTAAACACAAATATCTGCCAGAACCCCTTTACATTTCTGTCTGGGATGTTTCATACAGGAACTGGTCCCAGCAGATACACAGCCCTGGTTTGCTCACTTTGGGGGGGGGACCTCTGGAAGGTGAAGCAGGGAAAAAACATGCTTCTCATTGCTATATCTTATGTGGTAGAGTTTACTGGTGTTTATATTACTGGAGTCAGGCTCACATTAGCAAGTAGCTGGCTTATCACACAGTTAATAAAAAAAAAAAGCCACATGAAATAACCCAGTTGGCTTCATTTGTTACAGAAAATTCAGCTAGTGCTTCAAAATGCCAAGAGATGTAGTCATGTCAGCCTCTTACTGCAGAAAATGCTTCTGAAACAATGAGAATGATTATCAGTCACGCTGGAACTGAAACTATCGGCAGCTCCATGTGGCTTCTGTGAAGCATCGCTACTCTCGTTGCAGTTCTCTGCAACCGTTGAACCAATAAGAGAGCAGGTTGCGTTTGAGGAACAGCTGTGATTGCGTTATTTTGCTTTTCACTGTTCAGGGCTCAGAAGGGTCATGCAACAGATGGTTTGCAGTCATGTGACCTGCTAGGAGGCGTGGCATGCAGAAGAACGTTGAGGATGACGGTGTGCAGGGACTCTCTGCTGACAGACCAGAGAATAGTCATTTAAATCACCTGTCAGTTGCAGAAGTAAGATGGAAGTTGGATGGAAGTGTTAGAGAAGTGACTGCCACTAAACACTGCCATGCCCCCGCCCAGCTGCCATTCAGCCCCATTTACATCTACGTGCTGGGTTCCCACACGTCCTGGAAAACCTGGAAAATGATTGAAAATTTTTCCAGTCATGGAAAGCACATGGAAAATTAGAAAAGGAGTAAAATTTCCAGGAAAAACTTGAGTTATTTTGGAAAGTGATTTTTCCACCCTCTGCTTCGTCTCTGCTTCGTCTCTGCTTCGAGTCTGCTTCGAGTCTGCTTCGTCTCCACTTCGTTCCTGCTTCAAGTCTGCTTCGGGGCTGCTTCGTTGTTGCTTCGTTGTTGCTTCGTCTGCTTCGTCTCTGCTCCAAGTCCGCTTTGTCTCTGCTGCGTCTCTGCTCCGTCTCTGTTTCGGCGCTGCTCCGTCTCTGCTTCGAGTCTGCTTCGTCTCCGCTTCGTCCCTGCTTCGAGTCTTCTTCGTGGCTGCTTCGTTGTTGCTTCGTCTTTGCTTCAACTGCTTCGTCTCTGCTTCGGCGCTGCTCTGTCTCTGTTTCGGGGCTGCTCCATCTCTGCTGCGTCTCTGTTTCAGTGCTGCCCCGTCTTTGCTTCGTTTCTGTTTTGGTGTTGATCCGTCTCTGCTGTGTCTCTGCATTGTCTCTGTTTCGGCGCTAGTCTGTCTCTGCTACGTCTCTGCTTCATCACTGCTTCGTCACTGCTTCGTGATTGTTTTGTCACTGCTCCGTCTCTGCGTCATCGTCTTGTCATTGCTTAGAGTCTTCTTTGTTGCTTCGTGTCTTGCTTCGTCGCTGCTTTGTTGTTGCTTCGTCGTTGCTTTGTCGTTGATTCATCATTGCTTGGTCGCTGCTTCATCTCTGCTTCATTTCTGTTTCATCTCTGCTTTCTGCTGCGTCTCTGCTTTTCTGCTGTTGCTTCGTCTTTGCTTCGTCCCTGCTTTGTCTCTGCTTTGTCATTGTTTTGTCACTGCTTCATGTCTGCTTCCTCGTTACTTCGTGTCTGCTTCGTTGTTGCTCCGTCCGCTTAGTCTCTGCTTAATTTCTGCTGCGTCTGTTTTGGCGGTACTATATCTCTGCTTCGTGTCTGCTTCATCGTTGCTTCGTCCCTGTTTCGTCTCTGCTTCATCATTGTTTTGTCACTGCTTTGTGTCTGCTTCGTCACTGCTTCGTTGCTGCTTCGTCTCTGCTTTATTTCTGCTTCGTCCCTGTTTCGTCTCTGCTTCGTCATTGTTTTGTCACTGCTTTGTGTCTGCTTCATGTCTGCTTTGTCCCTGCTTCATCGTTGCTTCGTCCCTGTTTCGTCTCTGCTTCATCATTGTTTTGTCACTGCTTTGTGTCTGCTTCGTCACTGCTTCGTTGGTGCTTCGTCCCTGTTTCGTCTCTGCTTCGTCATTGTTTTGTCACTGCTTCGTGTCTGCTTCGTGTCTACATCCTCGTTGCTTTGTTGATTCTCTGGTTGAGAATCCGTCACCATACACCTCTGCCAGAAGCACCGACAGTTCTCACTTAAACAACTGCTGTTCAAACAGAAATGACTGAAATAGAATAATTTCCTCTCATTTAAAGGTAGAGTCCGAAGTTAACTCCCTGAAAATAAACGTCAGGCTTGTGCCAGTGAAATCCATCTCAAACCGCGCCTTTGGGCCTCTACTTGCATGCAGTGGTGCGTTTGAATGCAATTCCTTCTCCCCTTACCTGTAATTCGCTCTTTCGTTTTGTTCTGGTCTGGTCAGGACGTTTTTGGGTGGAGATTTCTGTTTATATCTCCAGCCAATGACAGAGCTAAGGACATGATGCTGTGTGGGAATAAGCTCATGATTGGAGCAGGCACCAGTCATCAAACTCTCGAAGGAAAAAAAAAGAAAGAAAGGAAGAAAAACGACGGATGCACCGAAGAAAAGATAGGAGCTTGAGATAGTGCACGTTGGAAAACCAGGGTTAATATTGGTTTGGCTTTTAGCCGCTTCTGAGCTCTGAAGGAGTCATTGACGCTAGGGATGCTCCGATCCGATCCGATATTTGATGTTTCGATACCTGCCGATACCGATCCAATACCGATACAGAAAAAGGAGGAAAAAAAACAGCATGGTACTGTTTGACGGCACACCTCGTTGTGTGAAAACAGACTGGGATCTTTCTTTTGTGCAAGGCAACATCAGACTTGGCTTTAAAATATTTTTACCTGTTTTTTTTTAAAAAGGAGATAAATGTACAGAATTACTTATTTAACAACTTATTTAACAACACACACAGCAATATGAAATAAACTTTAACAATCTTAGAGCAGCTTCACAAGCTTGCTCACATGCGTAAAAATATAACAAAACATCCTGGTTCAGTCAGTGCAGCTAAATAAATGCAAAATAATATAGTAATAATAAAGGAGCTGAAATTGAGAAAAAAAAAATCTCCACTAGTTTGGTTGGTAGATAAATTCAAAACAGCAAATCATCTTTTTAAAATGGTTTAGTACTATTATGAAAATAGAAATAAAAGATCCACGACAAAAGCAGCTGAATAAACAAACGCTTCATCAGAGTTTTAACATGAAGGTCATTTCTAAACAGCGGATTGGATAAAAAAAAAAAGTGTCTCCCACACTGCACCGGATGCCATGTCCAAAAAGATTTAACAGTATTTTCTACTTTCTCCGCGATCTGTCGGCACCCGCGGGATTTTTGCCTGTAAAATGTGGAAACCAAACCGCCGCAGGATTGTTGTTTGAGCAGCGACAGAAAGAGACACGGCAGCCTGCTAGCAGCTAGCAGCTGCGACTCTGGCATTGTAAACAAACAGCCTCCACTGCTGCATCGGCAGCACGTGATGTCACTTAAAAGGGCGGCATAGAAATACACTAAATAGATCTGCACCTACAGATCAGCTCATGTTTATCGATACCGATTTTTACCGATCTAGGATTTTTTTTCTATATCGGAGCCAATCCTGATCTGAAGATCGGATTGGTGCATCCCTAATTGAAGCTTAATAGGCTGAAGAATGAGGCGGCCATTAGCCTGAGGGGGAGGGGCTCAGTTTGAATACTGTTGTTTGCAAACAGAAACGCTGCGGGGACCTCGGACTCTACCATTAACTTGTTTTAACCCCAGGTTTAGAAATGGAGTGCAATGAATGTGTAAATGAAAAAAGGTAAAACATACTTCATATTTATTTTACTGAAAAACTAAAAAGGGCCAATCTCATTTCTATTTTTTTACCCCTTGCCACTTAAAACAGAGCAACAAGGTGTAGGGCTGAAAGTCCCCCCTACAAACTGGGACCCCCCCCTTCAACAATCACATACGTCATCAGTGATCCCATCGGGTTATGTAAGCAGATGGACGCTGAGCTGTTGCTGGAAATCTGGAGAAATCAGCCGTCTACAGCTGAACGTTACCAGGCTGTTAACGTTCAGTCCAATCTGTGATGACATTCCTGCTTGAGTTGTATCCATGAAGACCAGCAGCGATGTTGTTGAAGTTTTTATTGATCATCTATCAGTGTAGATTATCAGGGCTGCCTACAGAGTACCGCTGGTTTCCAGCCTGGTACTAAACATTTTCTTCGATGTGCATTTTACAAAGAAAATTATGTTAAACATTTAAACAACATTAAACTAGACAACACAACAGTTGACATACATTGTAAATAGGGGTGTAGCGATTTAAAGATTCATGGTTTCTCATTCGCTTTCAAGTCACTGAAATGAATCGGATCACATCGTTCCAAATGAACCAATGTTATCCATGAATTGAATCAGAAACCATGATCATGATATGAATCAAATTGTTGTTAACTGAATCTTTACACCCCAACTGTAAAATTTATCTACAGAGAAAATATTTACATTTGTGGATGTTTTTGGACTTGTCATACCCCTCTGTTGTTAGTAAGGATGCACAATATAATCGGCCCCCTATCGGTATCAGCCTATATCAGCCTTAAAACGGAGAATCGGATATCGGCCACCCCACTGATATTTAACCGATCAGCCTGCTGTTTCCAAAGTCAAACAAAACCAAAAACTTCTTTTTTACAGGCTTTAAAGCTTCTAAAAACAGTTTCTTTTAGGATGTTCTGTGTAAACAGAGTTTATACACTGTAATTTGGGTAAATGACCAAATATCCCCTGATTTTGGGTTTTGTTTTGTTTTGTTTTTCTTCTCCCTGAGAAGAAAATCCAGGTTGTTCTAGGATATAACACACATATCCTATTTTTTAGCAACTGTCATTAAGTTTGACTTGTTCTACATAACACAAGTTGAGGTATTTTTCGAATTTTGCACAAGGAAATATATTACATAATTCATTTTTCAGTTTGAATATCAGTATCGATGTTGGTTATCAGCCACATGAGTTTTGAAATATCGTCATATCAGCCAAAATTCTAATATTGTGCATTCCTAGTTGTAAGTGTGTACTAAAACCCTTTGTTTGAAGGGGTATATACCAGTGACATGTGGTCTGGTGAGGCAGTGCCTCATCTGTCATCGTGATAAAAGAGAAATATATATATATATATATATATATATATATATATATATATATATATATATATATATATATATATATATATATATATATTTAAAAAATCATTATTATCTTCCACTGAGCTGTAATAGAAATGTGTGGGTTTTTTTGTCTTTGTTTGTATGACTACTTTTTTTAATGCTGTGCTTCATCCACCTTACTAGATGGAGGATTGTTTTTCAAGAATATTACTATATTGTTTTTGTATGTTTATCTGTATGTGTTGAAATGTAGCTGCCTAAGGTAATATTTTTGCTCTGAAATTACACTTGTCAAAGCGGTACATCACAATAAGTTAGGTTTTTAAACAGAGGGTTTCATGTCACTATTAGGCACATAATTCCCGTTATGGCACAACCAGATAACTGTGTTATGTTCAGTAGTTTTGAAAATACAGTAGACATAAAAAACAACCTAAATAAATGTCTGTATCTCACCTTAAAAATTCACTGCTGTTAAGATGCCTCCTGTTGTTTCTGACACGCCCACTCCACAACATCCCAGCACTCTCATGCTCTGGTGGGGCGGAGCTCAGTAAGTGAGGGGGAGGAGCTTTGTGGTATTGTAAGTACTTTTCGCTGCATGATCAGTTCAGGAAGCATGATCCGTAACGTCAGCTCATCTGCACATGTGCAGAAAGGAATACTTCCAGGTCGCGGTTGAATCTGACGGATTTAGGAAAATAATGTCCTGAAAATATAACTCCCATCCTTAATAATAAAAATAGTAACAGATGGGGGGACGAACATCATTGATTTTGAGGTGATGAATCCTGGACTGAAATCAAAATGGGTGCAGATGTTTTCATATCTTTGTATATATACAAATATATATATATGTATATATATATATATATATATATATATATATATACACACAAGGGGTGGACAATGAAACTGAAACACTTGGTTTTCTACCACAATAATTTATTAGTATGGGGTGGGGCCTCCTTCTGCAGCCAATACAGCGACAGTTCGTCTTGGAAATGACATCTACAAGTCCTGAACAGTGGTCAGAGGGATTTTAAGCCATACTTCTTGCAGGATAGTGGCCAGGTCACTACGTGATGCTGGTGGAGGAAAACGTTTCCTGACTCGCTCCTCCAAAACTCCCCAAAGTGGCTCAATAAAATTTAGATCTGGTGACTTTGCAGGCCATGGGAGATGTTCAACTTCACTTTCATGTTCATCAAACCAATCTTTCACCAGTCTTGCTGTGTGTATTTGTGCATTGTCATCCTGATACACTGCACCGCCTTCAGGATACAATGTTTGAACCTTTGGATGCACATGGTCCTCCAGAATGGTTCAGTAGTCCTTGGCAGTGACACGCCCATCTAGCACAAGTCCTGGGCCAAACGAATGCCGTGATATGGCCGCCCAAACCATCACTGATCCACCCCCATGCTTCACTCTGGCCATGCAACAATCTGGGTGGTACACTTCTCTGGGGCTTCTCTACACCGAAAACTCTCCCGGATGTGGGGAAAACAGTAAAGGTGAACTCATCAGAGAACAATACATGTTTCACATTGTCCACAGCCCAAGATTTGTGCTCCTTGCATCATTGAAACCGACGTTTGGCATTGGCACGAGTGACCAAAGGTTTGGCTATAGCAGCCCGACCGTGTATATTTACCCTGTGGACCTCCCGATGGACAGTTCTGGTGGAAACAGGAGAGCTGAGGTGCACATTTAATTCTGCCGTGATTTGGGCCGCTGTGGTTTTATGTTTTTTGGATACAATCCGGGTTAGCACCCGAACATCCCGTTCAGACAGCTTCCTCTTGCGTCCACAGTTAATCCTGTTGGATGTGGTTCGTCCTTCTTGGTGGTATGCTGACATTACCCTGGATACTGTGGCTCTTCATACATCACGAAGACTTGCTGTCTTGGTCACAGATGCGCCAGCAAGACGTGCACCAACAATTTGTCCTCTTTTGAACTCTGATATAATGTTGTATGCATTGCAATGTTTTGAGCAAAACTGTGCTTTGACTCTGCTAATTGAACCGTCACACTCTGCTCTTACTGGTGCAATGTGCAATTAATGAATATTTGCCACCAGGCTGGTCCAATTTAGCCATGAACCCTCCCACACTAAAATGACAGGTGTTTCAGTTTCATTGTCCACCCCCTGTATATATGTATATATATATATATATATATATATATATATATATATATATATATATATATATATATATATATATATATGTATCCATAAGAAAATAGTTTATTGTTTAGTTTCCCTTCACATCTTTTTATGTTAGAATACTGCAATAATCCTCTAATCCTATTTAACAGCTACAGGAACTGCCCTGACAACAGACACTTTCTGTGGACGTCTAAATTGAATTTGCTATTAAAATCTGTGTAATCTAAAATCTAAAATGTCATTATTCGTATCCATGAAGTGAACGATGGCCCAAACTATTTTTTCCTCCCAGTCCCTGAGGTGTATAACCTGATTTACATCATCTGGGTGCGTTCAACAAGTACACGCGGGGGCGTTCCCTTTCCTCACGCACTCCATCTGAGTAAGGCGACAGTTGTAGGTGATTTCGTCTGGATAGGAGCCAATCACTAATCGCGGGTGGGACTTTTGAAGGATGGGCGGCGTTTTGGCCGGATGTGATGTAGAATCTGTTGCATATGTTGCCTTTTATCCGGAGGTTTTCTTTGCACATTCGACAAAAGTCGTTCACAGACTGTACACCGCTCGTACTAGCTGTCGCCGCCGCCGCCATGTTGTTGTTCTGGTGTCGCTCTGAGTTGCGTCACGGGTTGCGTCATTCGGTTCAACGTGAGTGGCTGAAGTAGCGTGTCAGTCAAGATGACGGACAGATCTTCTATCCAATCACATGCAAGAGTTTTAGAAAAAAAAGACTAATTTGAAATGACATCGGGTTAACTCCCTCCCCAGATGGTATTGCAAATACCAGGTGGCGAGAGTCAGGTTATGAGGTGTAAGGATTTTCTCTTATGTAGAATATATCTGTTATTCCAAATAATCTATTATGCGGAGTGAAATTGTTTGTATAACACTTTCCAATACATTAATACCTGTGTGGTAATCTGACAGTTTAATCTGCAACTTTAAGGGATCAAAATCACATCTGCCAAACATCTGCAGCCATTTTAATTTCAGTACAGCATGTAACAGATGTTCATTCCTCCATCTGTTACTCTTTTTATTATCAAGGATGGAAGTTATTTTCAGGACATTATTTTTCTGCGGTGACCTGGAAGTATTCCTGTCCGCACATGTGCAGATGAGCTGACGTTACACAGTGTGCTTCTTGAACAGATCGTGCAGTGACAGTGCTCTGTGGTCGCAGCCCTTGTGGCATCCATGTTGTCACATGAGTCAAAGTATGGGTATATAGGCAAAGACATAATGACAAAATAAAAAGCTAAAAAAAAATCCGTTTTGACAAGAGTACCTAACTGACAATGACTGATAAGGGTGCCGCCATACATCCAATTCATACAGGAGGTCTCCAGCGGAAGTTAGCTAAACACCACTAAGAGTATCTAACTCTGGCTTGCAAACAGATGCGTGTGGTGTAGTCGGGTGGTTAGGGGTTAGGGGAAGGGTCAGGGTTAGATTTTAGTAAGTTACATGGAGAAGAAACTTCTGATTGGGACTTCCGGCGTGGATTGGATATGGTGACGTATTGTGACTGCAGTTGGGTCTCTCTCCATCTTGATGTTACCTAAAAAGGGCTTTCAGATAGCCCATGTCTAGCATCAGGAATAAATTGGAAAAAAGATCATATTGTACCTTCTAATAAGTTACATAAAAGCAGTATCTGAGACTCGTTTAGATGCTACTTTTGAGGATGCATCTATTTTTTTTACATGCATGTTGACTGTACCACTGTACCGCTCTCGCACCACCCTGCACCACCCCCGAACAACCCATGTACCATGGCACCACCCCTGTACAACTGTTCCACCCCCGCCCCACCACTGTACTACCCTGCAGTCCCTCAACAGAGTCCCATAGCTAGAATTTCAACTTCAAGAACCGATGCAGTCAACTCTCAAGTTGTTTTTTCCAGATCAGATCTGGTGAAGGAGGATCATGAAGCATTAGCAGTGGTTAGCATGGTTGCGGGAGAATAGCTACAATGACTGGCCCTTGAGGAAGGGCTAATGTGCCTAATATTTTTTCTTGTGTATGTACTCGCACAAGACTGCTGTTGAATCTGGGAAATTTAAGGCATTTACTGTAGGGCTGACTTTTATTTTTAAGTGTGTGCATGTGATGAACAGATTAGACTTATGGACAGACAGTATGAAGTTGGGGAAAGATTATCCTAACCCTGTGTTCACACCGGACGCGAATTAAAATATTTGCACGAATAAGGCGTCCTACTCGTGCAAATACAGCGTATTTCGCCTGTTTGGTCGACTTGAAAAATTTGAACTGGAGTCTTCTGTCCTTTGTGAGCCTACAGTAGTTTAACTGACAAACTGCTGCCCTTTAGAACACCTTCCTTTGGTTGCTTAGCAACGTACTTTGTTGAGAGGAGTGAAAAAAAAATTCAAGACGGCTGTATTTATTGCTTATCCGTTCTCAGGTTGAGCTGATGTCAAAGTTATACATTGTTGCCTTGGACAGGATATGTCCGTAAGTGTTTTTATATCAAAATGTGATTTGTTTGTTTTTGAAGTTTGATACATAAAGAAAATGATCCGATATGTGATGTATAGCTTGCTATTAGCCTAAGCTAATTTACTGTGTAAAGATGGTTAATATGTATTTATTTCTGTATTTTTTCAGCCTTATGACAGTCTTAAGAGGGCAATGGTTTGAGGCCATAATTCAATAAATCAGCACCAAAAAGGAAAGAAGATCTGATCATTGAAACGTCGTTAACGCGCTGTCTAGCTGGTGAAAACGAGTATCTTCATAGTGAGGAAAGCACAGTAAGAGGACATAAGCGCAGCGGGCACAACTACAAGGAGATCATCCAGCTCACCAACTATGAGCCTACGGTCAGGAAAGCACTATCACCTGGATGTTCCAGAAAAACATGAAACATCAGACCATAGAGAAACCGACCAAGCATGCACCGCAAACTATACTTACAACATGGAGAACAAGGACAATGCGAGCAACACAGGCACACGAACCAAGTCTTCACGCTCACATACATCCAAACGTTCAGCAGCACTGAAAGCGCGAGCAAAAGCAGTGGCTGCATGTGCACAGCTGGAGTATTCAAAGAAAGGAAGCAGCTATGATGAAGCAGAACACTGAATTAGAGGCAAATTTACATATCTTGAGTTGTCAAAAAGCTGTGGCAGTTGCAGAAGCAGAGGCTGCTGTTTATGAGGAGGAAGCTGGACGCCCAGAGACAGAACTGAGTCATCTCTTTGTAGAAGCACCTGCCAATCCAATGCAACGCACAGCAGAGTATGTACAAAAACACACTACTTGTTATGAAGGATTCAAATTTCAAGTTGATCCACTTGCCTGTCACAAAGCTGCACAAGAACAATGTGAGATGGCTATAAATGCAAAGACAGACAATACAAGTGCGTACAGTTTGGAAAAGACAAATGTTAAGTTAGAACACCAAACACAACAGGTACAGAGTGAATTCACCCAAACTGTATCCATACAACACTCTTCAAATGTCAGCAGAGACACAGGGTGTACAGGACATTGCGAGATACCTGACACGAAGAGAAATGTTAAGTACAGGACCTTTGCAGTTTGACGATCACCCAGAGAACTATTGGGCATGGAAAGCGTCATTTCAAAATGCCATTCATGACTTGAATGTTACAGCCCAAGAAGAACTAGATATCATGATAAAATGGCTTGGAGTTGAGTCTGGTCAGCAAGCCAGAAGAATCCGTTCAGCCAACGTCTTCAATCCAACTGCAGCTCTTAACCTGTGTGCAAAGACTCGAGGAATGTTACGGGTCCCTGGAAGTAGTGAAAAATGCATTGTTAAAAAAGATTGAACAGTTTCCCAAACTCAGCAACAAAGACAGTACAGAGTTAAGAGAACTGGGTGACATTCTGCAGGAAATAGAATGTGCAAAGGATGGAGGATATTTACCAGGCCTTTCATATTTGGATACTGCGTGTGGAGTAAACTCCATCGTGGACAAACTACCCTATGGATTGCAACAGGAGCAAAGTACAAGGATGAGTACAAAGTTGCTTTTCCACCTTTCAGTGTCTTTTCAAAATTTGTAAGACAACAAGCTAAAATAAGGAACGACCCGAGCTTTGTCATCACACATCCTGCCAGCACAAGCTTCAGAAAAGAGAAAAGCTTTAACGGCAATAGTAGACAAATGATTAGCGTGCACAAAACAGACATTCCCACAGATTCTAGTTCTGCTCAAAACAGTTACAACAAGCGACCAGAGAGCCTCGACAAGCTATGCCCAATACACAAGAAGCCTCATCCACTTAAAAGTGCAAAGGCTTCAGAGCAAAGCCCATAGATGAGCGGAAGTCATTTCTAAAAGACAATAGAATTTGTTTTAGGTGTTGTGGCTCTACTCAGCATTTAGCAAAAGACTGCAGGGTGCAAATAAAGTGTACAGACTGTGGTAGTGATAGACATTTATCAGTGTTACATCCAGGTCCTCCGCTTGCTGAGAGCTTGGAAGCTGAGAAAGATGATGGCGGGGAGACGCAGGACAGTGCAGGTGTGTCAGTGGTTTCTAAATGTACAGAAATCTGTGGTAATGCAGATGGTCCATACTCATGCTCAAAGATAAGCCCTGTCGTAGTTTATCCAGATGGCAAAAGAGAACAGGCAAGAAGGATGTATGCAGTGCTTGATGAACAAAGTAACAAGTCACTAGCAAAGTCACAGTTTTTTGAGCTCTTTAATATTAAGACACGCTCAGATACGTACAAGCTCAGAACATGCTCAGGAATGTCAGATAATGTTGGCAGGACAGCGTCAAACTTTGTGATTGAATCAGTGGATGGTAAAGCTCCCACTTCCAAACCTGATTGAATGCGACATGATTCCAGAAGATAGGAGAGAGATTCCATCTCCACAAGTTGCAATGCAGTTTCCACACTTAAAGAAGATAGCTGACAAGACACCTTCTGTGGAACAAGAAGTACCTATCCTCCTGCTCTTAGGAAGGGATATTTTACAGGTACACAAGGTGAGAGAGAGAATCAATGGGCCACACAGTGCACCCTATGCACAGCGTTTAGATCTAGGGTGGGTAATAGTTGAGGAAGCCTGCCTGGAGAAGATGCATAAGTCCCCGATTGTGAACGTCCCTAAAAACACATGTTCTTCGGAACGGACGTGCTTCTCATCTCAGCCCATGTTCTAACACCTTTCAAGTCAAAGAGATGAATGGTAACAACTACCAGCAAAACACCACACCTACCTCTGAAAAAGGTGATGAAAACAAAAACACTGATTATCTGGGACTAACTGTTTTTAACAGAACCAAAGATGATGACAAACCAACGCTGTCAATAGAGGATAAAGTCTTTATTGACATCATGGGAAAAAAAGTGTTTCAGAACGCAAACAACAGCTGGGTGGCACCGTTGCCCTTCCGCTCTCCCAGACCACAGCTTCCAAGTAACAGAGCGCGAGCAGTTAAACGCCATACAAAACATGCTGGACAAAGACCACGCTGAGCGTGCTCCACCTCCCGACTTGAAACAAGAACACTGGTACTTACCGTCCTTTGGTGTGTACCATCCTCAAAAACCTGACCAGCTGAGAATAGTTTTTGACTCATGTGCAGTTTGAAGGGCAGTCCCTTAACAAAGTCTTACTAAGTGGACCTGATCTAAACAATAGACTACTAGGTATTCTCATGCGTTTTAGAAAAGAGCCAGTAGCATTTTCAGCTGATGTGCAACAGATGTTTTATTGTTTGGAAGTGAGGGGGGATCATAGGGATTATTTGAGACTTCTTTGGTATGAAGATAATGATCTGAGAAAAGGCATTTGTGACTACAGAATGAAGGTTCACATCTTTGGAAATGGTCCCTCTCCGGCTGTGGCTATTTGCTGTATGAGGCGTGCTGCTATTGAAGGAAAAGACGAGCATGGACATGATGCAAATCAGTTCATAATGAGACATCTTCATGTGGATGACGGCCTTGCATCTACAGCCACCTCAGAGGAAGCTGTTGAGACGCTCACAAATACACAAAACATGCTGGCACAGTACAACTTAAGGCTACATAAAATAGCCTCTAATGACCACAAAGTGTTGGAAGCGTTTCCTGCTGCTGAGAGAGAAAAGGATCTAAAGCCCCGTTTCCACCCGCGGGTCTGGGTCGGGTCAGGTCGGGTCAGGTCGGGCCAGGCCGGATCGGGTGGGTTTTGGTACAGATGTGTTGATTTCACGCTGCGTCCCCACAGCAACCTGTACCCACTCTGGAGGCGCTGGACAGCGCTGCTACGTGATCGCGTGACATCGCCATGCAGCGCCATTTAACCAAAACACCGCGCCACACGTGACAGAAACAAAAGGAGTCACCCCGGCTTTGTTTTTACGCTTGGTCAGGAGGGAAGTAAGATTTTTCAACAAATCAATGTATTGCTTTGTGTTAGCTCCACCTCTTTGGTCCGGATCGGTTAGATCAGTACCCCTACCGAAGGGTGCCAAAAAGTAGGCCGGGTCGGGTCGGATATAAGGGTACCCGTCCCAGTTTTTATCTGTGGAGACGCAAAAAAACGTGGACCGATCCGGCCCGACCCGACCCAGACCCGCTGGTGGAAACGGGGCTTAAAAGACTTGGATCTAGAGCTGGACAACATACCCCTGCAGAGGAGCTTAGGGGTGCTTTGGAATCTAGAAAGCGACTGCTTTACCTTTCATGTCACCACTGAACAAAAGCCATACACCAGAAGAGGTTTGTTAGCCACCGTTAACAGCTTATTCGACCCGCTTGGTTTTGTATCACCTATCACAATGCAAGGAAAAGCTCTTCTCCGTGAACGGTCCACAGAACTAAAGGACTGGGATGAACCACTTCCTGCAGAAAGAGAGGAGGAATGGAACAGATGGAGAAATTCATTAAAGGATCTTGAACAGCTACAGATAACAAGATGCTACCTCCCATTTTCTCAGGCCACTGCTGCGAAAAAAGAACTGTGCATATTCTCAGATGCCTCAACTATGGCCATCGGAGCAGTAGCATATCTGAGAGCTCTTGACAGTGATGGTCAGTGGCACACAGGTTTTATCATGGGAAAGTCCCCAACCCGCTCACACCATCCCTAGATTGGAGTTATGTGTAGCAGTTTTAGCTGTAGAGTTGTATGAACTCATTAGTGATGAGATGGACATTGATGTAGGAGCTGTTAGATTTTTCACTGATATTAAAATTGTTCTTGGTTACATACACAACACCACAAAAAGATTTTACACATATGTAGCTAATCGAGTAACTAGGATCAGAAAGATCACACATCCTGCGCAGTGGTGTTACATAGCTACTAGTGACATCCCAGCAGACCATGCCACCAGACCCGTTGCAGCTCCCACACAAGCTCACACCAACTGGTTTAGTGGTCCTTCCTTTTTGACACAGAGACATGTCACTTGGATGCTTTTACTCTGATCGATCCTGACACAGATACAGAGATCAGACCTGAAGTAAAGACTTTTATTACGAAAGGCTCAGTATCCCAGTTAGAGTCAAAACGTTTTAAAAAGATTCTCTCATTGGATGAGATTGTGTCACACTGTTGCATCATTAAAACGTGTAACAGCATCATTCAAGAAAACAGACCCAGGAAGCAAAGGCTGGAAGTGTTTTAATAACACTAACACTGCAGAGGAACTGTTTAAAGCAGCCAAGTTTATCATTCAAACAGTACAAAGTGAAACATTTAGAGAAGAGTACAGGTGCATAAAAGCAAATCAGCCACTCCCAAAACAAAGCTGTCTTAAAAAGGTTAAACCCTGTCATTGATGAAGATAGCCTCCTCAGAATAGGAGGACGTTTAGTTCCTGCTAATCTAACTAAGGAAGAGAAGCATCCACTCATTATCCCACACGCTCATCATGTAGCGGTGCTTCTAGTCAGATACTACCATGAGAAGGTAGCACATCGGGGGCGCCACATAACAGAGGAGCTGGATTTTGGATTATTGGGAGTAAACGGCTCGTTTCTTCTGTCATTTACAAATGTGTTCTCTGTCGTAAGCTTAGAGGACAGCTGCAAACTCAAAAGATGGCAGATTTACCTGTCGATAGACTGCGGCCCATGCCACCATTCACCAGTGTAGGACTGGATGTCTTTGGTCCCTGGACAGTCACTACACGTCGCACCAGACGAGGAAGTGCGGATAGTAAACCCTGGGCTGTACTCTTCACCTGTATGTCCACAAGAGCTGTACACATTGAGCTCATTGAAACCATGTTTTATCAATGCGCTGAGAAGATTTTTCAGCATCCGTGGACTTGCACAAATACTCCGCTCCGATAGAGACACCAATTTTATAGGAGCATGTAATGAACTGAAAATTAAGCACAAGGACACAGAACTGAACTCTTAACTGCAAGAAAAAGGATGTACATGGCTGTTCAACTCTCCACATTCCTCACACATGGGTGGGTCATGCGAGAGACTCATTGGATTTGCATTCGTATCCTGGATGGTATTCTTTTGAAAGCCACACATATCCAACTCACACATGAAGTATTAAGTACATTCATGGTGGAAGTAATGGCAATAATGAATGCAAGGCCTCTCGTACCAGTGTCAACAGATCCAGACAAACCAAACCTTCTCACCCCAGCAATGCTTCTCACCCAAAAGACGAACGCATTATCTGCACCAACAGCAAACTTTGCACTTCCAGATCTCTACTCTAAGCAATGGAAGCAAGTACAGTGTCTGGCAGACTCTTTTTGGAAACAATGGAAAAGTGAATATCTTTCAACCTTACAGCAAAGGAGAAAATGGACTGATGACAAGCCAAATATAAATGTTGGTGACATTGTGCTATTGAAAGATGCTCTTGCACACAGAAATGACTGGTCTATGGGAAGAGTTGTGAAAACATTTGAAAGTAAGGACAAAAAGGTTCGAAAAGCAGAAGTGAAAACAAATGTTTTTGAGACCTGTTGCTGATATGGTTTTGCTTTTACCTGACGATAAGTAGATGTTACAGTTGTTAACTGCAATTAATGTTTGTTTGTTTTTTGTATTTTTGTATTTTGTTGTGGCACAATTGTGTTGTACCAGACGGGGAGTCTTCTGTCCTTTGTGAGCCTACAGTAGTTTAACTGACAAACTGCTGCCTTTTAGAACACCTTCCTTTGGTCGCTTAGCAACGTACTTTGTTGAGGAGTGAAAAGAAAATCCAAGATGGCTGTACGCATTGTTTATCCGTTCTCGGGTTGAGCTGATGTCAAACTTATACATTGTTGCCTTGGACAGGATATGTCCGTAAGTGTTTTTATATCAAAATGTGATTTGTTTGTTTTTGAAGTTTGATATATAAAGAAAATGATCCGATATGTGATGTATAGCTTGCTATTAGCCTAAGCTAATTTACTGTGTAAAGATGGTTAATATGTATTTATTTCTGTATTTTTTCAGCCTTATGACAGTCTTAAGAGGGCAATGGTTTGAGGCCATAATTCAATAAATCAGCACCAAAAAGGAAAGAAGATCTGATCATTGAAACGTCGTTAACGCGCTGTCTGGCTGGTGAAAACGGGCAACTTCAGAGTGAGGACAGCACATGGAGCGTTTTATATGCGTGAACAATACGAGCTCCATCATTGAAAATGAGACGTGATGTGAACGGACCGGCGCTTTGCAGCTCGCTGCTCTCTTCTATAGTTAAAAGAGAAAAGAGGTTTTCACAAATAAAATCTCAAAGTGCTGCACACAAAAGCGGTGAAATAAAACCTTAAATTTAAGACTGAAAAGCCAGTCACACAAAACCTCATTAACCTGCAGATCTCTGCAGCCGGTGTTTGACGGGATGAAACGTCACAACGCCGACACTGCAGCGGGAACAGAGAACCTGTAGTTCCTGGAGGAAGAAGCAGCTCTGTCCTCACTACAGACATAAGCTGAGGTTGTTGGTTATCAAACGTCAATATAAGTATTCTGTTTGATCTCAGACTGGTGTAGTGTTAAGTTTGGTCTCAGACAGGTGTAGTATTCAGTTTGGTCTCAGACGAGTGTAGTGTTCAGTTTGATCTCAGACTGGTGTAGTATTCAGTTTGGTCTCAGACTAGTGTAGTGTTAAGTTTGGTCTCAGACCAGTGTAGTATTCAGTTTGGTCTCAGACGAGTGTAGTGTTAAGTTTGGTCTCAGACTGGTTTCATGTTCAGTTTGGTCTCAGACTGGTGTAGTATTCAGTTTGGTCTCAGACTGGTGTAGTATTCAGTTTAGTCTCAGACTGGTGTAGTATTCAGTTTGGTCTCAGACCAGTGTAGTGTTAAGTTTGGTCTCAGACTGGTGTAGTATTCAGTTTGGTCTCAGATGAGTGTAGTGTTCAGTTTGGTCTCAGACTGGTGTAGTATTCAGTTTGGTCTCAGACGAGTGTAGTATTCAGTTTGGTCTCAGACAGGTGTAGTGTTCAGTTTGGTCTCAGACTGGTGTAGTATTCAGTTTGGTCTCAGACAGGTGTAGTGTTCAGTTTGGTCTCAGACTGGTGTAGTATTCAGTTTGGTCTCAGACAGGTGTAGTATTCAGTTTGGTCTCAGACTGGTGTAGTATTCAGTTTGGTCTCAGACTAGTGTAGTGTTCAGTTTGGTCTCAGACTGGTGTAGTATTCAGTTTGGTCTCAGATCAGTGTAGTGTTAAGTTTGGTCTCAGACTGGTGTAGTATTCAGTTTGGTCTCAGACAGGTGTAGTGTTCAGTTTGGTCTCAGACCGGTGTAGTGTTCAGTTTGGTCTCAGACTGGTGTAGTGTTCAGTTTGGTCTCAGACTGGTGTAGTGTTCAGTTTGGTCTCAGACTGGTGTACTGTTCAGTTTGGTCTCAGACTGGTGTAGTATTCAGTTTGGTCTCAGACTAGTGTAGTGTTCAGTTTGGTCTCAGACTGGTGTAGTATTCAGTTTGGTCTCAGATTAGTGTAGTGTTAAGTTTGGTCTCAGACTGGTGTAGTATTCAGTTTGGTCTCAAACAGGTGTAGTGTTCAGTTTGGTCTCAGACAGGTGTAGTGTTCAGTTTGGTCTCAGACTGGTGTAGTGTTCAGTTTGGTCTCAGACTGGTGTAGTGTTCAGTTTGGTCTCAGACTGGTGTAGTATTCAGTTTGGTCTCAGACTGGTGTAGTATTCAGTTTGGTCTCAGACTGATGTAGTATTCAGTTTGGTCTCAGACAGGTGTAGTGTTCAGTTTGGTCTCAGACTGATGTAGTGTTCAGTTTGGTCTCAGACTGATGTAGTGTTCAGTTTGGTCTCAGACTGATGTAGTGTTTAGTTTGGTCTCAGACTGGTGTTGTGTTCAGTTTGGTCTCAGACTGGTGTAGTATTCAGTTTGGTCTCAGACAGGTGTAGTATTCAGTTTGGTCTCAGACTGATGTAGTGTTTAGTTTGGTCTCAGACTGGTGTAGTGTTCAGTTTTGTCTCAGACTGGTGTAGTGTTCAGTTTGGTCTCAGACTGGTGTAGTATTCAGTTTGGTCTCAGACTGGTGTAGTATTCAGTTTGGTCTCAGACTGATGTAGTGTTTAGTTTGGTCTCAGACTGGTGTAGTATTCAGTTTGGTCTCAGACTGGTGTAGTATTCAGTTTGGTCTCAGACTGGAGTAGTATTCAGTTTGGTCTCAGACTGGTGTAGTATTCAGTTTGGTCTCAGACTGGTGTAGTGTTCAGTTTGGTCTCAGACTGATGTAGTGTTCAGTTTGGTCTCAGACTGATGTAGTGTTTAGTTTGGTCTCAGACTGGTGTAGTATTCAGTTTGGTCTCAGACTGATGTAGTGTTTAGTTTGGTCACAGACAGGTGTAATGTTCAGTTTGGTCTCAGACAGGTGTAATGTTCAGTTTGGTCTCAGACAGGTGTAATGTTCAGTTTGGTCTCAGACAGGTGTAGTGTTCAGTTTGGTCACAGACAGGTGTAGTGTTCAGTTTGGTCTCAGACTCGTGTAGTGTTCAGCTGACGTAAACAAACTCGCTCTGTGTTGTGATCCAGGATGAAAGCAGCACGAATGAAGCTTTTTATTCGTGCTTATTATTCGCTCCTTTCACGCGAAAAAAACGCCCGAATTAAGCGAGTAAACATCCAGCTTTCACCGTTGAAATCTAGATGCATATGCGGATTGCGGCGTCTGGTGTGAACAGGGTTACTGCTAGAATAATGAAACAGTAACATTTAATCGGGGGTGTGCCAGGCTTGGATTTCATGATATTAAATAAGGCAGTTACACACCGCTTGGTTTTTTTGTACCATGCGGGTTGTGCTGCTTACATATCCTGACCCACACAAAATGCGTGTCTTTAATGTTGTGCAGCAGCTCTAACAAGCTGCATTGTAGCTACAGAATATTTCAGATTGATTCCATATCGTTGTGTTGCTTAGACTCCCCAGATTTCTCCATGCTTCTGGGGCATCTGGGGGGAGTTTTACAGCAGGATCGGTATGTGTGGTTGTAATTCTTTCCCCAGATGAGGATGCTGTTGTCTCGAAGCACCACTCTGCTTCCAGCATGTATGATTTGTGCCATGATTTTGCACAAATATGAATCAGTTACAGTCCTTCTGTTCAAGCCAGTTTTTCTACCTCTGTTATTTTTCATATATTTCCTTGAGGCTTCTATGAATAAGTCCTCTCTGTTTGCAGCATTTACAGAATCCCCTGGACATCAGAGCCAAAGCAGTCTAACAAGGACCCCCTGCAGTCTGGACTAAACAAAAGTTTAGCTGCAACAAAAAACAAGAAATGCAAGAGATGTAAGTAGTAGTGATGAAGGAGACTCCCCGATACAGATGTCTGCTTGCATTAAGGAGAAATATCTACTCTTTGCCCTGTTTTCCTTCTAACATCAAAGCAAGGTTTATCCTCAGACGCTCACTCAGAATACCGTAAAGGCGGGTTTCATCATCGCAGCTGTTACGGTGAAAGAATGGCTGCAGGCCATTTCTATTGACGGCGTACTTTTAGGGGTTTCACCAAAACTTGGAGCTCATTGTTGCTGCACAGCACCGAGCGAGTGTGAATGATTGGTCCCATAAATGAAACGTACTGTAAAAAACATCAACATCAGTTTCACAGTCATAAAGATTTCTGTCTGTTTTTTTTCCTCCGCTCATCTGTCATCTTACTTTTAGCAAGACATGCTGGATGAAAAATGCGTGTCTGATACAACTACAACCACCTGTGGGTGGTGACTTCACGAGGCTGGACTGGCGATCACAGAGAGGCAGCTGATGAGTTTGTAGAAGGAGAACGAGGACGGTGCGCTGCTTCAGTAGGCTGTTTCTTTGATGATGTTGGTGGACAGGGTGTGGTTGCTGGAGATGCTGATGGAGTGGCGGGTCAGGGGGTGGGGCTGCCTCCTGGGAGTTTGCCGGCAGGGCAAGAAGAAGTAGCGAAGCGTGGTGAAAAAGATTTGGCGGTAGGTAGCAGACACCAGGTTGTAGAGGATGGGGTTGATGGCTGAGCTGACGTAGAACAGGACGTTGGTCAGCATGTAGAAATAGTGGTAGAAGTCGTACAGGTCACTGCAAGGAAACAGAGGACAGGTTATGTAAGTATGTGGACTGTTTTATGGTCCGGCGTGTGAGGACTATGGACATCTAGTGGTAAAGATGGGATTTTTCTGGCTGTCTCCAGGGCCGTAGCCAGACGTTAGAAAATACTGAGGTCACCATGTTATGTAGTCCACTCATCTCTAGAGACCGTTCAGAATGGAAGCAACTCCTCATGCTTCACATAAACCACTCCTCATCTTGCATGTCCTGATATAGAATAAAATAGAATAGAATAGAATGACTGTAGAATAGGAGATTCTACAGTCTGTTCTATTCTATTTGAGATTGTAGAATAGAATAGGATGGGGGGAGTGGGTGGCCTAGTGGTAGTGTCGTGGGCTTTGGCGCTCAGGACCCGGGTTTGAGTCCCCGACACGACATTCGGGTGAACCACCGTGGACCCCTGAGCAAGGTCCTTAACCCCCACCAACTGCTCCCCGGGTGCTTTAAGTAGCAGCCCCCTGCTCTCTGGTACTCACAGTACAGAGATGGTGAAATGCAGAGCCAGTGTTTCCCACAGGATTTTAGGAGACTGTGGTGGGAGGGTCTCAGATTCTCCCTCAGCATTTTCAAGCCCAGCGCATCTCTTTAGCGCATTTTGTTTACTGTTTACAAACGCTGGTAAATAAGAATTTACTGATATTTTATGTTATATATATTAATAGATACTTCTTATATTTATATTCATATACACCAACACATCCTCAACTACACTGACCAACTTCCTCTTTCTCTTAGTGTTGTCACGATACCTGAAATTCAGAAGTCAATACCAATACCAGTTAATTTTCCATGGTACTCAATACCAAATTGATACCACGGTCCTCCCCCCAAATAAGTCTGCAATATATCCACCTTTATTAAATTATTTACGTCTTTATAAGGTAAAAAAAAAAAACTGAACAGATCAATAAAATCTTCCTGCAGTGGCATTTTGCCTTCAAGTATTTACAACAAACGTGCTTTTGTAACTATAATGAATAAAGTTTTATCAATCATGAACAAATAAATAGAAAACTATATAAATACAATAATAAAATAGGTCTGTAATGGCATGAAGCCTTCATGTATTTGAAAGAAAACAAACATTGTGTTCAATGCTTTTTATCAGCCCTGAAAATGCCAACAGACACAGATCTAAACATTTGTATGAAACCTCATGAACAAAGTTTCAACAAACACAACGGGAAGTTATAGGATGAAAGATAACAGCACACACGTGTGAGAACATCCACTTGGAGTGAAGCAGTGTTGGACTGTCTGTTGGTTCATAGTCATGATGATGATGGATCACCCTCCAGAAAAATTATAGATAATTATCTATGAGTTTAATAGATGATCTTCAAAGCCTTATTACCAATTCAAGCGCGCTGAATTAGTAGCGCCGCAGTTTTATTTCAAACTCCGCAACTCACGTGTTCTCATCGTGGAAAGATGCGGGATGTCTGACAGCTGGCGTGGGACATTGGCGGAGCGGGGGGGCGGCTTAAGGGGCTTGAGCCTGGAATGATTCTTCAGAAGCCCCGGATCTTTTTGAGGTTTCTTTTTTCTGTTTTTTATTATTTCAGATTTGATTATTACTCAACTACAATATATACAGAACGTTATAAAAAGGGGACGCTGCATGTCGTTGCTACGCTCCCCCCTCTCTAAACTTGGTCTGGTCTAAACCTGTGCGCCACGCGCCTCACAAGAGTGCACCGGTACCCAGCGCAGCGCAGCCTGCAGCAGCTTCCACATGCTCATTGATTCAGAGAATCAGAGGACGTTAATTTAACGTTCATCTGGTCGGTAGTGGTCACGCCTTATATGTTAACAAACCTGTCATGAATGACGATGGTGTGTCCGTTGCTTTTCCCTGTAACTTACAACAGTCAGATGTCATAATGTTAGGCAGTGAGAACAGATGTGATCGTTTCAACAAGATGAGTGAACGTTATTATTGAAATAGTAATATGCTGTGTTTAGCATTGGTTTATGAAACAAGTACAGTAACGGGCTTTGCCCAAAAAATTCTTTAAATTTATAATTAATTTTTGCGACCTTTTGAATCTATATAAACATATATATGTAGGCTATACTGTTATTTAGGGATTTACCAACCGTGAACATCAGGTCCTTTTTCAAAAAAAGTGAACAGCTCAGGTAAGAGAAAACAACTAAAGACAATTTTACAATGATATATGTCATAAATCTTTGGATAATAATAATTTGCTCTGCTTGATGTATGAATGAAGGACAAAAAGAGAGAGATGGTAATAAGAAAGAAAAATGCCAGCATGAGCATTTTAGAACACACGTACCCTAGTTTGTGTACTTTCTTTTGAAGTTGAGGTTAAATGATGATGTCATGTTTAAATATTGTACATATAGCAATAACAAAAGCACCTTATCTGGTGATATTGTGGTTTCAGCCCACCACTATATGCAGATATGACTTTTTACCTGTCTTAACTCCAGAACAAAGGTTCAAATAACCTTATAATTGTGTGGAATACTGTATTTGTGTGTCAATTTTTACAATAATATTTTTTGTGGTTCTTGTTGATCTTTATGTGTTCGTACAAAGAGGGAAAGATGACAGCAAGAATGAGAACAACACAGAGGTGGAACAAGAACCAGGTAAAAAAAAAAAGAAGATGGGATTATATTTTAGGACATATTTACATTGGGTGAAGTAGAATTTTTAAAACAGTTTTTCTTTATACTTTTGTTTATGTTTATGAATATATTCCTGACTGAGTCCTGGTTAGAACTGGTTTTGTAAATTCTGCTTAGTGAGTCCTTGTTTAGTCCTGAGCCGTGTGGTATTGTTCTTTGAGTAAGATGTGTGACACCAAGACTGAGTTTTAACTTTAATGGTTATCTATTAATACATTACAATGAAAACATAATGTATGATTATTAAAGAACATGGGCAGGACATGTTAAACGTTAGTTAGATAAAGGCAAATACTGAATAATCTTTGGTACCACACCAGTAAATTAAATTATTTATTTCTTTTTTTGGTGTACTGGATCACCCTTCTAACGATGAATCTTTTTGTGGGCTAAGCCCCTGATGATGACGATGTCTAGCTCCGCCCCTGGCGTGGGATGATGCGTGGAGGTTGGAGCGGAGCACTCCGGACGCATCTGCTCGGGTGAACAGCATAATGCATAACGGCAGAGGGATGAGATAAATGGCGCGAGCGGCAGCGGGAGAACTAGCGGGGAATCAGCACCATGGGGCGCATAAAGTTCGACTCGGTTCGGCTGGTTAGAAGTTGACTGGCTTGATGACATCATCAACATGGCCTCCTGCTCCATCATCCAGCTTGATAGCGCCTCTCTGAGTGGACGCAGACGTCCCGCTCCGCTCACGTATGTGGCTCTGGTGTCATTGCAATCTGATCTGATGGGTCGCGCCAAAATACATCTAGAAAAGACCGACGTCTATGAACGTGACCTGTGCGTGCCAGTGTGAACGCGCTCTGTTGCTCTCGCTTGCTCAAAGGCAGGAGGAGAGTAGCTACAGCTGTACACTGCAGAACTATGACCGGCTGGTTTGACTATTTTTTTCTCTCTTTTTTTTTTTTAAACATATAGGGTCATAGGAGACTGTGGCGGCTCCGAGTGAGACTGTGGCGGGCCACCACAGTCTCACTAATTAATGGGAAACACTGGCAGAGCCCTGATTTAACCCTCAGGGATCTTAACAGGGCCCAGTTGTTCAAAACTGGGTTATTTTTTAACCAGCCGTTAAATACATTTAGCCGACCGTTAACTTTAACAGTCCGGTTATCTTGTTGTTCAAAACTCCGTTAATTTTAACCGTGTGTTATCTTGACGTTAAAGTTAACACACCTAAGGACCGCCGCTAAAGTCTTAACGGTGGGGTTATATCTCATTATGCCGTTTGTTGCTGACGCTGCGTTCATGATGCCAGTTCAGAGAAGGAAGTACGGCGGTAATTGTGGCTTTGATTTTGACATCGGGGATTATTCTAACGAGGAGCTGCGCACCACTTCGGGAAAGAATGCATATATGTAATCCTTTGCGAGTCGATTTGGAGCGTGCAACGAACTGTGGACACGACGGACTCACTATTTAGAATGACATTTTCTTCATCAGCAGAGAAATTTCTGCCTCTTTTTCCTTGAAGTGAAAGGGATTGTTTGCTTATCAATACTTTCTGTGTCCCGTGTGTTCTGTTACTGAGGGTTTGCTGTGCTGTGAGGCCGGATGAGGCGGGGGAGAGGGGGGCGCAGGAGTATGAAGAGAACGGGGAAGGATGGAGAGACTGGGGGATGAGGGAGAGTGTGTTGTGGCTAACAGCAGCTCTGTTCACGGTGGGAAAATAAAGTGAGAGTCGGCCCCCCGTGTCTTCCTCACAGCAATAAGGAGTCACAGACGTACAACATTACTTTTTGCAACACCAGAAGTAAACAAAATGGGGAATTGTGGGATACATTGGTGCTAACCAGTGGTGCTAACCCTATGGTTAACTTTGACGGTGCCGTTAGCTGACGGCATGACTAACCATGCTTTGAACAACGCATATTTAACAGTCGGTTAGCTAACGGCAGGTTAAGGATTTAACGGACCGTTAGGGGTAAACCAGCGGTTAAAATAACCGAGAATTGAACAACCGGGCCCAGGATGACAAAAAAACAAACAAACAAAAGATAGAATGGAATAGATTGTAGAAAAGAATAGAAGTTTCACCCAGAGGTGGCATATGCCTCTAAGGTTGCTCATTGCTTCACAGTCAGACGTGACAGAGCTAAGTGGCTAACGTGGCTAATAATGCTACTGTCTGTTATCTTTGGACAGATCCCCCTCCTCTGGGATCAGCTGTTACAGCTGATGTTCCCACATAGTCTACCTAACGCCGGCTCTGGTGGAACCGGAAGTCAGTCGCATATTTCACGCAGGGGCACATGGGTGCTGGAAGAAGGTGGATAAAATAATGTCTGAGATGGTACAAACACTTATTCACTGTGATGCTGTTGTTCTGTCACAGATTCTGGACCTACTCTTTTTCATATTTTGAGTAAATGTGTATTGAGAGCAAAAAGAAAATGCAGCACAGCAAATTGATTAAAACCACAGCATCAAGTTAATGGAACACATTTAATTAAGATTATTAAGTTGACTTGAATAGAAATGATCACATTTTATTGATTAAATAAAAATAATTTTAATAGAATTAACTATCAAATCCATTTAATAACATTTAATTTAGGTAACTCAGATTGATTTTATTAGATGTGACCAATTGAAGACATCTTTTTTTTTTAAGCTATTATACGGTACCAAACTAAATATACTTATTTTATTGCTCTGGTATTCTTGCCATCCAATTAATGGACTATTTTCTTTATAATTATACTATATTCATATATACTATTGTACTATTCTAAATACATTTTCAGTTGTAGTATTATTCAGTATTTCTCTCCTTTCTGTTATTTTCCTTTTCTTGTCTATTGATTTTTCTGGGTTACTGATTAAATAATTCCCTCTTTCTGTCTGGATGTCTGTATGCATATAAATGTTAAATTTATCTATTTATTTTTACTTAAAGTGACAACAAAGTTGTGAGGGGAACAATATACTGCTACTGTCAATATTATTACTATTTTAGATTTCTTTTAGTACAAATCCTACTGGTTTCATCGTCACTGTACTGACTGCAATTTCATACTAAACACTGATTTTGAGGGGAGTGAGGGTGAAAAAAAAAATTATTGTAATTTGATCTAATTGTTGTTTTGTTGTGTCTTATTTTTTAAGATGATTAAAGTACTCATGTGTATATGTATAATATCGCACCACCCCCCCCCCCCCCCCCCCCCCGCACACACACACACACACATGCCCTCTACTACAACACTTCTTCTTCTTATAATTATTAATTTCATTATTAATTGGATCTGTTTGTACTGTTGCCAGTATTAATGACAACTGAAGACATTTTTGAAGTTGATTCAATGATTTATTTTTCAGAGCAGAGTACTTTACCTGTCTGTCAGGTTTTATATTTCTTTTGTGATGCTAAAAGCTGTCATTTGTTTTCTGCAAAAAAAAAAAGTACCCACGGATTCTAAAAAAGTAACCTTCAAATACATCACATGTAAGGGATAATGTATGCAGTGCTGCCCCTGACCAAATTGGGGCCCTAAGCAAAATGTTACTTTGAGGCTCCACCCATGGCCGTCCCATGCCCTCACCCCCCCCCCATCACTGTGAGTAACACCTGTACGTGTAAAGATGCTGCTTGATGGCCCTGGTGATGTGCTGACAAATGTCTGCATTGACTCTGTTATAGTTAGAAATCAGGGCAAGCAGATGAAGGCATGTTTTGGTCTTCATGGTAAACTACATCATGAAGTTAATGTAAATACTAGCCTCAGAAAGATTCCAAAGCAATTCATGCAAATACTACAACAACAACTACTACTACTAATAGTAATAATGATAATGATAATAATAATCATGATAAAACTACTACTGTTACTCCTACTATCTATCATTATAGACTATTATATAATAACTACCACTGCTACTGCCACTATTAATACTGGCCTACTACTCCTTCCACTAATATTAACAAAAACTACTCCTGTTGCTATCTATTATTGTATTTTTATTATTATTATTGTTATTGTATTATTATTATGCACAGACAAAAGTCCTAAGAAAACATAATTCAGGATCAAACAGACTTCAAACTTCACATTCAAGTTTAGTTCCTGTCAACAAATGCATCAGTTAGACTCATTTCAGTCAGTGCTTCTCTGTAATGTCTCCTCCAAAGATGGCTGTCGTGAATTAAATTAACCAACAGTGACATTTATATCCTTAAAAATAGTCAAAAACGTTTTAATAGCATAAATTGATATAAAACTACGGCAAATCTATTATATATTGGCTATAGTTTATAGCTCATATAACACGACCACCAACTGTTAGTTTTTTTTACCACGCTTTTTCATCAGAGGTGAATGCAGGGCGTTAATCAATAATCAATAATGTGCTGATAATCTGATAGTCAGATTACAGGGGGTCTCTTTTCTCTCTTCCGCCTCGCAGTGTAGTGCATGGCCCCCCTTGGAAGATGAGGCCCTACACACAGCGCGTGCTCTGCGTTTAGGGAGGGGGGGCCTCCCTAAACGCAGAGTCTGTCGGTCAGTATTTCCCGATAATGACCTGCGTTCCAGACGTTATCCCGCTTATTATACGGCTACTTGCAAAAAATAAAATTCAAATTAAAGTCTTCTATTTTTGCAAGGGTCAAATAACTTTCTGATGTTTTACGCTCAGGTTGAAACAGTTCCCCACAGTCGCGGCCAGGTCGGGGAACTTGTTGCTTAGCAACGTTTGTTAGTTGACTCACGGCGGCTGGAATTTCAGCTAGCACCTTTGGCTGGCGCCGGCTATTCCTGTATGTTGAACTGCACATTTCCTCCTCTGCTGTCAGCTGTATGCGTCTTACCACTGGTCTTCTTTCTGTCTTTTTCGTTTGGAGAGGGTGAATCCTTAAACTCAGCCTGGACCCAGCGCTCCAAATCTCCACACTCACCGAAGACGTTCAAATTAATTGGGAAGTCAGTCAGTCACAAGGTGTCGCTAAGTGCTCGCTTGCTGCTTTTTTTTGCCGTTCAGTGGCCATACTACTTGCGATGTGGAGGGACATAAGGATCACCGTGAGACAACAGGTTAAAAAAAGAAAAAAAAAAGATCCGTTGCCATTGACAGCGGTCATTATACTGTTTCAGCAGTCATTATACAGAAATAATGGCTGCTGGAACGTTGAGAAAACCCATTCAAGCCAACAGAGCGTTCTACAGCATTCTAAAGAGTCAAAATAATCTGTGATTGCAGTCATATGTGTAATCTGTTTAGAATTCCAGGCTACCGTCACTTACCCATGGACGTCCAAGAAACAGAAACCCAGCCAGGTCTGTGTCCACTCTTCCTCCAACCTCTACGGTGCTCCAGCCTCCATCACTGACCCTTAAATCACACTCGGCTTGTATAGTAACAGTGGGTCAGCATGCATGACCTTAACCTAATAATGTCCATTTTAAGCCTCTGCGGTCGGAATCAACCTCACAGGCAGATAAGCTATTGAGGAAGCGTTTTCAAGACTGTGCCGCAGGCTTCCTGCCAGCCTCTGGGCTTAATGTTGCCAAAGTCCACAGGAGGAGGATGGGAGGAAGAAATGTTTCCTCTGCAGGAATTACACCGACTCAAGGAAGATCGGCTTTGAAGTCCATGTGGTATGAATCTAATCTTAAACTGGAGGAAAATGGTAAATAAATTCTCAGCCGAAGAAGTGGAAAGAAATGTCCTGTAAAATGGCAGATATTTATTTAATTTGCAATCCAATAAGAAACTGGAATATCGCGCTATTTAAATTGACTCTTTAATGCTCATGGGAGGTTTAAAACCTCTGACTGACTCTGCCTCGCTGAAGTTGGCAGGAGGAAGATTAAGCTCCGCCGGAGAAGAGAGGAACATTAAGGATATAAAAATTACACAAGATTGGATGAGAGCTGAGACGGATTAATATAAAACACAAGTGGAGGACGAATGCAGCAAAAACCGTCTAGCACACATGGAGGGAGTATAAGGAAACAAGCAAATCCAGAAGCAACATAGAAAAACATGCTTCAAAGGAGAATCCCGGTTCCTGGTTCATCAGCCCAGTAGAAACAGTCCTACGTTCCATCCTTCCACTGAAATTTACAACCATCCTAAGTACGAAAAATATCGGGATTCATCGACGATATGGTAGCAGGTTGTAGCAGGTCAGTAAGAAATCAGCTGTTGATAAATCCCACATGTTCTAAACCACCTGCTCGTGCCCGTTCATGGTCATTTGCATGAAGAAACACCTCATTAAACCAGATATAGACCCAAAAACAACACGTCCAGTGATGCTGGCAGGTTTTCACTGTAGTGAGTCCCAGGGACCCACAGGTGATGATCTGAGTGGGTCCCTGGGAAATTCAATGAGTCCTTGATTTTTTAAAAAGTATTTCCATCTATTTCTTATATATATTTTCTTATATTTCAAATGCCTCAAGGATTAAACTACAGGAGGAACTTACCTCGCCTGAAATAACATAATAATTGCCCATCAGTGGGGAAGTCACAAAGCCAGTTAGCAAGACTTTCTTCTCTGATTCTTTTCATTGAAAGAGCGTTATTAAACACATCAAGCCTGTGTGGCGTGGACTACCACGACCATACTGGCCTACCACGACCATACTGGACTACCACGACCATACTGGACTACCACGACCATACTGGACTACCAAGATCATACTGGACTACCACGACCATACTGGCCTACCACGACCATACTGGCCTACCACGACCATACTGGACTACCAAGATCATACTGGCCTACCACGACCATACTGGACTACCAAGATCATACTGGCCTACCACGACCATACTGGCCTACCACGACCATACTGGCCTACCACGACCATACTGGACTACCACGACCATACTGGACTACCATGACCATACTGGACTACTACGACCATACTGGCCTACCACGACCATACTGGACTACCACGACCATACTGGACTACCATGACCATACTGGACTACCACAACCATACTAGACTACCACGACCATACTGGACTACCACGACCATACTGGACTACCACGACCATACTGGCCTACCACGACCATACTGGACTACCACGACCACACTGGCCTACCATGACCATACTGGACTACCACGACCATACTGGCCTACCACGACCATACTGGCCTACCACGACCATACTGGACTACCACGACCATACTGGACTACCAAGATCATACTGGCCTACCACGACCATACTGGCCTACCACGACCATACTGGCCTACCACGACCATACTGGACTACCACGACCATACTGGACTACCAAGATCATACTGGACTACCACGACCATACTGGCCTACCACGACCATACTGGCCTACCACGACCATACTGGACTACCAAGATCATACTGGCCTACCACGACCATACTGGACTACCACGACCATACTGGCCTACCACGACCATACTGGCCTACCATGACCATACTGGACTACTACGACCATACTGGCCTACCACGACCATACTGGACTACCACGACCATACTGGACTACCATGACCATACTGGACTACCACAACCATACTAGACTACCACGACCATACTGACTACCACGACCATACTGGACTACCACGACCATACTGGCCTACCACGACCATACTGGACTACCACGATCATACTGGACAACCACGACCATACTGGACTACCACGACCATACTGGCCTACCACGACCATACTGGACTACCACGACCATACTGGACTACCACAACCATACTGGACTACCACGACCATACTGGCCTAACACGACCATACTGGACTACCACGACCATACTGGACTACCACAACCATACTGGACTACCACGACCATACTGGCCTAACACGACCATACTGGACTACCACGACCACTGTGCTCTTGCTGAAATAATCTGGATGCAATAATGTAAATGCTCAACTTTGATCAGAACTGCAGGAGGCCGCATGCTATTCCATCACATAGATGCAGATCTATCCAGCTAGGATTTTTCTCTCCACAGTAACTATTTGGGTCAATTTGCAATTCCCAAGTTTACTTTATAAAAATTTGTTTATTTGATTTTGTTGAAGAAAGTCATACTGACCCAAGAATAAAAGAAAATAAAAGATCCCATAAAGGTCAAAGTTCATATTCTACGAGCAGTTACTACACCATCACTCAGCCTGATGGAGAACTTAAGAATATTAATCTCGCCGGTTACTGGACTTTGTTTTGGTTTAGAAAGAATATGATTTTACAGAATATGGTGGTGAAAAAGGTTTTATGTTTTCAGAGCTACACAACCAGAACTCAGCATCATGCTAACAATTTAACACAAGACTAGGGCTGCAGATTCTGGTAAAAATGTGAATCGTGATTTTTTTGATAAAAATTAAGACTAATATTTTTAAAAAAATTTTTTTTTCCCCAAAAATATATTTTACAAAAAAAATAAAAAAAAAAAAAAAAAACAAAATAACAAAAAAAAGGAAAAAAAAAATAAAGATGGGAGAAAGAGTTGTTGGGATGCTGGGAGAGGATAGTTTAAATCTTAGGGGGGGGGGGGGGAGGGAGGGGGGGAATTTGAAGGAAAAGAAAAAAGGGAAAAAAATATAGTGAGAATAAAAAAAGGATGTGGGGGGAGGGGAGGGGGGGGCTTCCGACTAGTTTTTATCAATAACCAGCCTTTGTTTTCATTTGTTAATAAGCTGGATTTATCTGAATTGTTCAACCAGCAGGAAAGATGACTGACTTTCTTCTGAGAGGAAAAGAAAAACCCCTTACATCCATTTCAGCCACGAGCAGACTGGTGGTGTTACGTGCATGTGCAGCTGAGTAGATCACATCGGATGAACAGCTGCTGGGGTTCGCAGCGGTCCATGGTGCTCCACACAAACATTAAACTCTAACAGGCGTAACAGCGTCCATGAACACTAAACCGACAGTAGAAGGAGATTTAAAACGTCCTCATTACTGAGTACAGGAAAACTTAAGGTGAGACGCACGCAGCTGCTGCGTTCAGGGACATCTCGAAAATAACTTCAGCATCAGTATAATACAAGGATAACTACTGAGTCCACGTTGGCTTCGTTACAAAGAAGCTATGATATTTTAGCAGGGCTCCTCTAAAATAACATCGTCCATGGGTAAAAATAATGTTGCTTTAGGCAGTTACTGTGATTTTAGAGATGTTCAGAATGTGATGTTTCTCACGGGGAAACGCACGGATGATGAGTTTCCTGCGTCCTTTCAGATTTTAAAGCATCACAGACGCAGGACGGTCAACATCACTGACATCTCTTACAGGTCACGTGGAGATCGCTGGTGTTTCTCCTTGGAGAGATGAAGAGACAGAATCCATCCCTGTCTGAAGCCGAAACATCTTTTTAATTCCTTCAAGTTCTGTCCAGTAAATGTTCTGTCAATATTTACTTTTAAAAATACACTTGAGCTCACTTGCTAAAGTTCAAATGATCTGCTGAAACAAACGGCAACTAAACAAGTGTTTGTTTGTTTTTAACAAAGTGAAACTAAAAGAATAAAACGGTGCAGAGAAATGAGAGCAGCATACGATTCAGGATCTAGGGGAGATCTCTCTCTCTCTCTCTCTCTCTCTCTCTCTCTCTCTTTTTTTTTTTTAAGGGAGGTTTACAAATCGCCTGATATTTGACTCTTTTAAAAAACTGAAAGTGGTGGCAACACAACTTCCACCTTCGGATGTATTTTCTCATGACATTAACGTGTTTGGTTTTAAACGTTTTGTAGAGATGAGACTTCCCCGGGGGCCGGGGGGCTCAGGAGATGGTGGCGGCAGGGAGGTGTGGCTTGGAAGCTGGAGGGCAGCGGCAGAGGTGCGACGGCTGAGAGCGCAGACAGCGCTTGGAGACACCAGCCATCGTGAGCCTGTTTAGTCTTTATAGTCCTTTTTATCACTTTTTATTTGGACCTTTTATTTATTTTACTTTTACTCATTTTGGACTTTTATTACTTCAGTACTTTTATTTATTTTATTTCTTTAGAAACTTATGTTGCTTTAACTGCTACCTGCTGGTGATGCAGATAGTGCAGGTTTCACTCCAGAGAACCACATCTGTGACAATATCACAGAGCCCCTCTATCGCATACAAAAGGCTTATAAAACAAAACATTTTGGGAATTGTTGCAAATTATTGAAAAAAAAAACACCCAATATTCATGCGGTTCAGTAACTTGCAGGAGGTTATGATACTGGTCACACGTCTACAATCTGAATTCCCACATCCTTGTCCCTAACCGTGAGACAAAAGCAGAAGAGGAACAGATACGATGAGAGACGAGGTTAGGGGGTGATGGGTTACTCTGTCTTTGGGACATAAAGAAAATTCTAGTTTCTGTGTCAGATGATGGTGGTGGCCAATCAGATTCCAGCTTCTGTATCACATGATGGTGGTAGCCTATCAGATTCTTGCTTTGTTTTGGGTGGTGCCTTGTGTTGTGGGGGTGGGGTGTCGTTGGGGGGGTCGTTGGGTGGTGCTGGTTTGTTGTGGGGTGGGTGTTTGGGGTGGTGCTGTTGGTTTGGGGGGGCCTGTGTTCTGTTTGTTTGGGTGGGGTGTTTTGGGTGCCTTGATTTGTTTTTCCGTTCTGCTTCTGTATCTGTTACTCCCTCCTGGATAAACAGCACGCCATAGTTCTTTTTCCACTGATGAATTTATTAGTTACACCTTTGCAGGCACAAAATCCACCGTCGAACTGTCGACATACAGAGATATAAATTAAACATACAACTTAGCACACAAAATTGCTCCATAAATGTACACAATTGAATATATGACGGTAAACATACCTCGCTGGCTGCACAGTACCAAAAGGGAATGAAGCAGGAAAAAGGAACGACAAATTCTTCATCTTAAAAGCATGCATTATCCTCTTTTCCATAGTGAAAAATCTCTTCTGCCTCGTGCTTCAAGAGCACAGGTGCACTTAAAAAAACAAAAACGGCACAACACGGACCGCAAGTTTGGTTCCTACCAGATATTACAAAAATCCATTTACATAATCACTGCTAGTTGCAAAAATAAAACAAAATTATAAACAATGACATAAATAATTATTATGGCAGTTAAACTCCCACCAAATTACAAACTTGTGATTTTAGGTTACCTTCACCTAATCTAACTGACTCAAATGTACTCTAAATCAAGTCATAAATCCACTTTACTAGTCTGCTTCAGTCAGCAAAACAGTTTTATGAACAGGTCTATCAAGGTAAGCAGGGTTTGTGGTGCGTTTCCCCTGATAACAAAGAGTAGAATTACTTCATCAGCAACGTCACTTTCCTGACTATACCCTCAGAACTGGGAATGACCTCCATTACCCGTCCCAATCTCCACTGGTATCGCGGGGAACTTTCATCCACAAGTATCACAATGTCATTCACCTTTGTATTTCTCCTATCTTTCTGCCGAATGTGCCTTTGTTGAAGATTGAAGAGGTACTCTTTCTTCCACCTAGACCAAAAGTCATTCGCCATGAACTGTACCTGTCGCCATCTCTTGAGCAGGTATAAATCCTGACTCACAAACTCCCCAGGAGGTGGTGCTATTACGACAGACTTCATCATAAGAATGTGGTTGGGCGTGAGAGGCTCAAGATTGGTTGGATCATTCAAATGTTCTATTGTTAGTGGTCTACTGTTGACAATAGCCATCACTTCATACAGAAAGGTTCTAAGTGAAGAACTGTCTAGCTTTCTAGCAGACTGATCAAGGATTGCTGTAAGAACGTTTCTGATCGTCCTTATTTGTCGTTCGCAAATACCACCCTTGAGGTGGGGTGATGATGGTAAATTTAAAATTGGCTTCATATTTTTTCTATTGGTTGATGGTTTAAGTCTTTCATTGCGTTCATGAACTCCCTTTTCCCCTCCCAAAATTTTAGAGTTTGGGACATATCTACATTCTCATCTTTCGCCATATCACGATATGAATAAACGAAATGCTTAGATGAAAGTATCTGTTAAAAAAATATAAGGATTTTAGATATGTAAGGCTTTAGAACATACAGGGAAAAAGGGGGCCTGATTTTCAGATCTCGTCTTACCCTCTTTACAAAAAAGTGGTCAGAAGAAATAAATTCTGAAAATGGGGATGGGAGTTGTATTTCCCTTTCTTCCCCAAGCAGGTGTGCCATCTTTGGACTTTATGTTTCCCCTTTATATTTACTTATGAAAGAAGAATGAATGGGGGGAGAAAGAAAATCATGACCCATCTCTTGCCCAAATTCCAATGGGGTTTAGGGTAATTACAATTATTTCATGTTTCAATGATGCATCATCTTATCATAATACTGCATAAAAAAAAAGAAACCAGGGGGGCTCTGAGTGCAGAAAAGAATTTCAAGAATGGAGTCCCCCCCTAATAATAAATCAATAATCAATGATTAATGTTCATTTTTGGAGCAAATTATTGTTATTCTTAATTTCTCCTTCATTGAATTTTTAATTAACTAATTTAATTCTCTAAATGATGCTTCTTCGTCTAATATTAATATATATATGTCTCCTTTCTCCCGGGCTTCGGGGCTGATGGCAGCATAAATCGAATGGATGAGACTGGCCATGAAAAATAAGAAAGACGAGAAATATGACTGAGGGATGTCTATCATCAGACCTTGGTGAGCAGCATAATGAATTTTCCCTCTTCACCGTCCAAAATGAAGGCTTCTCCCACCACGACATCCTCAGTGGATAGATTTGGTTTCCACAGAAATTCTTGGCCAGTTAACCAGTCTGAAACAGCGAGCTGGTCAACTGTCTGACCTCTTGAGGCATAATCTGCAGGATTAGCCTCTGATGGCACAAACTGCCATTGTTTGGAATTTGTGATAGACTTGATCCTTTGGATCCTGTTAAAAAAATTGGAATGTGTAAGGAGGGGGAAATTTTTAAGTCAAAAAAATGGGTTGCCAAAAACAAATGAAATTTGTGGTATTGTTGTTAATATATCTGAGGGTAATTTTAAGTCTGTCCAAAAGAATTCTTAAGGGAAAATGGGAAGTTTCTCTGGGGTTTAATTAAAAAAAAAAATTAATTAGTTAGTGAAAATTATTATTATAAATCATTAAACAAACAAATGAAGAGCTAATAAGTTCTAAAATCAAATCCATTAATAGGGGGAGGTGGGAGGGGGGGGCGATGGCTGAAGGTAGGATCGAGGTGGGGAAGGAAGGAAGGAAAAGAAAGAAAAAAAAGGACACGGGGAGATTTGAGTTCAGCTCGAGGAAGGTAATCAAAAGAAAATTGCGGGAGGGGAGAAAGAACGGTGCTAAGGTACACGCAGCGGCAGACGGGGGGAACAAAGAGATAAAAATAAATCAATAACAGAAGACGGAAAAGGGAAGGGAAAGAAGAAAACATAGACAACGAAAGAAGAGAAGATAGAAAAAAAAACACGAGCAGAAAAAGAAGGTCATCGGGTAGGGAAAGAAAAGGAGGAGAGAGTCCGAGGAAACGCGCCCCTTTAACACCATCCATTTCCAGTTCTTTTCTGAGCATTACACTCATTCTAGCTGCTACCACTGCTGCAGATAACTCCAACCGTGGCACTGTTGTAACTTTGGTTGGGGCAACTCGGGCCTTTCCCATGACTAGTGAGCAATGAGCATCTCCTTCAGTGTTAACTGCTCTGAGATATGTACATGCTCCATAGCCTGTAACACTAGCATCTGAGAAATGGTGCAGTTCGTGCTGTTTGAGCTCTGTGAAATCCTTTGGAAGATAACACCTTCTGATTTTTATCTTACACAGCTTTTGGAGATCATGTAGCCATCTTTCCCACTGTGATTTCAGAGCCTCTGGGAGTTGTTCATCCCAGTTAAGCTTGTCGTGACACAACCGCTGACTATGCTCCACTATGCTCCATCCTAAATCAGTTCTCTGTGCAAAGGGTTGATTTTCTTCTCCACACACAACTTCTCTTGGCATTAAAGCTTGTGGGCAGTTGTATCCAATGAGCAATCCAATTTCACACTGCTTTTCTGGAGAAATGTGATCTGCTAGATGCTCCAAATGTGGCCATGCCTTAGCTGTCTCAGGAGTAGGAATATGCGCCCTGTTGGCAGGAATAAACTCATGAGTGTAAGTTGTTGGTATTGTAATCTTCTTGGAACACCTTTTATATGCAGACCTTTAAGTCTTTTACAGGATATGATCGTGCCGTTTGAAGCCATTGTAGACAGCTTCAGCCTCATTGCTCTGTGTCTGCATCAAGGACATCTGCCAAGTCCTCAAGAATGAATGAAGAATCACTTTGTGAATCTAACAGAGCGTAAACAAGAACTTCTTTTCTTGAATCAGTAGAAGCGGAGACATAAACAGGTACTATTGCTGAAGTCTGATTGCTATTACAATCTTGCACTGCTCTGTTGGATGTAGTTTCTTTGGTTACTTCTTGTGATGCTAATAGCTCCTGTTCCTTGCTATTACCCTGTTGTAAAGAATGCTCTGTCTCTGGTACTTGCTCTTGTGGTAACCGATCCTCATGGAGGCATGTGGGATGACGTTTTGAGCAAGTGTTGCAGCTCAACCTATTACTGCAGCCCCTAGATTGATGGCCAGGGCTCAAACAACCAAAGCACAGTTTTTCACTCTTCACATATTTGACTCTTAGCCTTTCGATTCCATCTGGTGATTAACCACTCGGGTAGCTTTGAGGTGACCTTCTGATTCTCAATGGCATCATTAAGAATATGGAGATGCTCATTATGACTCATAGCAGATTCACAACTGCGTAAGAAGTCAACGAATCTCCTTAGATCAGCACTCTCCTATGAGGCTATTTTTGGCCAGGCATGTAGTTTGTCTCGAAAAGCTTTGGCAATTACAAAAGAGTCACCATATCTTTTATTGAGAAGGTTCCATGCAGCTTGATATGATTCCTCTGAATTTGTCAAAAAATTACCCTCTAATGCCTCTGACTGTTCCTCCCACATATTTCTGAAGGAAGAAGATTTTCTCGGTAGTTGGAATATTCTTCCTCTCAATGAGAGTTTGGAAGGATGACTTCCATTGGTTGAACTTAAGTGGGTCTTAAGTTCAACAATGGTAGGCTCTGGGATAGGTAACCTATTAGCTGTTATTGCCTCTGCTAAAACCTTTACAAACTCCACTTTATCATCTTGAACTACAGCTTTTGGTGCCACATTCATTGGTGGATCTGGCCTTTGATATATGGTAGTTATTTCAGGATCTGCTCGCTTGACTGTTAGCTGTTCACAAGTTATCGGTTTAGATTCTTGATCTGGATGAGGATCATTTCCATCATAGATCTGGAGTCTTGCTTTAGCTGCATTCAGCTTTTTCATCTCTTCCAGACCTTCAAGTCCTCTATGCACCTTGTTCTCGCAGCATTTTCCTCCTGCTGTTTCTTTAAGAGAGCAGCCTCTTGTCTCTCCTTTTCTAGCCTTCGCTCTGCTTCTTCCTTTTCTTCTTGAAGACGCCGAGCTACAGCAGCTGCTTCTTCATCTGCAGTTATTAACTGCTTAGTTTCAAGCCTCTGCAACTCTTGCTGGTGAAACTCTTCTTCAGCCATGATCTTTAACACAGCCTGAGAAGCAGCTAACTCAACAGCAGCTTCTTGTCTACTGATAACTGATAACCTCTCAGAGTGTATGGAATTGGCTTTAGAACAATTAGAGACACTGGAAGCTGATGTTGCAAAGACAGAATGTGCATCTGGCCAAATAAGCATCTCTTTCCTTCCCTCAATTTGAGATTGTGCATTCTGTGCAACAATATCAGTGATTGCTGTACAATTATCCATCTTGCGTCGCATGTCATGGGGCGGGATGTCTGTCTTCCGGTATGTATCATAGACAACATACAGTTCAGACAACTCTCTTTGAACAGAGTTAATGTGCTCTTGTATGATGTACTGTGATCCTGATTTACAATAGATCTTTTAGCCACCTTAATAAGAGCTTCCACCGTTCATAAATGCTTTCAAAGCGAAGCAATAGCCCTTCAAGTTTCTCTTTCAGAAATTCCTTTCCCTTTCTGGTTAATCTCCGAGATCTTTCACTTCTACGACATTCTTCTGATTGTTCAGCAGTTGCCATTGCTAATGGAACAGCACTAGATTCCTCTGTCTGCTGCGAGTCTATGGCTTGTTCCGTGGCAGATGCTTCACACTGAGGCTCTTCACTTTTATGGGACATTTTGAGTCCCTTATAGCCTTCTGTAAAACTAAGCTTATGTGACCAGTGTCTTTAACAATAATGCTTGATGCATAAGCATAATCAAGATAAGAAAACTAAACTTTCAATAATCCCCTTTTTCCTCTTTTTTTCTGTTGAACAGGCAAGCAACAACTTACTGTTGAAACATCTCTTATGACAATGAGCAATAATGCAATAACACACTTCTCTTCTTAAACTCAAACCTAGGTGCACATAAACAAGTCAAACAAATAAACATCCCTTTATGAGTTATAATTAAATCACATTACTGGTTGCACCAAAAAACCTTATTCAAATGTCTGCTCATACATAACTTAGGACATACCATTATTATCCTTATACTTTACAAAGTTCCTTTGAGTTTCCACTTCTTGAGTCACCTTTCAGAATACTCTTTACTTTGATACCTTACTTCTGGACGTCATGGAAACTGATGAACTTGAAAAGTCCTTAGGGTTCTTCCACTGGCATATCTGTCATGTGGTCTTAAAGAGTGCCTTAACGAGCCGTCTTCCGTGGCAAGCAGTAGCGGGCTGTTGATCACACGTGCCAAGTTCGACTGTCAGTCCCTCCTGGATAAACACCACGCCATAGTTCTTTTTCCACTGATGAATTTATTAGTTACACCTTTGCAGGCACAAAATCCACCGTCGAACTGTCGACATACAGAGATATAAATTATACATACAACTTAGCACACAAAATTGCTCCATAAATGTACACGATTAAATATATGACGGTAAACATACCTCGCTGGCTGCACAGTACCAAAAGGAAATGAAGCAGAAAAAAGGAATGACAAATTCTTCATCTTAAAAGCATGCATTATCCTCTTTCCATGGTGAAAAATCTCTTCTGCCTCGTGCTTCAAGAGCGCAGGTGCACTTAAAAAAATAAAAACGCGGCACAACACGGACTGCAAGTTTGGTTCCTACCAGATATTACAAAGATCAATTTACATAATCACGCTAGTTGCAAAAATAAAACAAAATTATAAACAATGACATAAATAATTATTATGGCAGTTAAAGTATCACATGAGGGGGGTAGCCTATCAGATTCTAGCTTCTGTATCACATGATGGTGGTAGCCTATCAGATTCTAGCTTCTGTATCACATGATGGTGGTAGCCTATCAGATTCTAGTTTCTGTATTACATGATGGTGGTAGCCTATCAGATTTGAGCTTCTGTATCACATGATGGTGGTAGCCTATCAGATTCCAGCTTCTGTATCACATGATGGTGGTAGCCTATCAGATTCCAGCTTCTGTATCACATGATGGTGGTAGCCTATCAGATTCGAGCTTCTGTATCACATGATGGTGGTAGCCTATCAGATTCGAGCTTCTGTATCACATGATGGTGGTAGCCTATCAGATTCGAGCTTCTGTATCACATGATGGTGGTAGCCCATCAGATCTCGAGCTTCTGTATCACATGATGGTGGTAGCCTATCAGATTCTAGCTTCTGTATCACATGATGGTGGTAGCCTATCAGATTCCAGCTTCTGTATCACATGATGGTGGTAGCCTATCAGATTCCAGCTTCTGTATCACATGATGGTGGTAGCCTATCAGATTCTAGCTTCTCTATCACATGATGGTGGTAGCCTATCAGATTCTAGCTTCTGTATCATGTGATGGTGGTAGCCTATCAGATTCCAGCTTCTGTATCACATGATGGTGGTAGCCTATCAGATTCTAGCTTCTGTGTTACATGATAGTGGTAGTATAGACTATCAGATTCTAGCTTCTGTGTTACATGATAGTGGTAGTATAGACTATCAGATTCTAGCTTCTGTGTTACATGATAGTGGTAGTATAGACTATCAGATTCTAGCTTCTGTGTTACATGATAGTGGTAGTATAGACTATCAGATTCTAGCTTCTGTATCACATGATGGTGGTAGCCTATCAGATTCTAGCTTCTGTGTTACATGATAGTGGTAGTATAGACTATCAGATTCTAGCTTCTGTGTTACATGATAGTGGTAGTATAGACTATCAGATTCTAGCTTCTGTGTTACATGATAGTGGTAGTATAGACTATCAGATTCTAGCTTCTGTGTTACATGATAGTGGTAGTATAGACTATCAGATTCTAGCTTCTGTGTTACATGATAGTGGTAGTATAGACTATCAGATTCTAGCTTCTGTGTTACATGATAGTGGTAGTATAGACTATCAGATTCCAGCTTCTGTACCACATGATGGTGGTAGCCTATCAGATTCCAGCTTCTGTATCACATGATGGTGGTAGCCTATCAGATTCTAGCTTCTCTATCACATGATGGTGGTAGCCTATCAGATTCTAGCTTCTGTATCATGTGATGGTGGTAGCCTATCAGATTCCAGCTTCTGTATCACGTGATGGTGGTAGCCTATCAGATTCTAGCTTCTGTGTTACATGATAGTGGTAGTATAGACTATCAGATTCTAGCTTCTGTGTTACATGATAGTGGTAGTATAGACTATCAGATTCTAGCTTCTGTGTTACATGATAGTGGTAGTATAGACTATCAGATTCTAGCTTCTGTGTTACATGATAGTGGTAGTATAGACTATCAGATTCTAGTTTCTGTATCACATGATGGTGGTAGCCTATCAGATTCTAGCTTCTGTATCACATGATGGTGGTAGTCTATCAGATTGGTAGTAGTATAGACTATCAGATGTTATGATGCTGCAACTATTAGTGATGAAGATGTTTTGGTGTCTTTCAGGTTATTGAACATTATGTTTTGGTACATTTATAATATTCCTATTACATTTTTTATGCGAACGTTTTTTACTGAATTATTTTAAATAATCCTAACCTGTACTTTCTAAAGTTATTAGATAATTAAATGAAGTTTTTAATCTAAATGCAAATAGCAGATGGAACTCTTGGACATCTTTTCTAGTCTTGCCCCAAGCTCACAGGTTTCCGGGCTGACATTTTTAATCTACTGTATATAGTGTTGTTTACAATAGACATCTGATTTCTGCCTGTCTTTTAGTGATTCTGGGCTGCTCCCTCCCCTCCCCTTTACAACAAGCCCTCATGATTATTGCGAAGCGGGTCATGCTAAAGGAGTGGAAGTCAGATTCCCCTCTCTGTTTCAAGAGGTGGCTAAATGATATGGTTTCCTGTCTGTACTTAGAAGAAGTTTGGTTTTCTATGTCTAACTCCTTAGATAAGTTTAAAGGTGTCATAACCTCCTGTTTTACATACACAATCCTTCTTAAATTATCTTCAAATTAATTTTTAATTATAGTTCTGTGGGAGGAAAATTTAATGAGCTCATTTTAACCTCTTTTTATCCCCAACTTTTGTTTGTCGCGAGAAAACGCACAAGAGTTAGAGCTGTCTGTAAGCGTGTTCATGAGGCAAACGTCAAAGCCAAAACAAAGTTTTATCAGAACAGACCAAGGGAAGGAAATGATGTCCCAACAGAGAAAAACGTGATAAAAACGTAACGGCACGATTGATAGAGAGGATCCGCGGAGTAAAAGGGCTGGACTCTGATGGATATAAGGAGCGGACGTCTGACATGAAGTTAACCAAACAGTGTTAGCTTCTGTAGCTACATTAGCAGCTTGTTCGTTTGTCGACCACCGTTTAGTGGTCTCTGACACAAAAGATAATAAGTTACACAGCAGCAACACTTACCGACTGCACATCCTCACTGAGAAATATCATCCACTGGTCCCTGGTAAAGCTGTCCCTTCTGTTACACTGAAAACTGATGAATTTCTGCAGAAGCAACTCAGCACGGCAGATTTTTTTTCCTCCTCCTCTCTGGCAAAGCTGGTCATTAAATGGTCCCCGGGAGGGAAACAGCTGAATCAGGTGGTGCTAAAGAGGCTAGCTTAGCATCTGTAGATCACGTCATTGGAAAAAAAAAAAAAAAAAGGAAAGGGAAAAGGTGGCTTATACAGGTGATAATAGTGAGAAAGAGAGAGCCGGGAGTCAAGATAAAAATCCTCTACTCCGGGAGTCTTGATATATTTTATGTGATATTATGTTATAAAAGAAAGATTAAAGAGAGAATTCTATTTAAATTTCTTATCAAATTTTAAAAAATTAAAAATTTAAAAATTAAAGGAAAAATAAAATCAAGGCAACAACAATGAAGGAAAAAAAGAACTGGATACTTAACTCTTTTTTCTATTTAAATTTAAAATTATTATCCATTATCCAACTTTCTATTCCTAACCTTAGGACTTAAGTAATCAGAGAAAATATATGTGACTTAAAATATGAAGTAAAAACTATAGAAAATAGATAAGAGAGTAGTGTTTTGGATTTTGCGAACGGGAAAGAGTAAAAAAGCAAAGAGTCCAAAAAATGAAAAATGAAAGAAGAAAATGATTGAATATAAAGAATAGAAAGTGGAAAGATAATAAAATATGAAATAATAATAAATAAGAAGGGGAAAAAAAATGGAAAAGGGGGAGGGTTAAATTAGATATTAATTCATGGAGAAAGTAAAAATAATTAAATAATAATTCCTCTCCCACCCACAAAAATAAAAAAATAAAAAAAGTGTAGTAGGGGGTAGGTGAAGCTAGAACAAAAGAAAAAGAAAAGGAAAAAGAAGAAAAAGCAAAAAAAAAATAAAACAAAAAAAAAAACATATCAATCTACACTCCTCCACTCTAAGAGATTTACAGCCAAAAAAAAGAAATACTCTCTAAAAAAAGGAAGAAAAGAAGAAGAAAGAAGAGATAAAGTGTCTAGGTGTAGTTGAACGAGAAAGAAAACTACATCACCAGGGGAAAGAAAAAACCGGCGAAAAAGAGAGAGACAAAACTCAACAAGTCACAAGTCGCAGAATGTCAAAAGTCGCAGCAAGTCCACAAAATTCAACAAGCCACAACAGTTCAGAATTCAACAATTCAAAAATTCAACAATTCAAAAATTCAACAATTCACAAGTAAAAAGGAGAAATAAGAGAAAAAGCGAATAATGAAAAAAATAAAAAAAATCCAGATAAAAAAACATGCCAAAGCTTGCGGAAGATATGGGAAATATTAAGTAATCTAAAACACCAATTATTTCACCTCTCAGAACCAAAAAAAATAAAACCAGAAGCTAACTGTTCTCCAGTTCCCCCTCTGAAAGACAAAAAAAAATATACACACAGAGATGAAAGCACGAGAGGTATGCTAAAAAATAAAACAATGGAATATTTAATATTATTTTTATAGGAAATGTATTTTCATTCTGTACCCCTCCCCCCAACGACCTGTTGAGGTATTATTTAAAAAAAAAATATAGCTTTTAATAAAAATGTTTCATATTCAACCTTTATTCTGACTTTCTTTTTTTTTTTTTTACATCGGATCATTAATTTAAACTATTATTCATTCGAAATTATCCGGAAACAACAAGCCACACTGGAATAACACGCACATCTCATGATTACTTATCAAAGATTAAAAAACTAAACTCTTTCAAAGGTGGTTCCTTTTCTATTTTCTCCCATATTTGGCTTTTGGTATTGTTTCAGGACTGTACAGACCACGTAGCTTCACATGTCCTGCAGATGAAACTAAAGGCTGCAGGACACCGTCTTCCTGATCCGTTTGTGTTTCTGACTGAACTGGTTTTATTTTCTGGTCCCAACGTTGCCCTGATCAGAGCCAATAACCTGATATTTCACAATATCTCCCAGATTAGTCATTAACTCTCAGCAACACCACAGCTGTCTCTGTTAGCATTAGCTAGCATGATAACGTTGTGCGGTGCATCATCTTCGGGAGCATAGATACGTGAAATAAAGTGTCAGATTAATGAGTGTTCACGATAATTTACCGTGTTTTTGTTGTTGGGGATTAAATCCAGTGTTTTCTCCACCGTGGCAGCAAGTTATTCCTCCTCTGCTCTGATTGGCCGATATTCCTCCCCGATACGAACACAATGACATCAGTGGACTGAGCAGCACCGTCCACTTTTGTCACAGACGGCAGAAATCTTCATGAAATAAATGTCCGTGATCTTCTTCTTCACTTATTACCACATTAAAGTTTCCCTCTGATGTTCCAGCAACCAGGAATGTGACGTCCTTCCACATTTCCTCCATGTTGGGAAGAAAAACGTCAGATTGTCATCTGTTCTCATTATACATGTACAGGAACCCACCCCCACCCCCACCCCCCACCCCCACCCCCCCCCCCGGCAATGGCGGACAGTCTGGTTGTGGAGTTTGGCCGGATTAGTCTATAGATATTTAAAAAATAAGTTGTTAATCTTGTTAATCTTATTTTTGTTTGATATTTTTTATCAATATAATTTTTGTTTTAAAAGCACTGGGGAGCGGGTAGCCTAGTGGTATCGCGTGGGCTTTGGCGCGGAGGACCCGGGTTTGAGTCCCCGACACGACCCCCAAGTGAACCACTGTGGACCTCTGAGCAAGGTCCTTAACCCCACCAACTGCTCCCCGGGCGCTTTAAGTAGCAGCCCACTGCTCTCTGGTACTCACAGCACAGAGATGGTGAAATGCAGAACCCTAATTTCCCTTCAGGGATCATACCAGTATAACAAAAAAAAAAAAAAAAAAAAAAGATATAAATGCAAACTGTACAATCATGTGATTTTCTTTAAAGGGACCAAAAGTATCCGTATCAGTGTCGGTATTGGTATCAATATCGATAAAAAAGTACCATAAACTACTGGTATCATATCAAGGTGAAAAACTTTGGTATCGCTACTTCTTTCTAGAACGTTGCTGGGATCTGATGGATCTGATGTATTGATCAACTCCTTTGTGAAACTTAAGGGGTCACTGAAGTTTACTCAGCAGCATCTAAGATGAGTAAGGATGACTGAGAAGGAATCTGGGGGCTTGTATTGAACATGACCTTTTAGTTTTGTATAGTCACATTGTTGTACGAGTTGTGCGTATGTAAGGAAGTAGGTTGACAACCGAGGCGTGACTGAATCCTTGGTAGCATTTTAAATTAAAAAGATCCTCGACCAAATCCTCGAATCCTCCACTGTTTTGCCCTGATTTACGATAAGCTTGCTGTACTAAAACTAGTGCAAATTTGATTGCACACTCAAACAGCTGCAGCTGATTTACTAACAGGACAACGTGGATTGCACCTGTTAAGCGGGCAAAACAGTGCCTGCAGTCCATTCAATGTCTGCCAGAACGTGCAAAATACCGGTAGGAGAATATGTAAACAGATCATCTTTGCACATGCAATGTGATTTATCAACCGTGAAACCAGCCTCATCTCTGCAAGGAGGAGGAAGCCCGCAAAGCCCGAGACTCGGGCCCCACTGGACCAAGACTGCCAACCCCACCAGGCGCCAGACTGGGCATCGAAAATAGGAATTGAAATTTTAAAAATTTAACAATTCCGGGAGAATCGGAGAGTTAGTCCTGGTTCCCATCGATGCTCGATTCTCGATGCCCGACCCTACAGCTCACTGTCTTTTCAGGCTCACATCAATAACACGATCCAGTCTGCTTACTTCCATCTTTACCCCATCAATCGTCTCCGCCCCTCTCTCACCCCCCACACCGCTGCCATCCTGGTCCACAGTCTCGTTACCTCCCATCTCAGCTACTGTAATTCACTCCTCTTTGGTCTCCCCCACAAACTCCTCCATAAACTCCACCTGGTCCAGAACTCAGCAGCCGCATCATCTCCAGTACCCCCTCCCTCCACCACATCACCCCCGTTCTGCAGCAGCTTCACTGACTTCTGCTCAAATTCAGATTCAGAAAAAAAAAATTCAGATCCACCTTCAAGATCCTCCTGCACACTTTTAAAGTGTGATGCCCCCCCCCTGCCCCCCCCCTTCAACCTCATCCAGATCACCACTCCCTCCCATTCTCTCAGGTCCTCCTCCCTCCACCTCACCGTCCCTCCCGCCCACCTCAGCACCACGAGGAGCAGAGCTTTCAGTCGCTCTGCTCCCACACTCTGAAGCCCCCCCCCCCCGCCGACCTCAGAAACACTGACAGCTTCTCTCTTTTCAGATCCAGACTGAAAACCCACCTGTTTAAAACTGCATATAACCTGTGACACCATCTGCTCACATTCATATTGCTTTTAAGTTGTTGTTCTTATTCATCCTTGGCTTTTACTGTACTTTTTGTGTTTTATTGTTGCTTTGTAAAGCGTCCTCGGGTGCCATGAAAGGCGCTATGAAATAAATTGTATTATTATGATTATGATCATGTGTCATGCCGTCATAGGGAGGTTACCTGTTACAGAGTTCATGAACACATCTGTCAGCACAGCTGATTTAAGCTTGTTGAGGCCATCATCACCCCGACTTCATATTCATCACTTATTCTCAGCTCACTGCGATCCTCTGTTGAGTTTGAGAAAAAGTTTGCTATCTGGTGATGACCAGTTGCAGTGGGGAGGGTGTGTGTGTGTGTGTGTGTGTGTGTGTGTGTGTGTGTGTGTGTGTGTGTGTTGTAAACACAGACAGCAGATGTCTAAAGTTAATGACATACATCATTTATAACCTGAAAACTATCTCAATATAAGGGAATAATTAAGTCCCTTATAACGGCATTAATATGCATGATTGCAGGCATGGCTGCTCCAGGCTTCCGTACCTCAGAGAGCATAAAGGAGTTGTAAAAGTCAGGACAAACATGGTGGCAGCATCATGTTAGGAATGATCTGTGATAAGTAAACGTGACCGTAGAGAGAAACTAGGTGTTGAATCAACAACACAAAAGTTCATGAAATAAAAGATTTTTGCGGAACAGCTGTTATTTTTTACGACCAAAGCTGAACCCAGTTCAGCTGTTTGCTGAGTCTAGTTTATGTGATACTGCAGCTCATACAGAGAAACTCACTAAAACAGAGATCTTATCATTATTTATGCATGTTTTTATTTTCTGGAGATAATCCTCCCGGAAGGTCCTTTAATTAAACCATTTCATCTCCGTCTGGCAACATCTCAGGAGGATGCTGGTTCTGTCTGCAGTCCCACACTCACGCTTGTATAACAGCACGTCTGAAATTACCTCGTGTTTCTTATTATTTTCATGTGCCTGAACACAGAAACAACAAAAACAGAAAAACAAATTTCTTCCTCAGAAACTGCAGACAAACAAACAAGAGAATATTAATTTAGACTTTGAGAATTGTTTCCTGATTAGCATGAAGACTTCAGCATGTAGCGAGCAGCTTCTCAGAAACGTCGGCTGTGATGGAGCCTGAGGCTCAGAAACAAAGTGGTTTTTCCTGAGTGTTTGTGTTTACTCATCGGATGTGTTTGGCTAGCCTACCTTAGAGCAGGAGGAAGCCACTTCTCATGTGCTGATATTCATTTTACTGATATGGTGTCTGTTTGGTTTAATTATGGAAGCAATATTTCGGAGAGCTAAAAATAGTGAAAAAGACGGAAAACACGAGAGTGAATGAGAATGTGAAATGAAGGCAATCTAATCAGGAAGATGCATCTACTCTGCTTCTTTTTGTCAAATGAGTCTCTAAATGACAACGTAACTCAAGATTATGGAGTAGTAATGAAGTTTGTGTCTATGTGTCTGCGTGTGTGATTATATCTGCGGTGCACGTGTGCACCAGACGTGCTCTGATGAAGCAAGCATAGCTGAAGGCTGGAGAATGATTACTCACTCTGACCAGTTGGAGATGTAGCAGAACATGAGGCGGCGAGCGTGATAGGGCAGCCAGCACACCACGAAGGCTATGACCACTGCTCCTGGACACCGGGGAGAGAAGAGGTGTCAGCAAAAACGAGAGGAAACACACGGCAGACATCACAGGAGGCCAAAGAGTTCGCTTTAAACAAGCTGAAACAAAGCTGAGTTCAGGAATCAATCAGAAATAATAACCACCTTGTTAAGAGTTGCTGTGGAACGTCAACACCTTCCACACACGGTGAACTGCCCTGTGACAATACAGTATGCATGAAGTTCCTCAGTACATCGCCCATAATTTGCATTTATGTGTGAAATGAAAGAGCAAAAGCGTAGCAAAGCAGACACAGAAGAAAAGGTCCAGTTAGATGTTGTGATTCCTGCATTTACTGGAGTACTGGCTACCACGATCACTTTAAGGATAATGTTCCGTTTTATTTCAACCTCGACCTTATTTCTAGGAGTTTATACGAGAATTTACCCGGTAACGTTTCTGCACCACTTTGAGACCTTTAGAAGATATTACTTTGAGTCGCCCTTCAGTGTTCCTTCAGTAAAATGGCGGAGACGGGGAAGCCTCTCTATAAGACATTATCTGCAGCAAAACTCCTTCATTTCATCAATGCTTTAAAAGCAGGGTAGGGGACCCTAGAAAAACAGTTGGAGCAAGTTACATTTTAAAGTGTCTTGCTTCATTTTTTTTTTTTTTTGAGCATCTTTCTTTTGGTTTTTGTTTGTTTTTAAATGTCTTATGTTCAATAAAGAATCAAAATCAATCAAATCAAATCAAAAGATGCACACCGTGAAACCACGCCTCCAGAGCGCAGGAGCATGTGCGCCGACAAGCGAAGATAACCCATAACAGCCGAGTGGATAGCTCGTTAGCCTGCTAGTGAACAGAGGAACCACGTTATGTGTTGTGTTAATTTCCTCATCTCCAACTCCTTCTGCGGCCTGATACATCCACACTGCAAACGTCAACACCTCCATGACTTGATCCACATCTGGTTTTTCCTTTTCGGTGCATTTTAAGAGCAAACAGCTGCACAGATAGCCTAACGGCAGCGAGCATTCACAGTGAGTTGCGAGTAAGCGAGTGAGCGAGTGGGCATGTGTGCGGCGGACAGGGGGGGAAGGGGGGGTGGAGAGACAAAAGGTCTTGGAGCTTGAGAGACATATTATCATTCAGTCAATAAGCACGAGCCGTTCAAAACAATTGGATGGGGTTTTTTCAGTCCTGTCTGTTCCACAGGTGACTACATTTTTAAAATTTTTGTGTCAGAACATTTAATTAATTGTCTGCAGTTGGTATGAAGGAGATTTTAAGCAATAAAGTAAAAAAATGCTCCTGGAAAACATCATCCACCCAGCCTTTAGAATGAACGAACGAATGAGTACTATTGTCCTGTGACTTCAGAGTTTCGCAAATTGTGTTTTTGTTGTTGTCTGGGCAGTGAGCTGCTCGTCTCAGCTGTACTACGGAAGCGCGCATCGCGAACACGCGGCCCTGATAAGTGAGTAGAACACCCTGACAACTAACAGAAAGCTAAATCTGGACTCACGGGACAATACTACTCTTCGTTTGTTCATTCCACTTAAAGTATTGGCAAAAATCAGGGAGTTTTACTGCAGATAATGTCTTATATAGTGACTGCCCCGTCTCCGCCATTTTACAGGGCGTACACCAAAGATATTACTCGACGTAATATCTCCTGAAGGACTGAAAGTGATGCAGAAACTTTACTGGTGAGTAAATGCACGTATAAACTCCTAGAAATAAGGTTCAGGTTGAAAAAAAGAAAGTTATCATTAAAAGGAGTACAGCGCAAGTTCCAGCTGTTTTCCAGAAGTTCGCCCCCTCTGGCGACAAGTGGAAGTGACGCTAATGTCGTGCACACATGAGCTGCTTTATCTGTATTGGTCTCTAATTTAACTCACATTACACTCAGTCTGAGCCCAGAGTTGGAGACACGATGTCTACTGAAGTAATAAAGTTTTAAATCTGCAAGTTGTTTACGGTTTGATCGTTGAGGAAACTGATGGACTGTATGCTAACGGTTACAACAGGCTAACACTGGCTTTTAGTTCAAATATTCCAATTTAAAGGCTGAGACCACGATTGAATGAATGAATGGTTTATTTCAGTTACGCTGTATAGTACGCAAACAACTTAAGTTTTTGTGCATTCAACTAACAAAAGTATTTTTCCACACACACTTGCACCAATACATTTTATTTCAAATCAAGCTGTAACCGAAAAAGGAATAGGCTGAAGTCGGCTTTTTCCTATCCTGCAAAAGTCATAAAATTATCCAAGAAATCAGTGACTCAAAAATAAAAGAATTTACAACAAAGAAAAATAGAAGATAAACACAGCTAAATTTACTCAAGCTTATTCATCATTCCACTTGTCATTTATTTTATATTGTAGCCCATAATTATTTTACCTTTCAATATCATTTTAAAACTCAACAGAGATCTACACAATTTCAAATCATCACCAATCCATTCCACAATACGACTCCCAAATATGAAGCACATCTGCATTTAACATTAGTTCTCGGATTACCTCTTTCAAAGAAACCAAACCCTCAAATTATATATTTTTTCTCTCAATTTAAAAAAAAATCTGGAGAGGTGGGAAGACTTCTATTCTTTACTTTTTTTTTTTTTTTTTTTTTTTTTTTTTTGTTATACTTGTATGATCCCCGAGGGGAAATTAGGCTCTGCATTTCACCCATCTCTGTACTGAGTATCAGAGAGCAGAGGGCTGCTACTTAAAGCGCCCGGGGAGCATTTGGAGGGTTAAGGACCTTGCTCAGGGATCCACAGTGTTTAACCTAGGAGTCGTGTCGGGGACTCGAACCCGGGTCCTCCGCGCCAAAGCCCACGACGCTACCACTAGGCCACCCAATCCCCCAAAATACCCTTGACATGATATCATTAATGTTTTTAAGTATACAATATCTAAGAATTTTGAGGTAAAGGATTCAATAAATATTTTATCAGTGGCTTCACGATATGAAACTTTATTAATTATTCTTATAATTTTTAGTGTCATTATATATTATTATTAATCAGTTTTTGATAGACGATCACTTCTTGGTACAACATCAGCAACCGTGCAGTTGTTTGTGCAAGAAACTGAGGGAGCGACACTGGTCGCATTCCAGAGATTCACAGGCTGTATTTCTACTCACAGTTTCAGACACGAGACAGGGTTTTTTTCCTTCCTTTTTTCAATGT